>NW_021011606.1:151031-484496 GCF_003987935.1 Bombyx mandarina
AAAATGAGTTAAAGCCAACAAAAATTGTTCGTTCACGGAGTGTTGCAAAAAAAATGGTGGCCACGTTTGTCTCCAAAACCGGCCATGTTACGACTATTCCTCTTTAGACCTAGACCTCTTTAGAATTGTTAGACCATCCGCCGTACAGCCCCGACCTAAGCCCTAATGATTTCTATACTTTCCCTAAAATAAAGAATAAATTGCGTGGATAGAGATTTTCATCACCTGAAGAAGCTGTGGACGCCTACAAAACGGCCATTTTGGAGACCCCAACTTCCGAATGGAATGGTTGCTTCAATGATTGGTTCCATCGTATGGAAAAATGTGTCAAATTTCGCGGAGAATACTTTGAAAAGCAATAAATACATTTTTAAATAGTAATGTTGTGTCACTTCGTTAATTCCCGAAATTTTCAGTGCCGCCCTCGTACATACCTGTGTTTTTTTAAAGTCAAATAACTATTAATTTATTATAATTATAAAATTATGTAGGCAGCAGCTTGGCTCTGCCCCTGGCATTGCTGAAGTCCATGGGCGACGGTAACCACTCACCATCAGGTGGGCCGTATGCCCGTCTGCCTACAAAGGCAATAAAAAAAAAAAAAAAACAATTTGACAAACATCGAATGTTAAATGTAATGTAACATTCATTGATAATGTAAGGGTTCGTGCTCACGGGTGTCAGTCATGAGCATGACTACTATTTACAAATAGCTTGTTGCATTTAAAGCTAGATTAGCCAGGCAATCTACCAGATTATTTTTTTATACGCAATGCTTTATTGTCTTGAAACTTCATTTTCCAAATACAACGTATATTCAAATCGGCCAGTATATCTAAATAAAGTGCCAGTATCTGTGAGTCGTTTGGAGTCAGTATCCGCACAGTTTAAAGGCACTTTGCACGAGCGGCAACGGTTGTGTGAAGTAGAGAAATAAAGATAGCTTGCCGTTTACATGTGCAGTACATTCAATCAATAGTGATACAAGTAATTAGACAGTTTTAATGCAAGTAGACACGAGCCTCTTCATGACATACCAACTCTTTTAATTATTCCAAGAACGGAGGCAGGAGATAGAGAGACTGTAAGTAACTGAGAAGCATTAGGTAGTGGATCGGGATGTCTACCATTGAGCCGACGCTTAGCTCGGAAACAGAGAGACACAAGTTTTCATGAATAACGGTCAGACTCTAGTAGTGGAGAGGCGTCTTGAGAAGTAGATGAAGATGGAACTGTGACACATTTAACATTATAACTTGAGAGACACTACCTAAGGACATGCCGTTTTCCAAGATCTCCGAACTAATACGCAAGAATGACGCTTCGCTTTGTTTAGCTACAGTCATAGTTTTCGAAACACCCCACTAGTGAACGAGTCGAATTTGACATACTGACTTATGTTTACCCTACACACGAGTCCACAGCCGCGCGGCCACACATAACGTGTACGATCTTCGCACACTTACCGCGGATTCACCGGTATCGGTATCGGGTGGTCCCTCATTTGATATTCACCATATCGATATTGACCCTGATAAGTCGATCCTTAAATCTTATTTTGTTGTGAAGTATTCGCCTTGCGAGAATACAATGAAATCCTTTAACTACCGGTTTTGTTGTATTTTGAGTTGATTTGCATATCTAGAACCCGCAGTATCCCTCGCTGTGATTCTTGATACTTGTATTGGTATTGGTATTGGTATTGGATGGGCTAAGCGCTGACCCATCCACCTAATTAAAACTTTTACAGCTTAATCTCGCGATTTTTATTGTCATTCAGTTAGTTCCGATGTTTCGAAGACTACAATTTTCGTAGTAGTTTTAAAAGTACTTTTAATTATGTGCGCGGCTTGCAAAACCGAAAAAAACACTACAACCCACCTGGTACTCTAGTAATAACGAACTGACACTTACCTGCATAGTGTAAGCCCCAGGAACCGGTCACCAGGCGCCGGTCATCACGTCCTTTAATCCTTTAAGCCACAGAGACTTCAATTGCATGACTTGATCAAGTCGAAACACCGCTTATTCAGTTCGTTCCGTTGTAAATATCTCTGTACGTCAAAACGGCTTTTTGTTGCGTTTTTTTGGGGATCTCTGTTTAACTTTTTTTTTTGTTAATTAAACTAATCTTATCATTAAATTGGCGTCTCACAACTATCATACAAATTTATTAGTGACATTTTGAAACGTTCTGTAAGTATGCAATGAAAATCTGAAATAATGGATGTGCGACCTTATTCCTATATGATGTGATATGTTTTCAAACGCTTTTCCTTTATTTTTTTACATAGATACCACAAAAATTCAATAAGTCAAGCTCAATAAGTTCAATACTCACTTTGTGTTCATCACAGTAGCTGATTGTAGATCAGCTATGGATAATGGACTATCGCATTTTGAATTGACTTATTTGCCACTACATCGGTTTATAGCTATAGATTTAAAGCTTTGAATAATTATACATCATATATACTTCAAATGACGCATTTTGATAGTATTTGAAAAAAAAAACGTTATTTTTTTTTTAGATTTATCAGTAAACACAAGAACAACACCCATAACGAAATAAGAAACAATTAGATGAAATAAAGACCAGCAATGATGTGATAATATCGCCGCTCCGGATTGTTTCCTTGTATTATGGCACTTCTGTGTGCTACGCTGTTAATTCGGGCATTAACATTAACACCTACTGAGCTGTACGGTCCGACGGCCAAGATACTTCGATTAAAAACGCATGATTTATTTGAATTTGGATGGTTAGATGCACAGGTGAATAATTTGAGTATCGTCGCCCATATTGCCACGTACAGCCATGAATCGCATTGCAGTATCTACTTTGGGTCCAATTGAACAACCTGACTGCTTCCTAAATAAAAAGAAAATACTGGGTTTCTGATTATGCCTTTTTGACGTGACAACGTCTTATAATTGGATGGAGCCGGCTGCACGCATGAAAAAACATGACTCATGCGGCGGTACCTCGCTCTGAGACGTTCCACGATCACGTGGCTAAACTGGCAATAAATTTCTCCAATTATTTGACGACAACAAATACGCGATCATGGAACGCCGTAGTCAATTCGAGTCTAATTTGAATATTGAAAACGTCATGAGAGAAATTCAAGCGTCACGATCAATTCAATAATGATTTCTATTTAGCTCCTTCTCTATATCCATACAAAATATCTATCAAACAAGTAAAATTAAAATTTTCTTTTGAAAAATGAAACCATTACATTAGTATTTTCTTATGACGTTGTCACGTTCAAATATCGTCAGTAAACCGACTTTACAGCAACCGATTTTTTGATTATAACCTTTGGCTGTGGAGCCCTAAAATAATGGCACAATTGCAAGCCTCAACTGTCAGGTTCGTAATGCCAGCAGAACGTTGAAGCTAAGAATCTAATGTCCAGACACAGCACTATCGTCCGAGTAATGACGACATAACCATCCACCACAACTGCCGCACCAGCTACACATACTTCTGTACGTTTATAATTCTTTTGTACAAAATGTGTGCACGTGGCTACGACTATATACACAAATTTAGGGGAAAAGGTCTCTAACTAATTTCGTATTTCTGAATAGGCGCTTGTGGACAGTACAGATACTGCCCCACTCCGTTAATCCTCTAAGACTATATTACTATTCTTCAAACCAAAATTTGACTGTTTTGCATTAAAATAGGACGCTCCGCCTTCGACCAGTGCACTAATAATAAAGTAAAATTATTTCATTCTCAAAAATCAAAATTTGAAAAACTATACTATGAGATCACGTCCGTGTAGAATGACGACAAATCCCCTGAGAGTGTAATGCGTCATCGAGAGAGTCGTAAAACGGTCGAAGCTCTCGGAGGGCTTTAAGTCGAGCTTCAGTCGAGCGCACCGTAGCTCTGCACCGCGGAAATAACACTTTGTTACTTTATGAACTCATTACCTTGCTTTAGGAGACTTCCTGAGCCCAGAATAACTAATATAAACTTCTCTGTAAGTCTTCAACGATTTTCTAGCTTCCTTCGGGGCCATAAAAAAATACTCTTACATTCATTACATCTGTAATGAAACCTAAAAATTATGTTTTATACTAGATTTTTGAAGTCGTCGTGGCCTCAAAGATAAGACGTTCGGTGCATTCGTATGTAGTGATCCACTGGTGTTTGAATCCCGCCGGCAAGTACCAATTTTTCCAACAAAAACGTATTTAACAAATGTTCACAATTGACTTCCACGGTGAAGGAATAACATCGTGTAGTAAAAATCAAACCCGCAAAATTATAGTTTGCGTAATTACTGGTTTCGTGTTCAAATAACTTATTTTGAGGAGATACAGTTTGCTCAATCAGTGCAGATACCTACCGCTGTAATTTTTATTCCTGCGGCAATGTTGTCGTTTGTTCCCCGAAAAGAGTAGACATTGTATTGGACTATTAGAGTAAAACACAGTAAAATATAAGTAGACAAAACGAGGTAACAAGTGATATTTGGAAAGTTGTAGAATCTCGACATGAGCCGGTCTCTGTTTCTGCTAGTTAACCGCTGGATAGAACAAGATTTTTAGATGTATCGTCCGTATATAGAGGAGGACCTTAAAATTATAATTTGCGTAATTACTGGTGGTAGGACCTCTTGTGAGTCCACGCGGGTGGGTACCACCGCTCTGCCTATTTCTGCCGTGAAGCAGTAATGCGTTTCGGTTTGAAGGGCGGGGCAGCCGTGGTACTGTTAAAAGTGAGACCTTACAACTAATATCTCAAGGTAACTGGCGGTATTTGCGTTGTAGATGTCTATGGGCTGGGCTCCGATAGCCACTTAACACCAGGTGGGCCGTGAGCTCGTCCACCAATCTAAGCAATAAAAAAAATTGCTAAGCACATCTACATATTGCTTAGCATAATTTAGTGATGAAATAAGTTAAATAGTAAAGAATCTTTTAATAAAGATAACTCAAAAGTATAGACAGTTACAGAACAAAACGAGTACGTGTGAGTGTTCGCTTGCTCCCGGTCCCTTTAGTCTCTGAAATCAGTGAGAAGCTCCATACTTCCAGCTATCCGAGTCAACGCGGGGCTCTAATCAGCGCAATGCAGCTGTTTACCACGCCTCAGCAACCGGCGATAAGCCGCAGTCAGAGCGTTGACCCTACGAGCTAGGGAATGGGATTCTAGAAATTTTACGAGTAAAAATTACTTTCACGATTGAATCTCGCGTTGTTTCGCGATAGCTGTAGCGTGTAAGCATTTGTCGTAGTAAAATCAATAAAACCAATAAAACCAATAGAGAAAATTAAACCGCTTTATTTAACAATATTTAGTACATTTTTTCAGTTTTTGTCTAGATTACAAAAAAAAACAATTACTTTGCTATAAATTGGTGTAAGCTATAATATAATATAACATTTAAACATTTAAATATGTATCTAAATTAAAAGCTTTTCTCAAACTCAAAAAGAACATAATATGTAATAATATGTACTGCGTATCACGCAATTGTACGCGTTTCAGTAATGAATTAAATTAGTTAATAGCTGCTGGTCTGAAAGTGTGAGCTAAGAAAAATATGTACAAACATGTTCAAAATATGCTGAAATATTTATCTCATCTCGTCGTTCCGTCATTTACGAGCAATAACCGAGTGTTCAGCATATTCTTTGTAAGGGAGCGAAGTTAGGGTGTAGTGTGCGAGCGAGACGAACAGATAACTTGTCGCAGTCGCGTTGATTACTTTTGTTTTACAAGCTTAGGACGAATTGAATTGCGACACGCGGGTAATATATTATTCATTTCATATATTTTCAAAAAATTTGAATTCACTATGTGGATGCCTTCGGACACCTTGAGACATGAGATCAAAGCCACGATTGTACCGCTTAACAGCTCTCCCACCCTTCAAACTGGAGCTTGGAGCACAACTGGCGGCAACTTCGTGATGGTGCTAAGGAGGGTGGAGGTGCGGAAATTATAATTATCGGGATTCAATTTTGTTCGATAGCGTCAATTTACTTTTAGTATTTGAATGAATCAAGCACGCTCCCGCACAATTATCATAAACAAGGGCGTCCATGGTCGGGCCAAATTATACCATATTCCGTTTTGTTCAGCCGTTCGCGTTACACGCATAAACTCATGTCAGGCTTTGTTTCTTATATGGTTGGCTCCTAAATAAATTATTGCTGTCTAAATATTTGCAGATTTTCTTTCCTTCTATCCGAACATCTGTCCTGTCTGTCATATAGAATGATCATTACAGTTCACGCAGTCGCACAGTCGCGAGGTACGTTTGCACAAAATGAAGCCACTAATTACTGGTTGTTAGATTATACTCGACCCATATTAATAGGTCTCATTCATAAAAACGTAAATGACACAGTACAGTGAACATAAATATGTAACTTTTGTATGACTTATATTGTAATCTTAGACTGTCAATACAAACAATATTTTGATAATAATATGTTGCTAAAAGTAATTTTAGTTATTCTTTGGAATTATTTCGATATGGATACATGTTCGGTATATACTCTGGTGGTATCTTATTCTATAAATCAACACGTTGGTCTATGGTCTATGGTTCTAGATTATTGCAGTTATAAGCATTGTAACATAAAGAATAGAAAAATAGTCGCAGAATAACAATGAAAATATATTTTTCTTGTACTTGACATATTTTTGTGGTTTTCATTAACATTTTGTTTTATAATTAAAATTTAGGTTCTATTATTTATTGAGCAGTCATTTCAGGTCAATAAATTTATTATATAGGATTATTTACATAAACGAATGTTCGTTGTAGGTCAATCGTCGCTACGTACGTTAAGGGGTGGCCAAACTTTTTAATACCTTTTATGGTCGGAACATGATTCGTTTTGATTCAACATATTGCGTGAATGTTACGCGGCCTACAGATTGTGTTGTGCTCCCGATATTGCTCATTACAACGTTGGTATGGGACTACACTTAGTTCACTGGAACTTAAACAAAATACTCGCTAGTATTTTGTGAAAATTACAGAATGAAAACAGTTCAATGTTTTTGGCAGAAGACAGTTGAAACTGCCGTTCTTATATAGGGTCAATGGGACAATTGTCTTCTGATTCTGACTGGGGATTTAAAATAATCCGTTTATTTAACTATAAAAAATTAAATTCACACTCTCACACTCTCTTGTTAATTCAAATCCTACTGGAGAATGTACAATAGAAGGAACCTGCTACTATAATTTGACTCCAATATAGTTTGTGAACAAATTGTTGACAAGGATAAAAGGTTCATTGGAGGGTCCCCAGTGATACATTTATTACTTAGGGTTTGTAATTGAAATATACCATTGCTACGTAAATACAGTGGAAACATATTGGATTGTAACTTTACAATCATTAAGAGCTTGACACTGATTGTCATTTGTATTACACAATAGAGATTTAGAGTTCATGTCTCAAGGTGGCATTTCCGCTATGATGTCCATGAGTGCCGGCAGCCACTTAAAGCAAGCTGGACCGTGAGTTCGTTCACCCGTCTAGTCTATAGGAAACATATTGTTACGCCGGTAAGAGTAACGCCATCTATCGCCGAATAGTCGAACGAACATCGAAAGATCTAGTAACAGCTATAACGCTCGAGAAGTACAACGACATCTATTGTCAGATAGCGGAAGCACAATACTCGAAATGTGTGGAATATTCTCGATAATTCTAGGGATGTGGTATCGGCTATAAAAGCGTTGCAGGGATGGCACGCAGTCATTCAGTAATCGGAACTGCTCGAAGCGAAACAGCGGGCGGATCACCCGAAGCGAAGCGAAAGAAGCGAATTGAGAATTTTAAAGTGTTTGTGAGTCTTTTAAGTGTTCTAAGTGATATATACAGTGTTAACTTGTAATTCGGTAGAATTTTATTTATCCCGAACCCCAGCGCGTAACAATATATAGGTATAGTACCGGTTCGCTATCAAGCCTGGAAATAAATATACTACTACCATGATACACATAGAAAGAACAAACATTTTGAATGAAATTGAACATTGTGTCCACGGAAAAGCAATCTAACCTCATTAAAAATAACTCAACCGTAAAGTAAACACTGCTCTGACCTCAATGTACCGTAGCATTTCCAACAATGTCATCTTCATAAATGGGTCATTTCCAACCATTAAGACATTATTCAGAAGTGTCGCTTGTCACTTAATTACATTTAACAAAATATCACTTATTAAGTTTATATTTGAACGTTTATCGGTAAAATACAGATTCTATTGTATTCAAATTCATTTTATTTTGTTGTTCAAGTAACGGGACATATCTCGACTTCTTCGTACCCTTTTCAAAATTTATAGCTTCCAATTTCAATACGTCCGAATTCCAATTTCAAATTTATACACCAAATCATTAATGTAGATTCTTGGTTATTTGATAAATAAAAGTCCGTTTAAATTCGAACGCTTCAGGAATGTCGGTGACGTTTTATGGACAGTCCATTAGCGACGTCTCGCATAATTTCATTTCGTGTGATGGTCATTTAAATGTTGAAAATATTGATGCAGCTTAGACTTTTAAAGGTAATTAAATGTACATAATGGAATGTGTTCACAAATGCTCAGGTTTCGCAGCCTAAAGGAAAAAATTATCCGTTGTAGCAACTCCGTGTTCACAGCTTTGGCTCTAATCAGATCCTGAAAAAGGTATGTATTATCATCATTGATTTGAATAAAAACTGTGAAGGGATGTTATGCGTGATTATTTGCTGTGATCTATTATTGTATTTCTGATTTTTTTGTGATTGGATAACGCCGTGTCGCGGAGAGGAACTCGCTATCTACTTTTCAATTGACTGTATTTTGCAATTAGGTAACATCTTGTTTTTGTATTATTTTTAGGTTATTATGACAAAAAATGAGTAATTGTAACGTCGCAAACTTATGAATTCCTCGTGATTAGCAAATATGTAAAACAAAATTAAATATTAAAACATACAACAAATTTCAATATAATAATATAATACACAGTAACACGGCGTCTTTCCACGTCCAACCTAAGATTCTTCTCTCATGCTGCCGAAGCTGGAATACCAGAAGAATTAAGTTGTGAATAAACGGACGGCAAATGTAGAACGCCGCATGAGACCGACGGACGATTTACATGATTTCCTCAGGAAGTAGTCTGTGACCAGCTCCGCGACACTCTTATCTCACGCTGTGCTAGTTTTACCACTGGACTTGCACGTGTCCATGGGCACTTGAGCCACCCTCGACAAGCCCTCTCTCGTTCACTTTCTAAGGAGATCGCAATTGTGAGAAACATTCATTATCAACTCCTTTGTTGTGAATGGAGTTATCGGGTCGAGTTGTTTCGCAGTAGTTCGGAGTGCGCGAGAGCTGAATGACAGTTGTGAGTTTGAGGAGTCACGAGTGGTCAAACCGAATTGTTGTTCAGCTTAGTTCAGGACTCTAGAAGCTCTCTCTCGAATATGAGACATACGTAAAATTATTACAATCTATAACTAAACAGTTCAGGACAAAACTGTCCAAGTAGGTACATTTCCTCGTCTGATTTTCTTTTTTCTATTTTTGTTAACGTGGCGTTTAGTTTAGTTCTATTTAGGTTTTATATAGACAAGTTTTAGTGAATCTATTATTTTTTTTGGAATTATAAGATTTTCTCTTCAAAATGTCATAAGCAAAACTAAATAATAAATCTTGTACACATTTACGCATTTACGTCGTAGATGTCTTATGGGCTCCAGTAACCACTTAACACCAGATGGGCTGTGAGCTCGTCCACCTTTCTAAGCAATAAAAAATTCGACAGTTGGGCGAACAGAATAGTTAGTTACTACAACAGGGATCAGTGGATTGTTTGTGACAAGACTGCCCGCAGTGTACGAGTGGTACAATTTAGACGTCGCACTGGTCACCTGGTCACCTGGATCAGGTAGTAATGGTAAAACTGGAAAGGCCTCAAATTACTCTCTTGCGAACTCACAAGGAAACTTAATATCGCTAGGACAACATGGTAGAGGAGAGTTTTTTTTCTAGAGGCGAATGAAACGCAGGAAAAATTAGGATTTAAAACGCGCTATAGATGAGTACACTGGTTCCAGGTAGTAGAGAAGATCTCTGTTCTAGTGGTGGGAGATCCAATGATATGACAGAAACATCCGAAATCATTCTGAAGAACTATTTATCTATATTCAATGGATTGCATTGAAATAAACGCGAGACTACAAGATTACACCTGAATAATAATTTTAATTCCATACTATTATATTAAGTCATTAAAGGTATATTTTAGTATTTTAACAAAGCTATGTTGGCGTAGCTGAAGTAGCTATGTGCTGTAAAGGTAGCCTACATTCTACGAATAGGTCTACGGAAGAGCTACGAGCGCTTTATTCTGTCCATCTTCGATAATAATGAAGGCATTTTGCAGCGACCTCGGATACAGTTAGCGTCGGAAGCCCGTGTTCATTGTTGGAGGACAGATTGGTTTTCCCGAGCGACTGTACCTGCGGTTGACTGCCTACTGTGACGTCACGGTTGCGAATTCCGCTATCCTCAATTGTTTGGATGCCGACTAGTTTTACATGAGACACAAAATCATTCAAACTTCTTTGTTTTTGTTATTCTGTACGGGGTTTGTAGGATTATTTTATACGCTACTGTGAAATCTGACCATGCTCTCTGTAGCTATCACTAAATGTACTTGAACCTTTCTTGAAGCTATAGTAATCACCTATTTCGTCTTCACAATACGAAAATAATATGTTGAGTAGGGGTCAAGCATCTTTTCTATTAAAGTTAGATTGTTTTTATTTGTGTACATACGTGAAATTAATTGTTTTCTTTAGCAAGTGTTTGGATTATATCAAATCTTATAAAATAGTTGGCCCCACTGTCCAAAGACAATATGGCCTTTACCTCCGAAGTTGCCGTTTTGTACACAGTAAGTTTAAGCTCCCTTTTATAAATATTTATTATTTCTACAGTCAATACATGCACCCACCATGTATGTATTGATGATTGATGCATCTCTGAGAGCGCAATGGTAATTTTTCAATGCCCTTCTTGAAGAAGTTAAGTGTACGGGAACCAACCAACGAACTCTTCAAAGGCATTTTGTACTGCCTCGCGGTTATTGATATTTTTTCTTGCCAATAAGTTGTCCACACTTTGGAAAAGTAGAAGCTTATCGGTGCAATGTTTGGCAAGTACGGTGGATGACGTAAAACTTCTAAAATTAGCTCTAGTAGCTTCGAGACCGTCTGTTGTACCGCATGAGGTCGAAAGTTGTCGTGTTAAGGCAGCGGTGACGAACGCCCAAAACTTTTTAGGGGTAAGTTATCATTAGGGACACTCAGCTTTTGGGGTTCAGCACCTGTTGAACTAAGGTTTAGCCAACAGGACGACCGCTGAAGGTTATCATAAAGAAGGACATTTTTCATCGCGAATAACAACATGGTTGGAAGTCCCTTCGTTTTTGTATCTGTTAAGCAACGCAAGGGATACCTTAATGCGATTGTCGTGCTGGCGAACATACAGTTGTTGCGGCGCCTAGTTTTGAAGTTTTTTGATGCTAACTTTGAAAGCCCTTGTAGCTCAGCAGTAGATTGAATATCGTCAGCTATAACCTTTAATTTCATTTAGTTTTCGGCGACGACGGGATATATTTTTCGAGATCCAAACTTTTCTGTCAGAAGAGTTCAAACCAATAACGAGTCGCAAAGCCAGTACTCTCTCTCTCTCTCTCTTTCATCTCAAACTCCGGAAATCTCATTGATATTGTAAGCGTTTGTGCGGCATTGTTACCGCGACCTAACTTGCATTCCCTGAACAAAACATAAATCAATAAACAAACGAATGAATTTGAAAACAGAATTACGTAATTTAAACATAAAACTCGTTTATATTTTAAGTTTTTGCCAGTCATTTATAAATTACTTTTCAATTGGCCAGTACTGTAAATCGGCAAAGACTTTATTAATAGCCTAGAAGTAATATAACAAATATAGGATAATAAAAATTAGACATGAATTTCATTAAACCATTTGTGATAAAAAGTGTCTCCGATTTTTGACACGTCAGGTGTGTAGGCTTCTATTAATGCTGACTTAACAAATCATCAGAGATCCGATTCAACAAGAGACCAGTAACCGGGCACTGGTCGAATGAAAACCAAAACCTAAACTAGTGAATCAGTATTCTTATATCGAAACACAAAACCCGTTCTATTTGAGAACGAACGGATAGCAGTCAGAACACGAGATTCCACTCAGCGTCGACTACAAGCAAATCCTATTAATTTTTATATCTACATAATAGAATCTATTATAGACTGACCCGTATACTATGCACTATTTTTAGCCTAGGACTCGATTAAGCGGACCAACCAAACAACAACGTTTAGGTCAATAATTATACCAATAACGGAAAACATTTACCCCAATTCACGTGGTATAGTCCGTGACTCAGACTGCAAGAGATATATGCATTGACTTGCATCTTAAAATTTCGAGCAAAGAGAACTATTGAGTGCACTAATCACGTTTGTTGTCTTAGAACAATTTAGGAATATTCTCTGGACGTTAGCAAACGAAAACGAATGACAGTTCTTAGAATGGAGGCACCGCTCTTCAAGAAGGCTGGTCGGTTAGTGTGATGGTGTCTACGCGCCTCCATCGGCTAAGCTCGTAGCACGAAATTAGCTGAATTCCGACGATACCGCAATCGTGCTGCGTTTCGTTTAGCTACCAAACTAATGACCATCTCCGACATGTGTATATTTTTGCCGGCTAAATTATCATTGTTACGATGTTATTCATTCACCGTGGACGTCCACTGAATACGAATGCACCGGGCGTCTTATCCTTTAGGCCATGACGACGTCTATTTGCAATCGTATAACAAACAAACAGACTCACGTGTCATGTTTTTGTATGCTGTGAGAGTTGTAGTCTTTAAGAACAACGAAACAGTGACCCAGCCGGGCTAACCGAATACCAGAATCCATAAGAAATATCAATTAATTTCGGAGCCCAAGGCTAGGTACGAGGTAGAACAGACATTTGAATAATCTAGTCAGTCATGTCCTTCCTCATGGTAACACCAAGTAACAATAAATCCACTTATGTACTCCAATACTCCAGAGAAGAGAAGAGAAGTCGTCGTGGCCTAAAAGATAAGACGTCCGGTGCAATAGTGTTGAAGCGATGCACCGGTGTTCGAATCCCGCAGGCGGGTACCAATTTTTCTAATGAAATACGTACTCAACAAATGTTCACGATTGACTTCCACGGTGAGGGAATAACATCGTGTAATAAAAGTGAAACCCGCAAAATTATAATTTGCGTAATTACTGGTGGTAGGACCTGTTGTGAGTCCGCGCGGGTAGATACCACCGCCCTGCCTATTTCTGCCCTGAAGCAGTAATGCGTTTCGGTTTGAAGGGTGGGGCAGCCGTTGTAACTATACTGAGACCTTACAACTTATATCTCAAGGTGGGTGGCGCATTTACGTTGTAGATGTCTATGGGCTCCAGTAACCACTTAACATCAGGTGGGCTGTGAGCTCGTCCACCCATCTAAGCAATAAAAAAATAAAAAAATAAAAACTTAGAAAGTCTACATCTTACACCCTGTAGATTATTTCATCAAAAAGCTCACTACTTCAAAAGAGCTACAAAGTAAAAGTAAACTTAAACTTTACCGCGCGTGCTTTTCGCACGAGTGTTCGTTGGTCGGAGCGTGAACTAGACACAGCCCTAAGCGTTACAAGTTCAAGTAACTATCAGGAACTGGTGCTCAACTTTATCTTTCTACGACCTGAACTAAAAGATTCACTTTAAAGGTATTGATACCGTTTTTTCTTGGAATCTTCTGAAATGGAATGTTCAATGTGGATCGCGAATATTAATTGGTTACTGACAGTTAAATAATACATACAGTTAATTCAGACGCTGTCAACATTTAATATATCTTGTTACCTTCATAGCAGGGCCTTCCAACTGTGCAGCCCCGTATCAGCGGGGTGCAGGAATGGACAGGGCGATGATTATAATGCATTTGAAATTCTAAACTTATATTTTCTGATTAAAAGAAGTACGTCACTGTCTACTCAATATATTTGAAACTAGCGACGCGCCCTCGCTTCGGAAATATTAAATTTTATTATTGATACTTGAGTCCCGCGGTGCTACCCGCGGGTATTGTCGTACCGCGGGTGACGTCGCGGGGCGAAGCTAGTCTAAAAAAGTAGTCTAAGTTACTCCTTATATCATCAGCTACCTGTCAGTGAAAGTCCCGTCAAAATTGGTCCAGCCGTTCCAGAGATTAGCCGGAATAAACAGACAGACAGACAAAAATTGTAAAAAATGCTATTTTGGTCTATGTACCGTATTCCGTACATACCGTATTACCGTATTCATATGCATGTAGTATAAAGCGGTTATTTCAATATTACAAACAGACACTCCAATTTTATTTATATGTATAGATAATTCGGATAGTTGCTGCGTAAAAGGTCTATCTTGAAAGTAGTGAATTAGACCTTATTTTCGTGAACCTCGCTCAGATTTTGAAAACAAAATATCTTAAAAAAAAACTTTCCTGTTAAGATAATTTTCTTGTACAACAAATTTCGACTTACATTCTTTCGTAACATGTGAATCCACGGTACAGTAGCGAGTCATCAATCATGAACAGACTCCTGAGGCGGTGTGAGCACATGCGTCCCCAATTCTCATATCACACGTTGGAACTTATTTCTGTGTGCCTTTCGCTGGTGTTGAGAAAATATTATTATGATCAGAGATGTCAGGAGGTAAGTTACGAAATATGTAACTATTATGTCTATTTCAATTTGTTTTACATTTGTTAAAAAAATTAAAGGTAAGGAGGAACACAATTTGTCGTAATTAATGACCAATTACAAAATTCCGCAGAGTTGCCAAGTTTTTTTGGCATTGCGCATTGAATCAATGGATGAATAAGCTCACCCCTGATTTTAAGGGATTACAGGAGACTATAAACATGACTACTGAATGACTACCTGTACTAGTAGGAAGGGAAAATAAACACTTGGCAACTAATGACACGCGTGAGCACACGGGCTCAAGGTCACCCGCAACAGCCGGTACACGTATCGTGAGTTGTGTGAACAAAGATAGCTTCTCAAGACAAAATTTGGTACAGAAATAATAAGGAGACTACGTCTACGGATTGATGATAGAGTAGTAGCAATCGTAGTTCAAGGAGACCGCGGTCCCCTACTGGACATGCGGAAACATCATGTGAGATCTTCTGGACAGATGATTTACGCTTACGTTTCCACTGTATCTGAAGAATAAGAAATAGTATAAAAATAATAATAAAAAGTTCGGAATGCATAAAAACTTTACTGGTACCTATTATAACAAAACCGAGTCACGAATATTCAGAAACCACCTTCCTGTAATATTACCTTAGTATTCCAATCTCGAAGTATTTCCCTTGAGCAATCAACACAACAACGATGAACGTAACAAATTTACGTTCATTAAACAAGTCAGGTACAAATTACAACACTCTCTACTGAAACTGTGGTGATGTCACCACAAACCTGTCTGATAATCGCACACCCAAGCTGTCTGGCCAGGCCTGGTTCTTGCCTGCCTGTGTACCAATACGCCGCTCAGAAGGATGCAGCTTGGCTGAGTGTCAATCTATTATGCGTGGCATGTATGACGGTTTTATTTAAGCTAGCTCGTTCCGAGCTAATGGCAACAAGCAGCGCTCGCCATACGAGGGATCTTGAGTCAGGATAGGCACGTCCGGTTTCAGTTGTTCTAAAAGTCGTTAGCAGTACGTGAGGCCAAAGGATTTTACGTTGTCAGCTGTCGGCGGCACTAACATCCTCAGATTATCATCCTACTAAATTATTCTTCATTCTTAGTTGAGAACTTACCTATTTGTTATAAAGTTTGTAAAGTACGTTATGGGCCCGCATGAGTCGATATCAGGCCCTGCCTGGTTATATAATATTATGTTGATAACCGTTATTAGCACGCCATTGAACCGATTGTCTGCTAAAAGAATACACTGTGAAATAAATTCATCAACGTGCTATTATACTTTGTAAAGACTACTTTACTTTTCCGAATAGTCAATATGAGACTTTCTACTTTTGCAGTATCGAACTGCACAAGTAACTGCAGTATCGAATATTTCCATTATTGAGTTCTAGTGAGGAGTAACAAAACAACGGTTTTGAAAACGTGCGCCCCTGAGCTAACACGTTTGTATCGCCTCTAGTACTAATAGGGTTCCGTCTTCATGGAAGACTGCCTATTTCCACCCTATCCCCAAGAAGGGTGATCGGTCGGACCCATCGAGTTATAGGCCTATCGCGATAACTTCCTTGCTTTCCAAGGTGATGAAGCGAATAATAAATACACAGCTCCTGAAGTATCTTGAGGATCGCCAGCTGATCAGTGACCGACAGTACGGTTTCCGTCACGGTCGCTCAGCTGGCGAACTTCTTGTATACCTTACTCACAGGTGGGCTGAAGCCTTGGCGAACAAGGGCGAGACTCTTGCTGTGAGCCTTGATATTGCGAAGGCCTTCGACAGGCACTTCGGCATAGGACACTTCTATCGAAGTTACCAGCTTACGGAATCTTCGAAGCACTCTGCAAGTGGATCGCTAAATTTTTGGATGGGCGGAGCATCACGGTCGTTCTAGACAGTGACTGCTCTGATACCATGACCATTAACGCTGGCGTTCTACAAGATCGGTGCTCTCCCCCACGCTTTTCATCTTGTATATTAATGACATACTGTCTATTGATGGCATTGTTATGCGAATGACAGCACGGGGGATGCGCGATATATTGGCCATCAGAGTCTCTCTCGGAGCGTGCTGCAAGAGAGACGATCAAAACTTGTGTCTGAAGTGGAGAACTCTCTGGGGCGAGTCGCCGAGTGGGGTGAATTGAATTTGGTTCAATTCAACCTGTTGAAAACACAGGTTTGCGCGTTCACTGCGAAGAAAGACCCCTTTGTCATGGCGCCACAATTCCAAGGACTGTCCCTACAAGAATCCCTTCCAAGAGTATTGGGATACTAGAGGTAAGGATTTCTGGCGATGTCCAATTTTGGAGTCATTTGGAGGGCAAAGCCAAATTGGCGTCAAAAATGCTGGGAGTCCTCAACAGAGCGAAGCGGTACTTCCCGCCTGGACAAAGGCTTTTGCTTTATAAAGCACAAGTCCGGCCTCGCTTGGAGTACTGCTCCCACCTCTTGGCCGGGGCTCCCAAATACCAACTTCTTCTATTTGACTCCATACAGGGGAGGGCCGTTCGAGCTGTCGATAATCCCATTCTCACGGATCGTTTGGAACCTCTGGGTCTGCGGAGGGACTTCGGTTCCCTCTGTATTCTGTACCGTATGTTCCATGGTGAGTGATCTGAGGAATTGTTCGAGATGATACCGACATCTCGTTTTTACCATCGCACCGCCCGCCACCGGAGTAGAGTTCATCCATACTACCTGGAGCCACTACGTTCATCCACAGTGCGTTTCCAGAGATCTTTTTTGCCACGTACCATCCGGCTTTGGAATGAGCTCCCCTTCACGGTGTTTCCCGAGCGCTATGACATGTCCTTCCTCAAACGAGCCTTGTGGAAAGTATTAAACGGTAGGCAACGGCTTGACTCTGCCCCTGGCATTGCTGAGCATCCATGAGCAACGGTAACCACATACCATCAGGTGGGCCGTATGCTCGTCTGCCTACAAAGGCAATAAAAAAATTACTAACATTTTTCTGCTCGATTCATATAAGCTCCGCTCTCGACACTAGACACTAGTGGCTAGCTATATCGATTCGCGCGGCTTGGCTCGTCGCCATCACAGCGATACTTCGCCACGTTACTATCGGTTCTGCGGATAAACAGACATCTGCATACTACAGTGTTTTTTCATTTATTTTCTACACTAAAACTACAATGTTCAAACACATATTTGGCGCATTAAGATATACCTTGGCATCTTTGTAATATATTACTGTATTGTAATATATCTTATAACTTATTCAAAAGGATAAAAAAGTGATTAGCCTATTTCTCCTCAGAAACGTAGGGAACATGGGTAATACCATGAATGGGAGGGATAGCCACTGCCACATGCACATAGTTAGAAAAACATTATGTCTTGAAGAAAGCGCAGCCCCACAGAGTGCAGCGTGAACCACCCTGCCAAGCTCAAAGTTGTTTGTAGCGCAAACAACGATGCATCAAAAACAAAGATGCTAACTTAACCCAACATCCCCAAACATCACAGAAAATAATATAAAATACGCAACGGATAGTTTGCAACTAAAACTTTTATTATTATTTTATAAATACTCGCAGCATACACGCTAAAGAAGTTCCGTTGTGATGTGAACAGATGTCGCTTGCCTAAACTCATTAAAACTTCAATTATATTTGAATCACAAACAAAAGATTTCCAATCGCAAAATTCAATTATGAATACCGATGTACTTGTAATTTAAAGTTAATGAAACGTTGTATTGTTAAATACGTTTTTGCTGTATTCCCGGGGCAGCTCACAACGGTCTCTATAATCCTGGGGATTTCCAATTTTCTCATTATGGCAAATTAATTAACTGATAGAACTGAATGAACAGAACGTTTGAACTTTTTTTTTAATCCAATCTATTCATGGGTTTTTTTCAAATGAAAACTTAGTGAATCCAGTCTACCTACCAACCCCCCTCGGTTGGTAGGTAGACTGGATTCGCGATTTCCAGCGACGCAGTCACGCGACTATACCGGGGTTCAACTCCGGGGCTAAGCATATTTTTTCAGAGTATGGTTCAAATATGAATTCACTATATTATGAGCAAAATGTTACTCAAAAACAACTGATGGTAAGGCGAGTTTTACTGTCTAATAATTGCGATTACTCGTTATCTATTTTTACGATAAACTGATGGTGCATTTCAATTCGACGACGGCAATAGCCGCTCATCCAATTTAATGGAAAATATCGTTTTACGAGTGAATGCGGGCGGTGGCACCCGCACTGTCTGTGAAATTAGTTTGTCCACGTTTAATTCTTTTTTAACTTTTCAAGTATTACGTGAATATTATTTTATGATTATTAAAGATTGAAAGAAATTTTGAATCATGTTGCTTGGCTTAAGGTCTGTCCTTAGAAATGTAAATGATATTTTCAGTTGACCAAAAGTTGAACAACGCTCATAGCCACTACGGAACCCTTCACCGAGCGTAGTTCAACATGGACTTGTCCGATTTTTTCTTTTCACTGAAACGGAGCTACGGAAACATCTTATCTGTTCCGTTCTATTCTTAACTTGTAGTAAAGTCGTATTTTGCTGCGACGCTATCATCCCTGCCGCTATGTGAGATATAGCTCTCGCTGTACAAAACCAACTGAAACTCGGAAGGAGACCAACACTATTCTCGCCGTGTGATCTATGGGCTTCTATAACCACTTTACACTGGACCACAAGCTCGTTCACTCATCTCACCATCTACGATAAAAACCTTTAAATTATTTGAGATGTGGAAATGTTGTATTTTTGAGTGGGTAATCCAAAACAGCAGTGACAGCGTGAAATGCCGCGTGACACAGGAGTGCCGCGACGTTGCTAATGAAGTGAAAGCCGCCGTTTAGGGATTGTAGACGAACGCTACGCAACTGAGCTGAAACCAATATAAATAAATTTTGTCTTTAATATGTTTCTCTGGCTAACGAGAAAACAGATTGAACAGAGAAAACATGAGCATTGATGAGCACACTGCACGTTACAAGCAGATCGCTTACAGAAAAACTGAGATCTTAATTAAACGTTACGCATTCAACGGCCCAAATCTATCTAATCTATTCAATCTCCGGTCGTGAAGCTGCAATGCGTTTCGGTTTGAAGGGCGGGGCAGCCGTTGTAACTATACTGAAACCGTGGAACTTATATCTCAAGGGGGGTGTGGCGCATTTACGTCATAGATCTCTATAGACTCCAGTAACCACTTAGGTGTACTTACCAGGTGGGTTGTTAGCTCGGCCACCCGTATAAGCAATAACAAAAAAATAAAAAAATCTAGAATTCCTTTCTACATTATGGGTAACGAAGACACGATGCAACAACTATAAAAATAGATATTTTCGCGGCTTATACAATAAATTTGAATGAGTATCGAACGCGGAGCCCACGACACAGTCGTCAGAATCACTAACCATTACGCCAACGATGAGATGAATACATGAGGTGACATCTGCCATGAACTTTTGTCAATTTGTCAATGTTTTGTATTGATGATCACTTTGTTGGTGCAACTTAATAAATAAATAAATAAATAAATACTATAAGTGATAGTGATGTATTACCAGTCTGAACGCTACAATTCCTTTTCGATGAAAAGAACAAATAACATTGCCAGGTAACGAGCAACTGATAGTTAAATGGTTTTAATTGTTATGTCAAGGCGTAGAATTGACAGCGCAGTGCTTGATGAAAGTAGCCCGTGTGCAGCGGTCGGTCATTCGGCCAGTCCCGCTGTCGCTCCCTGAATGATAAATGAAAGATAAAAGCTTTTTGTACGAGATCCGGACCGCGCTTCTAAATCCGAACGATCGATCCGTGTTCTACACAGTTTGAGAACCTTTCTCTTTTATGTTCGATAAGAACCGCTAAAAATTTATTGTTAGGGATGGCTAACATTAGTATTTGAATTAAAAAAATATCTTTTTTTTTTTTTTTTGTGATTGAAAGTTTACTGGTGGCCCGAAGGCCTTTCCAGTTTCACCAGGACAGGTGGGCAAGCAAAGGCTCAGCCAAGAGGGGTGGGATTTGCTAACAACTGCCCGAGCGCCTCCGAAGGAGACCTAACAACTCAAGAGCAATTGTTTCGCGAATGAATCTACTACCGGATCGGAATCGCGACCCGCTGAGAAGATCCGGNCTTGCAGGAAACCACTTTGTCGGCAGATGTACCACGAACACAGAAACAACAAAAGGAAACAAAACAAATAAAAACTTCCAGAAAGAGCACTTAGTCGGCAGATGTACCACGAACACAGGCCGCGCGAACAATGGCCGGACTAACAAAAGCCGGGCGAACAAAGACCGGGCGATCGAGTGGACGATGAGCACGTCCGCACGTGACGGGTACCTCTATCGGAATGTGAAAAAAAAAATATCTATTGAGAGTGACAACGGTTGAATTTGACCACAACCTTTTAGTCTAACAATTTATATTGCAAAAGAAACAGCCATCCTCTTCCATATTTCTCGGTTATTTATTATTAACATTAACCGATGGCATTAATAGTATCAACAAGATTCTATATGAGCACTCTCAGCATGCCACGTACGACTTACTGGACTTGGATGCCCAGGTCGGTAGCACCACGCTGCTTATACTGCCGCAAGCCAATGACAAAGCCATGTATTTCACTACGACCAGTCTACAACCATCTCTCTAAAAGGAGACAGCAGAATTCGTAATAGTCTTGGGTTTATTTCCATGTCTATCTCCTCTCAAAATAACCAAGATGTTTTCAAATACGATCACAGATAAGCGCTATAGAATCGTCTTTATTCGATACCTTATTAGTACGAAATCGCAAGTTGAATACAGATGTACCGGCCGCTGTGGACTTTGCGCCCTAAACGAGATTAGCCATGCAGATCACAGCATCTGACTCTACTCTAGATGAATTTCAATAAGGTATTTTTCTTAATAAGAGGTTATTGTCAGCCGTTTTGCTTATTGAAACATCTAAGCTGAATTAGAGGTATTGTGTATCAGAATCAGGGGAATTAATACGCATTTTTTCTGACTACTGAAGGGGGGTGTCATTGATCTCAGCTGTGGGAGTGAAACGCGAAATTGCTTTAAGGTGGGGTGCACGAACAAAGAAAAACAATAGCTTCTCACTGTTTTTGTAATACAACATAGAACTTATTTTATTTGATTAAAAATCATATAATAAAAAGTGGAATTGTTAACGCCTTTGCTACTCTAAACAAATTATTGCACAAATATAAAATAAAGTCTCCTAACAGGAAACAACGGGATTTCATTGTAGCATCAGATACAAGAATAAAATAAAATATTCAACGAAATAAAGAATCTGGTTGCATTAAAAGCGAAAATGAAGCTAAATAAAGGTTTTAGTTAGTGTTTTAATGTTGTAGAGTTTTGTTTCATTACTTCATTGACGTTGCGTGAGCGATTGACGAACAACAAGGAGGTTCTCTGTTATACTATACTCGTGTCGGCCACACGGGATGCGTCACATTTTGTTAAGAGATTCTATCGCACGCAATTCATAATCTTACAGACAAAAACGAGAAATAGCCTGGCAAGTACAGTAAATAATATAAAATCACACTTTGTGTTAATTGTCTTGGTTGTTGTTGTTAATTGTGTTTGAAGCTGACTGTGGGGATCAGTTGGAGAATTCAGAAGAGCTAACTAAATGGGGAGATTGTTGAAGAGCTCTGGTGGCAGGTGGACCAGTTATAAAAAGGAGAAAACGAAATCTCCTTAAACTATACTTCCCCATGAAATATACACAACACAGGTAGAGCCGTCGCTACCTAGTTGTATACGTTCCAAGCGATTAGAACGACAAAGAGTATCGACAATGCAAACAGCCTTCTTCTGAATACAGAAGAAGGCTGTTTGCAGTATGAAGTATCAGCTGCGAGTTCCATTTAATTCTATTGAATTAAATGGAACTCGCAGCTGATACTTGAGAGTGCGGGCCCAGAGATGGAAGCAGTCACTCGCAGCTGAACTTGTTGTGTTCAAAACAAGTTTCTATTCAGGCGTGAAGAATAGCTTCGCCCTAATCTCAAAGTTTCAGAAACTATCTTGGACTATATTATATGGCTTGATGTCGGCTTAAAATAGCACCATCCCATCTCTTCCCGTGGGTTCGGTGAGCTAGTCCAATCAACAACGCAATAAATACTAAATCAAACAAAAAACTACTTTCTAAATTATTGGTTCATTCGAGTTCACTCAGATGTACCATACAGTCTCGCCTGTTACTGCTGTGAATGATTGATGTATTACGGCGATTCTACTGAAGATGTGTTTTAAATCTTATGTTTCGCTTTACAGATTAGATACTTTATTTGTTTAATTCAAGACAATTTAATTCCAAGCTATCATTAGATAGTCCCTCTCGTCCCAGTTAGTGCAAAAGCAATACTAAACAAATAGTCACATCACAAATACAAACAAACAACTACAAAACATAAGGGAAAAACTCAAAGCTATTTGAATGCGAGCTTTCGCTCCGTTGTTTTGTCTAAAAACAACTGTGAAATATGTATTAAAGAGCTTTGTCTTTGAGTGTCAGCCGCGGGGCGGAGCCTGTCAACTGCGGGGGGAGAAGGGCTGACAAGTAGAGCAACCACAAATAAAGGATTGAATTGGATAATCCTAACGGTGTCTTTTGAAGTGACAACTTCCTTTGACACCACTGCTAGGTATTTTAAACCCGATTAAATGGAAATGAAACTCCAAAAGCTATTTTATATTTATTTCTTATTATATTTATATCATATATATTTACTATTTATTATTATTATACAGAAGCAGTGGATCATCACACGCATCAGTTTCAAAATACTGTTGCAGTAAGTGGCTACCTCATGCTCATCAGACACACGCTATTGGCCAGAGCTTTAAATACGAAACCCAGATCTGTGCCGGGACAACCTGTGCTGTTGAACCACGCCTCTCGTTTGGTTGACGGATGGTGATAGAGAACACAGCAGTTTTTTTTTTCAAAGATACATATTTGTTATTGCTAGCTTTCACACTACAGTTGGATCCAATTTTTTTTGGAGCTTTTGTCTGTACAAAAGACACTATACATCTTTGTGAACCAAGTCCTTTATCTGGAATTTTTATAACATACCAACTCCTATCTCTGATTCACGACGGCTCTTCTTTTCGGAGCCTCGGATAGCTGAGCCGGATGCTGACCGAGAGGGTCCATGATCGTGACGCCGACGACTGCTCGCTTGATAGTTATCCCGTTTTTCAGAGATCATTTTGTTATGGTTTTCCTGTGAAAAAATTGCTGTCACTTTAACAGTTTTTTTTACTCTCTTCCAAACCAGGTTTGAAAAATGAAATGTGCTGCAATTTCTTTTGATTAGGTAGCCGAATTTAAACCAATTTAAATATGTTGATAAAAAACAAACGTTAATTATCCGTAAGATTCGAATGGTGACACTACCGTCAATGTCGGCAACATAAAGGCGCGAAGCCGCGAACATAAGTTATTGCGGTAATTGAGTAAATAAACACAATCTTCAGTGTTGTCAGATGGATCACAAAATACCTCCTTTAAGAAGAAGTAATGCTGTTTTACTTTAGGCTATGAGCCAGTTGGCATCCACTGGATCGAAGACTGGGAGCCGTAAGGACATGGGAGAAGGCCGCAGCGGTGGAAGGGGGACGGAAACACTTTTCGCACGCATCTTCACACCAACATCATCATCATCACCAAATTCATTGTCATTATCTCCTCACCGATCATCACTGTCCTCATCATGTCATCGTATCAACACTCAACGAAATAACGATCTATGAAAATCATCATCCATCCATCACAACTTATTATGTTTCAGTAGGTTTTTCACCTCTGCCGAGAACAAAGAGAACTCAATCCCGGGCAGAGAAGCCCGAACCGTGCCCCCGGGAGGGGACACGAAGACCCAGAAGCGGCGTCCACTACGCTTTGGGAAGTACCAGGCACTGACACCGCACGTGGTAGCACTTGGTAAAGCTGCAGCTCAGCAAAAGATACACTTATTTAATTTCATTTCATAGATAAGTGACTGAGTTCACGATCCTCCTGCGTGCTGTGGTTCCCGGAGCACAGTTAACAGTATTGTACAACGGCTACAATTTAAAAAAACCTTTAAAGAAACGATTTATTTTGCGGATGGCGTCTGCGCGAGTCAAGCACGTATTTCCTTAAAGAAATTGGAACTTGACTGTGGAATTTGCAAAGCGGCATAGTCTTTCGCATGATCCAAAGCACCGGGCGAGTTCACCTTTAACCAACGACTAGTTCAATGAACTCGGAACGTTTGATAACTTACCGGCAGAAATAAGCTGGTAATACCAACCCGTGTAGGATTATAATTCACCCATGATGTAAGACCTTCTGAAGTCCAGCATACCTAACAAAATACCTTATCAATGAGGTTACGGATGTTAAGTTACCATTTTTCGGCTGTGTGCTGCATGTCGCGTGACGGTCGGCCGCGGAGTAGCGATAAAGTGAAAGGCGCTCGTCAGAGCAGCCAAGGCCAATATGGCGGCGCCTATAGTTCGCAGCAGCTGACCGTGTAGTGTATAGACTATTACTCATTTGTGCCAGTGCTCCACGCTATTTTGTTTGTTTTTGTCAGTGTTTAATGTAAATATTGTTTGTCAGAGTTAAATGTCTATAATGTGAAAAAAAGTTTACTTTTACCGTGGTTTCATAAAACCACACAAACCTTTTTTTATTTCTTAGATGAGTGATCGAGCTCCTAGTCTACGTGCCGGTTACCGGAGCATATAAACAGCACGCTGTGTTGCCGACACTCATTTTGAGAAGTAAACTCGAAGTTTCAATTGACTTCATAGTATTTACTTTGGACATAGTATTTAGACATTCTTTTAAATCTGTTTTTATTGTATTTTCTTTTTTGTGTACAATAAGTATAAATAAAAAAATAAGACTTCAATAACGGCTGTGCCAAGTTTCAAACTGGAAAACATGATGGGGTGCGCGGCGGACATCGACGAGGTTGCGTTACTTACCTGTGCAGGGTTGTTACAGCGTGCTGTGTGTATAAAATCGAGACTCATATCAACAAAGTTACAGTAAACAGTGCATCGAAGTTTGTTCTTTGCGCGGTTGTATTTAATGGCCGCATTTGTTTACAGTGGGTTCACCACCGTCGCGCGCGGGAAAAAACGCGCCCGCGCCGTGGAACCGTCCGCGGCGCCGAAACAGCCAAAGGCCGCGAACGCGTCGCGTCCTAAAGTCGTGGTCTCACCCGACTCCCCTCGCCGCGCAACCCCGTCGCCGCGACCCCAACCCGCGTCCGTCCGCAAAATTCCCGCGCCGCCGCCGGTAATTTTGCAAGATAAAANAAAAAAAAAAAAAAAAAAAAAAAAAAAAAAAAAAAAAAAAAAAAAAAATGTTTACAGTTAAGTCAGAACCTATCAGCGAACCGCTAGCGCCAGCTTCAATATAGTCAAGTTGCAGTCTGGTTCGTTTTTTCAATATTCTGAAAACATGAAATGCGCCCTTACTTGTACAGAGTCCGTCCCGGGCTAGATGTGAGCACTCAATTAATATTCGCATCTGAAGTGCCATTCAACTTCACCAGCGCAGTCCTCACTAACTGGTCCAGATAAACTCCTCAACTCCGAGGACATGTCTGCTGGTTATTACTTTGAAGGGTTTAAATTTTGGTTGGTATTTTAGATATTATCGTCCGAGTTTGAAGGACGAACTATACGGAAAACTCATTTAAAGCTCTTCGCATTTGGTGACTCGAGGAAGTCTTTCATTGTATGTTAATCGGTAATAGTCGGTTGGCAGTGTAGTCCGCAGACCGAATACTTTTGGAACAGATTTAAAAAAAAAAAAAACTATATTGTCGTTTAATTTACAACAATATTATTTTTGGAAATATTTTTTCTTACCATGATGAAATTTGTCGGTAACAAAACAAAAGAGGCAATATGTATATAAAAACAAGTGTGAATCTATATTTTGAGGTATCAGTGATTACTAGGCTGCACTAAAAGTATCGGGAATGGAATATTTCTACTGTTCCTGTCATATTAAAATCTTTTTAATTGAAAACTTCTTGGTTTTAAAAATCGAATACCATTTATTTATTTAAAAAAAGATTCTCGATCTTGTCACGAGGTTTTCTCAAACTTGTTTAGTCGTTGAGAAAATGGAATTGACTCGAGAAATTTCAAGAGCGATGATTTATTATGACTTTCGAAGTGGTTTAACACAAAAACAGTGTGTTGACCGGATGATTTCTGCATTTGGTGATGAAGCCCCATCCAAAACCACAATTTATCGCTGGTTTGCTGAGTTTCAACGTGGACGTGTCAAGCTCAGTGATGATCCCCGTCAAGGTCGTCCAAAAACTGGAGTCACCCAAGGAAACGTTGATACTGTGCGTAAGCTGATTGAGGAAGATCGACATGTGACATACCGCGAAATTCAGGCAACTTTAGACATTGGCATGAGTCAAATACAAATAATCTTGCATGAACAATTAGGTGTAAAAAAGTTGTTTTCCCGATGGATACCGCATTCGCTCTGTGAAGAGCAAAAAGTGGCTCGCGTTACTTGGTGCGTCAGAACTCTCGATGGATTCCACGCAGGATCCTCAAATGCTGTATACAACATTGTATCAGGTGACGAATCCTGGATATAAGCGTACGAACCCGAAACAAAAAACCAGTCACGAGTTTGGGTGTTCGAAAATGAGTTAAAGCCAACAAAAATTGTTCGTTCACGGAGTGTTGCAAAAAAAATGGTGGCCACGTTTGTCTCCAAAACCGGCCATGTTACGACTATTCCTCTTGAGGGACACAGAACTGTTAATGCAGAATGGTATGCTAGCATTTGTTTGCCACAGGTCGTTTCTGAACTCCGTAAAGAGAACTGCAACCGCCGCATCATCCTCCATCACGACAATGCGAGTTCTCACACCGCGCACAGAACAAAAGAGTTTTTAGAGCAAGAAAACATAGAATTATTGGACCATCCGCCTTACAGCCCCGACCTAAGCCCTAATGATTTCTATGCCTTCCCTAAAATAAAGAATAAATTGCTTGGACAGAGATTTTCATCACCTGAAGAAGCTGTGGACGCCTACAAAACGGCCATTTTGGAGACCCCAACTTCCGAATGGAATGGTTGCTTCAATGATTGGTTCCATCGTATGGAAAAATGTGTCAAATTTCGCGGAGAAAAGCAATAAATACATTTTTAAATAGTAACGTTGTGTCACTTCGTTAATTCCCGAAATTTTCAGTGCCGCCCTCGTATAGTTATAGTTCGTCCACTTGACAAACACTAGTACTGTACATAAAGAAGGGAGCGGGCCGTAACCACAAGTCATAGAGCCGTCACTTATTACGGTTTACTAGCTATTAATTTGAAAATAGATACTAGATAGATATTACGAGTATCAGATGGATCGACGACCTAGTGAGAATCGCTGGGTCGCGTCGGGTGCAGGTCGATTCGAGAGACCTACGTTCAGCAGAGGGCAGTGGACAGGTTGAGATAAAAAAAAAACAAAGTTACTACGCTGTTTTTCTGTATGCGGGTGTATAGAAAAAAGGCTTCGGCGGCTATACGATAATGCCGGCTCTATAAATGATGTGAAAGTCGAAGTTTCATTTCGTTGCATTAGGGTAACAACGTCTGACCTTAAAAAAAAGGCAATTTCCTGCCCCGCGTGGGTATCAACAGCTAAGAAGCTATCTCTGGCGTACCGGTGTGAAGATTGACTCGCATCACTACAATTGCGATTTCATTGCTACGTCTCAAGGTAAAGTAGAAGTATTAACATTAGAGCGTCCGTGCGCTCTGGTCTTCATTAACATCGTGTAGGTCGTGAGCTCAGGAGCCCATCTCAGCAGTAAAAGCTTAAATAAATAATTTTAAGAATTATAACATTTTTACTTTATTAGTTTCTAAAAGTTTTAAACCCCAATTTTATTCAAAAAACGAAGCCTTCATCTTGGAACTGTTCTTTCGCATAATTACGCACAGCAGATGCTTCCTCTGGCCCTGTACTTCCGACAGACTTCAGAACAAAGGGATCAAAAGTATTTGAAAGGGAAGCGCCCGTATTGTAAAGTCACTTGATAAATAGCGGGTAATAAACAAACTCTTAGAGCTGAGTATACTTCTTTTATTGTCTTTGATGAGTCAAAATATAGTGACCGAAAATTGAAAATGCTTCAAACTAATATTCTTAGCAGGTGTTTTAAGGCCTATTTGCATCAAGCATTTGTATTTAGCACAACGCGCTTCCAAACTCTCGGGGTCACTACGATTTTCGTTGAATTAAATAACCCAACAAATATTGTCTAAAAAAGGTATTTTGAGTCCTGAGTACTCGTATTTCTGAAAACATATTTATTTACAGACCCTCCCCATACTAACATACCCCAACATTGTTTTCATCCCTTAGTTATATGCAGTATTTTTGGTCCGGCCCAGACCTTTGTCATGATATTTTTTCCAAATCTTAAACTTTAAGTGACGCTCCTGTAAAGTTGCAAAAATGTCGCTTGAACAAAATAGCCTTTTACCTTTTATTTATGATGTACTGTACCTTTCGTCTAAACATTTAGAAAAAACAATATTTGATTCTGGAAGCCTACAATTGCCCAGAGAATTCGACTTTATGTTACAAACAGGGCTATTGCATATGTCTATGGGTTCTAGAAACCTTGTTAAAGAAAGTGTGTTACACATCAAGAAAAAAAACCACTAACTACATTACCCTCCATTGTCATTCTATCCATTATATCCACAGTTTGTGAATGTTTCATTTAGAAAACGTAGCCAAATATATTTTTGTCGTATCTTTGCTTTATAATGTTCGGTAGACAATGCGGCAAGTAATTAATAAGGCTTAAGTGTGTCACCGTGAGTCGTGGGTTTAGGGTGGGAATTTATACTTTTACTCTGTTTTTCTTTTATTTATTTACGTCTATAGGTCAACAAGCTCACGTCAACCGACTATTCAGCTACCGTCAGAGTCCGTCTCTATATAAGTTATTCTCTACACAAACAGCAAACATTCATGTTGTTACCCTCCCTGAAACATGAGCTGAAAGTCTCAAACATATTACGACTTGAAAAAGAGTAAGATCAGAGAAACCTTGACTTAAAGGATATTATTACATATGCACCTATTTATCAAAAGAGAAAAATATATGTAAAAACGACCTCATCGCGTTACGTGTGCGATGTACGGCCCCGCTAAAACATTACACTGTATATAATATAAATGTAATGGATCAAATTTTATAACATGATTATTATCTTCTTTATTTACGAATAATATGTTCGTACTATCAAATAAACGACACCGCTTTTTTACTACGACAATTAGAATGTAACCGGTTCTCAGAGTATTATCTAACCCCTAGCGGAGGTATTTCCGTGGAGGCCTTGACATATACTAAGGGAGACGGGTCGGCGACTGTCTCCCGCTCCCCCTAAGCCCCCTTGGAGGAGGCTGCATATTCTTTAAAGTGGATTACTTTTGGACGCAATTTATTTGTAAATTAGGTTTCGGTCGGTACAGGCCTTGACCTTACTCTGTTCTACGCGACTACGGAGACCACGGGGGCGTGGTCAGTAAAACATAACGGACTGTACGTCGTATTTCATTCATAGTTCTTTTACTTTTCAGATTTATGACGTATCACTTGGGTTTTGGAGACATTCATTGTCCACAATAAGTAAGCGGTATGTATGCTCGCGAGTGCTTACGACACGGCATGCCTTGCAATACGATTGAAGCTTAGTTATACAAGACGTTCTTTAACAAGTTCTAAATCAGTAATAGTACCAACAAACGCTTGGACTTGCATCTCCCTGAGGCTACCTTCAATCACGTTCCTCTATTGCTTACGTCTACTAATGCGCTTCATAAATATCATGTTTAATATTTTGATCCGGTCTACAGAATGAAATCGATAGCAGCCAGACGAAACTATGTACTATTTTTAACCACATACCGCCGCTCTCGCGAGTCAAATGTATAATATGTAGTTTTAAGCAAATGGCGACATTTATGGTTTATACTTAAAAGATTCCAATTTAGTAGTAATTAATATGAACGGTAATGTATTACAAACGTGTTGGTTGAGGTGGAATACTGAAATAGAGTCTGTGATAAAGCCGGAGTGGCAAGGGGCTGGCTCCAACATCCTGCCTATTTGCACCATAAAGCGACCAGATCCTGGTCCGGTGAGATAGCTGTCTCACAATACACTTGAGCTTCGATTTCATGTCTCAAAGTAGGTGGAATTCACGCTGTGATTTCTCCAAATGCCGACAATTACTTGACATGGAATGAAGTATACTCAACGCTTTTTAAATATTATATATTTTTTACTTTTATAGACAGACGAGTGTTCTGTCCACTTGCTGGCGAGTAGTGAACATTGCTCCCAGACGTGAGTAACGTCCTGATGAAATCGGAAACACCACAGGGCCACCAGCAATCCTTTAATCATAAAAAAAGACGTGAGTAACATCAGGGGCAAGGCGCTGCCTACCTAGAAAATAATAATAATTGTAATAAACATTGCAAATTAAATTAAACAATTTTGGATTCGACAGAGAGGTCCAATGAGTTCACGTTTGTAATAACAAGCAACATTCTAGTTGGCTAATAGAACTGTTCGAACAATTTATAGAGAGAACTTCAAACGATGCTACGACGCCAAATATGAGAATTCCTTTCAAAGAAAATGAAATTGTGATAAAAAAGTAACACCAATAATAGTTTAGCGGAACTCCGTAAATCATGTAGAGCCGGAGCCAGGTACACGGAAATGGAACAGAGGGTTGGAGTCAGGAGCTTGAACAGCAGCCAAAACGTTCGGCGCTGCGGTACTGTGCGGCGTTGTGCGGCATTGTGCGGCATGCTTCATGGTACTTATTTAATCATTGGTGCAAGCACGAGAATACTCTCCACAACAACTAATATATCCATAACAACTCATTAACTTTGCTCTTTGCACAATCTGATTAGGTACTAGTTAATACTGTCTTAATATTGCAAATTTATAAAATAATTAATAAAAAGACGAATGTTCTGGAAATGCAAATAGTAAGTTTACATAAATTTATGATTTCTTTTAAAATAATGGAAATACGAACATCAAATTTAATTCAAATTATACGATTTTAAAAACAACAAGTCACATCAATACCGGCAGTGCTTTTTGAAAACAAAGAAGGGTTGGAAAACAAATATCATAAAAACTCAGGACAAATCACAGACGATCACCTGATCCTAGACTAGAATTTCTACGGGAAACAGAGACTGATCTACATACGTAATACGTTTTAAATAATATCTATATATTAATATGTGAAGCAAAAACTTTGTATCGCTTTTTACGAAAATTGCGCGGACGGAGGAGTATTAAATTTTCCACACTTATAGAGAAGAAGTGCACAATGCTAATTTTTTTTTAAATAATGCATAAAAGATACATTAAATCAATAAAGAAAACATTACGCACACTACCATGTATTTAACACAACACATACATAAAAGTATACTCTTTGTTTACTGTCAATTGGGAAGTTTTGTTATTGTTTAAAGTCTGTGGTCGAATTGAAAATAGATTAATATTGTTTGTCATTAATATTATTGATCTATAGTGCAGTTTTGGCGAATACTGTGGTAATATTATCGAAACATAATAGTGTTTGACAATAGAACCATAATAATGTTTAAACTTATAATTTCAATTAATTATAGTCGAATCTCGACTACTGCAGGGCCACTAGTTTTCGTAAAAAGGGGTACAAAGCTTTTGCTTTACGTATTAATACGAGTATATAGATATAGGTACTATAGATATTATAGATATTAAACGCTCGTACAAAGGGCAAACAAACTGTTCAAACAAAGATGAACAACTTGGCGATTCGGGGCGATTCGATATGTTATGATAAAACTTTATCTTTTTGGTAAAGATGTTCCTCATACAAACACACTTTTATTACGGTTTGCTACGATATTCATTATGTAGAAATACATCTATACAACAATAATTTCATTAAATCAAACCTAATTAATGCGCAAGTCACCCACAGATTCACTAAAGGAACATTAAATGAACCGGCAAACTTCCTAATTATGAACGCGCACAGAAAACCGAATTAATTCGAACGAAAGCCGGTTTTGGAACGCAATTCAATCGTATGAATCTATATACTTAAAAAATACAGAGTAATAACGAGTATTGGCGTCACTAAGCAGCGGTGCAATGGCGTCGTACTCAAAGACGAGGTCACAAATTCGATGCTGGCTATAGGTAATGCTTTTATTTTAACAAAATTTTACAAAACTGCACGTATTATATGAGCATTGTATAAGATAATAGATCAGCTTTTAATCAAAAGATGCGGACCCAGCGTTCTCCAGCATCCATTCGTAATAATAGTGTCCACACCAGTATGCCTACCTGACTTCTTTCCTCGTATCTCTAACATCTACTAAGTATCGGTAGAGTTGGGTGTGGCTTGGTGGTGGTGGCCTTACGGCTTCACCACGCGATGTAAATTCGAATGCACCAGGATCGACTCGAGGCATTGCTTTACGATTCTAACAGGATGTATATTTTACACGTAAAGCCATTCAAATAAAATAAATTATAGAAATTACAGTCAATCTACAAGTGACCAAAGTTATTTTAACCGAATCTATACTAATATTATAAAGCTGAAGAGTTTGTTTGAACGCGCTAATCTCAGGAATTACTGGTCCGATTTGAAAAATTATTTCATTGTTAGATAACCCATTTATTGAGGAAGGCTATAAGCTATATAACATCACGATAAGGCTAATACAAGTGGAGCACCAATAAAGAATGTTTCAAAATAACGGTTCAAATAGCTCCTTAACATTCTATAATTCAAAAATATTTTCACTTTCTACGTAAATGAAGTGGGGGGTAAAATTTAGCGTTATGCCAAAGTAACTATTCCACGCGGACGGAGTCGCGGGCAAAAGCTAGTATTTAATATGCGGTCTCTGTTGTTTCAAAATGATTCACAAGATTCAGGTTCGCTGCAGCTTGCAAGCGGCAGCGCAGTCGTTGAGTGGCCGGTGGCCGACCGCCGGGGGCTACCTTCATTACTGGAGCAGCTGTTATCCCGTTCTTATATCGAGAACTTTCTACCACACTACTACCCACACTTTCTCCAATTACATAGAATTATAGGCCGTCCAGTCAGAGGTCTATTTAAACCAATTACTGCACAATGGCAGACGCACTCACGGCTCTCCAGATACTAAGTGTTTACCGTATCAAATTGTCTTACCGGGAGCTGAAATAGATTATTATAAAAATATATTTTCATTTTAGCTTTTTGAGAAGACTTCATTATATTATTACCTATTTTTTGGCAACACAGTTTTATGGGGCTACTCCTTTCGTCCGCTTTTTAAATGAGTCTCATGCCGAAAACATTTAAATCAGTGTTTCCCAACCTTTTCTGTGCCATGCCCCACTGTAACATTTCTAAAATTATGTATGGGAGCATACCCCATGCATAATTTTTAACATTAAAAAATTGATCTGTACTCCTAGGAAATATAAAAAAATGGTTTTAGGAAGACATCTCTATGACATTGTTATCAAAACACAGTAAGTAATATTTCAAAACATATAATAAAAAATTGAAATTGAAATTCAAAATAATTTTAATACAGGTTTTATAAATTATTTTTGTGCGATTGTCCCCCTTAATTATCAAATTGCCCCCTTGTGGGGCGTGGACCCTATGTTGGGAAACAGGGATCTAAATATAATAGTATTGTATAAACGATATTAATCCTTTCAACGGCACTTTTACTTTGTGCGTGTTTGACATTCAGGGCTCGCAGTCGTGATTTTTAAATTTACGTAAAAGGGAAAAAAGCTTTCTTGGACGTATAATGTTAAAGGTTAAAGTATAAAATTGCCGATTTGTAGTGAAAAATTGAAATTGGTTTTTTTTTTCCTTTTAACATATTTCTTTAATCAAAATATTTACCATTATTATCTATACATTGCTACCATCTAATATGGTGATCTAGATTCTTTAAAACTGTGTGAAAGCATTTTGTACTGCCCCCTGGGAAGAAAACTTTTTATCACGTAGAAAATTGTCGAAATCACAAAAAAATGGTAGTCCGCTGGAGCAAGGTCTGGCAATACGGAGGGTGACGAATGGTTTCTAATTGCAGTTCCTGTCGAGTTAAAACGGTTTCTCGTACTGTATGAGATCTCGCGTTATCGTGGAGCAATAATGGTGAAGATCAATTCATGAGTCGGGGCTGTTTCACTGCAAGTTTTGCTATAAATATTCGGAGTTCGGCGCAGTAGACATCTGCCGTTATTGCTGGACCAGATCAGAGAAAGCTATAGTGAATAACACCATGCCGAGACTACCTAACGTTTACCAATACCTTTTTATTGATAAGCTTTGCTTTAGAAACTGCTGCGGCGTTTAACCTGGGGTCAGCCATTGCATTTTTCGCTTACGGCTATCGTAAAGAATCCACTTTTGATCACATGTCACAATTCGATCCAATATTCCTTCATTTCTGTATCGATTCAACAAAGCAACACAAGTTTCAACACGCGTTTCTTTCTGCAGATCAGTCAAATCATGAGGCGCCCATTTTTCATATTTTTTTATTTTATTGATTTGACGCAAATGAGTCAATATTGTTGGTAAGGTAACGTTAAGCCATGCCGCTAATTCCTGGGTAGTTTGGGTCAGATCGGCTTCCACGTTCGGCGAGGAGCACATTATCGACGTCTTTGGAACATATCTAGGCAGAAAAACAAGTACTTTTAGTCCCAAATAAATTATATACATCTATCTATCTACATATACAATATCTATAAACATCTATCTATCTGTGCATCGTATTCTATCTAAAATCTTTGTAGCTGATATTTATTAACGCCTTTCATTCCTCCTCCTCCTGCTTGGGTCGCACTCCTCAATGCTGAAGGCCGTGACCACCCCTTTGTATCACTTTCTCTCGCACGATTTTTCTCCATCTGTTTCTGTCTCTGGCGGTGTAAAGAGCGTTGTAAAATGTGTAGTCAAGTTTTAATTTATGCTTCGGTGGAATTTTATTTATCCCGAACCCCAACGCGTAACAATATATTATTATATCATTTAAATATAGTAGAATATCAATAATTATGTTAGATACAAATCGCTTTGATTAATTTGAAATCTAAAAATAATGAATGATTTTTATGAATGGTGTAGGTATGTATGCACATGGCACGCGCGAGCTCTTCACATACATACTTCAGACTTGAAAGTTCGGCCGTGGATTTCGAGGCTACACACCTTAAGTTATTCCCAAATATTTATTGGAATTACTTTCGAAGTTTTAATGATTGTTATATTGGAAATTCCTGAATTGCTCGTAGCAGGAGTTAAAAAGTGAAAAATGGAGTGTTTATTGGGTTTTTACAGTTTAGGTCGTTTTATGTACATGATTATTCATCTCCAAAATCGAAACTGACAGTCTAGACTCTAGACTATCTGCTACTTCATAAGTATTTACTAGGTATTATAATTTAACCTTTGCCTTTTCATGAGTTCTGTCTCATGCGAGGTTTGGACGTTGGTTGTTGAGCGACAGGAGGTTTTAGTCAGTTCGACTCTGACATACCCTGCCCGCCATCCCCAGTGAAAGGGGGAAGTCCGGGGATTTCCGCCGGACCAAAAAATAAATAAAAAAAAGGTATTCTAATTTAAGCCTGACACGGTAGTCATGATAAAAGAAAAAGTTAATTATCTTAATCTCATTTACGATATTTTTAAGATAAGTTTACATAATAATACTAGGTATATACAAATTCCGAAGATACTTACCGTGGATCTACCGAGCAATACACTCGCTCGGTGCAAGATCTTCCCTTTGGCTGACATTAGTTTTTTTATAATATATTTCAATATTAAATAACTTATGTAAGATTTGTAATACAATATTCTGGCTATGTAGATAAATATACAAAACTACGCGTGATCCGCAGTAAAATCATAATAGGTGCCTCAACTCCTCGAGCTCAGTGAGGCCTTCCGCTTCGAGCGGAGGAGGGAGGGACAGGGGCCGAGTTTTTGACTGGTGGTAGGACCTCTTGTGAGTCCGCGCGGGTGGGTACCACCACCCTGCCTATTTCTGCCGTGAAGCAGTAATGCGTTTCGGTTTGAAGGGTGGGGCAGCCGTTGTAACTAAACTTGAGACCTTAGATCTTATATCTCAAGGTGGATGGCGCATTTACGTTGTAGTTGTGTATGGGCTCCAGTAACCACTTAACCACTTAACACCAGGTGGGCTATGAGCTCGTCCACTCATCTAAGCAAAAAAAAAACTAAAATGAATTAGGGGATGTTTACATCATCTACATGGCTTATGAAGTCGAAGAGGCCTACACGTTAAGACGTTCCCTATACTCCAGTCGTTAGATGCGACTGTGCCGGTATTCGAATCTTGCAAGCAGATAACAATTTTTCCAGGAATTTGTTAAGTATATCAAATTTAGGTCACTCACTAACGCCTTCGACAATCGAAGGAACATCGTTGTGAAATCCAGTCCGTTAAATATGTATAATTTGCGTAATTACTGGTAGTAAGACATCATGGGAGTCCACGAGGGTAAGATCACCACTCTGCTTATTTCTGTCGCGAATCAGTAATTTGTCCCAGTCTGTAGGGTGGAACAGCCGTTATTTATACAACTGAGATATTTAGAGCTCATGTCTCAAGATGCGTGTCGGCACTTACATTATGAGATCTATGGGCTGCGGTAATCATTTAAGACCAGGTGGGCCGTAATCTAAGCAATGGGATGAAATTTTATGAAATAAAAGGTTAAGGTGGGAATTTACGGAAACTACAATGGATATTTCGAGGTGAAGTGGTAAAATGATTTTATTTATTTTACCAGTTTCTGAACTTTGACAGATGTAAACGGGATCACAATTCACAATTGTTACACACTTAAACATGAAGAAATACATATTAACAAAATTGAATAATTCATTTAACTTCTCCCTATATCTCACTCACATTAGTACACCTATTAAAAGTTAGTGTAGTAACTACCGACCTCTATATATTTGATGTGAGGAAGAAATTTCAGATTTCTTAGGTAGGTACATAATCTATGACGACATGATGTTGTCTATGGGTAATTATTTTTACTTTAGAGTGAGGACTTTTTAGCGGGAACGCGAGGAGAAAGAAAGAAAGAAAGAAATCATTTATTCGCTAAGCATAGTGAAAATGAGATAATACATAAGTTAAAACCAGCGTGAATGCTTTGTCATTATTTGACATGCGAATTTTATTGTAAGATTTTCATGCAATGTATCATATTAATCAACTTCATTTAATTTCATAATATTATTTATCATATTATACATACAACAGCTTTCATTACAATTATAATAAGACTTGACTTAAAGGTCTTAGTTACCAGGTCATAAAATCCCTATAAAAACATTAAAGTGACGGGCTTGAACTAGTATAATGAAAATATGTCTAGAAAATATGTCTATTGTCCGTTGTGGCAAGCCAAACAAATTATTATTCATAGTTTGTAAATGAATATTTAACGATTAGATCCAACATGACATAAGGTCTATTCGAACTTAGTAGGTACATACTATGGTTTTCTTGAACGGCCCTTAACAGACATGCCAACATTAAAGCAAGCTTCATAACCTAAAAAAACCTAAAGTAACATTAAACATTTATGTGTGTACAGCTTTAACGGAGTAAGGACAAAATGTATTGTTATTTTGTCATAGCCGTTCTATTAGTCTGATGATATTAACTGATGAATACAAATACTAAATTCAATTCGCTGTCAAAATGACTTTGACGTTTATTTTCGCGGTAGTTAAAAGATGGTTTCTTTCACATAAATATATGGAAATTTGTTGACGTTTGTACTTTTTGGTAAAAAATTTAGTATGTGGCTATAATTAATTACATTTAATTCACTATAGAAGGCGTCAAACTGGTAAGCCAAATATGTTTTACTTGCAGCCAATATTGTCGAATATAAAATTGGAGACTTCCGTTTTGACAGGAAAAGGAAGTGTGTTATGGTTGTCGAAAAGCATGGCACCGTAGAACTTTTTACATCCTCATCCTGTCGTTTCGATCAATAAAATATAAAAAAGCGCCAATTGCAACCTACCTAATAAAACTTTGTTAATGATTTTCAGAGTAGGTAGTCAATTTAACTAAGACTAAATATTTACAATTGTGTTTAAAAACAACGTGTCAGAAACCATATTTGTATAAAAAATTAAGTAAATTAGAAAACTAAAGTTAGAAACAATCTGAAGAACCTGAAAAATGCAAAATTTACTAATGATTATACTCTAAATAAACGAAGTAATTATTAGCTTATCAATGTATATGTGTGTAGGTGGACACTGAAACAGATTGGAAATAAATGAAACGCAACAAACTACAGTATGTACTATTATGTGCACACAACCACACAAATATTAAAGAGATATTTAATAAATTATCAATCAAATTTAACTTGCAAAATAGGGCTAATTTAACTTGCAAATAACTTGCAATAATAGCATTAATGGGCATAGTATTTTATGATTTAAAACAGGCTTTAATGGGTTTTATTAATGTTAAAAATTAATTTATAAGAAGAAGTAAGAATTTATCTTGCTTTTGAAATCAATTATCTTTTAGCTATAATAGTATGAAATGTGAAGTAATTAAAACATTTAGTAACTGAACTATAACTATTCTATTGTAGCCTCACTATGTTCCTCTGGTCATCAAAACAAGTGTACGGGTACTGCGTGTATATCACAATAAATACCAAAATTTTCTCCTGTAGCTGATATTTTCGCAATGATACCTGCTTGAATTAAGTTTGTTGTACTTAATCAAACAGTATTTTTAAACATTTTAAAACAGAAGATTATGATTTTCAACAAAATCAAATATTCCTTGGAGTTGGATAATATTTTCCTGTGCAAATTTATTTCACCTGAGCTTTGTATCAATTCAATTCATAAATAATAGCCTCCAACAATTTTTTTGGTTATTAGTTTAGAATGATATCACCCAATTTCTGCCTGAGGCTGTTATAAAGGGCAGCTCAGAGCATCATCAGAGTATCGGTATACACATAACACATTTACTGGTGTTAATAATGGTATAGGATATTATGAGCTTGCACTAATTGGCACCAACAACCTGCCTATTTCTGCCAAGAAGCTATATTGCCTTCGAAATATGAAGGGAGGGAGAGATCTAAGTAATACTAAAGGTATGGTAATAAGACTAAGAATATAATAAGCAATAGTATTATTAATAATATATAATGATGGGACAAGTTCAACGATACACTAAGCGAATTATGTTAATATACCAATTATCTGAATTCTCCCATTTGTTGTTGTAGTTTTATGTAAAGTAGTAAAGATTAAAGATTTTTTCAGATGAAGAATGATGGCCACAAATTTAACCACCGAAGATGTAGTCGTGCAGTTGACTAGTCCACAAATTATTACCACAGTAAGTCAAAATCTTTTGCCCAATTATAGTTTTTTTTTATTGCTCTTGTAGGCAGACGAGTATATGGCCTACCGGATGATGAGGTTACATATTACTAAATTATTTTAAAGGAATATATTAAAAGAAAAAAATGCGTAATTACTGGGCGTCTTGAGTCCGCATAATTAGGTACCATCACCCTGCCTACTGAAGCAATGCGTTACGGTTTGAAGGGCAGCCGTTGTACTATAGAACTGAGACTTAGAACTCATATCTCAAAGTGGGTGGCGGTATTTACCTGGTCAGGTCTATGGGCTCCGGTAGCCAGGTGGGCCGTGAGCTCGTCCACCCATCTAAGCCATAAAAAAACGCAAAATTTTAATAACAACAAGTTTGTCCAATACACTCCCTACCATACGGTACTCACCCCAAGAGATACATGGGGGGTGATAATAGCAATAGATACCACGTAGATGATAAAGAAATTACAATACCCGAGGACTCACTTCTGATTAGATGTAGATAAATAGGATCTTAAAATAAACTATAATTATTGTAAGGTAAATGAGTTTCAATGTCACACTACACTTCTGCAGTTAACACAGAAGACACCCGTATGTGGCAGCGTAAATGACCGTCCACTTGTGTGACCCGTGTCGTCTTTAATCTAACCATTTGGCTTAGTAAATAATAATTAGTTATAGCATATAATCTAGAATTAACGCACGTAGACATTGACGTCCTCGGTAGCCGTAATGCTCTCTCACTCTGCTGGGAAATTCAAACGCTATCAACCTTCACTATAAGGCTTTTCTCATTTCAGTGTCCGGTGGGCGATACAGTAGTCCGTTCTGGTGTGACGGGTGTGACAGCGGGCTCGGGGGGGTCCGGGCGTGGGGGGGCGGGGGCCGGGGCCGAGCTGGGGCGACGGCTGCTGGTGGCGGCGCGGGGGGGCGACACTACTACTGTACTAGAACTCATGGCCAAAGGTGCACCCTTTACTACTGACTGGGTGAGTTTGCTATTACTTGTCGTTGTAGCGAACGGAATAATCAAATATAATACAGCCAAAACACGAACCGCGCTGATGACAAATTCAAAATAAGCTTCTATCAGGAATATTTTAAAGTACCAGAAAAAAAATACCGGCCTACGCAGACGAAGCCCATCATCAAGAATGTACAGTCAAATTTTTATTTATTTCGTAACAGCAAAGTCAAGGTTTCACGAAATTACGGAATATACGGAAAATAATGGACATACAAAATCATCATCATCATCATCTCAACCTATAGCTGTCTACTGCTGAACATAGGTCTCTCTCCAGTGCGGCCGGGCCACCTGCACCCAACGTGACCCAGCGATTTTCACTACGTCGTCGATCGATCTGATATATGGTCGACCCACACTGCGCTTGCCATCCGATCTTCGCGTTATGTGGCCTGCCCACTGCCGTTTCAGCTTACTAACCCTACGGGCTCTCTCAGCAACTTTGGTTCTTCTACGGATCTCCTCATTTCTGACTCGGTCTCGTAGGGAAATACCAAGCATAAACATCTACATAGATCGCTGCGCGACACTGACATATCCTAACCTAAACATATCCTTTCAAAACCATCTTAAAAGTAAGAAGTGTGAATTGTATTGTATAGTGTGTGTGTTGCCAGTGATCATGTATATACCAAGTACTAGAAACTTATTTTTTCTGGCACTTTCAAACTATTCCTGTGTATGCAAGTCTCGAACGACAACATTAGATCGCACACACGTAGTCCCGCCGAGGAATAGTGCCGCTCGGTGGGCTAGCCGTTTGCCGGTGCCCCTAGACAGACAAAGACTTCCCGTGCAGCTAGGCACGTCCCCGCTGCACCTGGCGGCCAGCAACAACCACGTGGAGACGTGCGCGGTGCTGCTGCGCGCGGGCGTGTCGCGGGACTCGCGCACCAAGGTGGACCGCACGCCGCTGCACCTGGCCGCCTACGCGGGCCACGCCGACGTCATCGCGCTGCTGCTGCGCTACGGCGCCCAGGTCGACTGCAGGTCCGTGCTCCATCACAGTTACGTCACTGGCCTCAGATAATCTGCCCAATTGTATGTACACCAAAGTTACAAGCAGCAGTAATGGAGGCCGGGGAGGACGGGGAGACCGCGGTACGAACTAGTATTGGATGTAACTAGATGATGACCGAGCTTTTCACAGAGGTTTTTTTTTTTATAACGCTATCTTGTTGTGTCTTTAAAGCAGTTAGTCGCTTTCAATTAAGAAAAATAGTATTACTATTCGCCAATAGATGTCGGAAAGAGTCATAAAGTTCATTATGGATAAAGTTGATTATTGAAAACACGAACAATACAACATTTTCTGAAAATAAATCGTAGCTAGATCGATTTATCGCCCCCGAAATCCCCTGTATACTAAATTTTATGAAAATCGTTGGAGCCGTTTCCGAGATTCAGATTATATATGTATACAAGAATTGCTCGTTTAAAGATATAAGATATGAGCGATTAATGACTGTAGATTTTGTAGCCCCTGGATTTTCTGACCTAGGTACTGTGATGGTCAAGTGTCCTCGCGGCCCAAAGATTCATCGTGTTGTTATGTTCGGCGCGTGTAGCAAATATATTACATATAGTAGTTAATTATAAATGTTCCTTTAATTCGAAAGGTCCGTTGCTCAACAAAATCAATATTAGGGGTTAAAGTATGAAATTGCCGATTTGCACTGAAAAATTGAAATTCGTTCTTTTTCCATTTGATATATTTATTTAATTAAACTACCTACCATTATTATCTATACATTGCTGCCATATAATAGGAAGGTCATTTATGCCCTTGCGATAGAAATCTGGTGATCTAGATTCTACAAACTGTGTGAAAATTTTGTACTGCCTTCCAGGAAAAAAACTTTTATAACGTAGAAAATTGTCCAAATCACGAAAAAAATGGTAGTCCGTTGGAACAAGGTCTGGCGAATACGAATGGTTTCTTAATTGCAGTTCCTGTAGAGTTAAAACGGTTTCTCGTGCTGTATGAGGTCTCGCGTTATCATGGAGCAATAATAGTGAAGATCGAATCATGAGTCGGGGCTGTTTCTCTGCAAGTTTTGTTATCATTGTTCTGAGTTCGGCACTGTAGACTTTTGCCGTTATTGCTTGGCCAGATCGGAGAAAGCTATAGTAAAGTAACCAATAACCATAATAACCATGCTGAAACCACCAAATAGTTACCATTACCTTTTTATTGGTAAGCTTTGCTTTAGGACACTGTTGCGGCCTTTGACCTGGGGTCACCCATTGCATTTTTCGCTTACGGTTATCGTAAAGAATCCACTTTTCATCACATGTCACAATTCGATCCAATATTCCTTCATTTCTGTATCGATTTAACAAGGCAACACAAGTTTCAACACGCGTTTCTTTCTGCAGATCAGTCAAATCATGATGCACCCATTATTTTTATTTTTATTGATTTGACATAAATGAGTCAATATTGGTGGTAAGGTAATGTTAAACTATGTCGCTAATATCTGGGTAAATTGGCTCCGATCGGCTTCCACCATCTCTTTTAATTCATTGTAATTTACATTAATTGTAGGGGCGGTCTTCCACGTGGTTCGTTCTTCAAATCAAAATTTCCATCACGAAAGCGTTTAAACCAAAATCACCTCCAAACGCAACATGGATATTGCGAGCTGTTTCTGGAGCGTTAGTTTCGCGTCGGAACTCGTATTAAAAAATCACCTACATATACATCCTATACATCATAGGTACCATTTGAAAAAAGTTTCACTCAGAAATCTCGAACCATGAAGGTTCTATGTCAATTCGAAGTACCTATTACAATAAAACGGCAATTTTATTCTTTAACCCCTTTTAAATTTATAAATTTTTATTGACATCAAAACCCACTTGTGCTTAACGGTCACTCAGTTGGAGATTGATACCAATAATGGCTATCGAAATCCTGAACCTTCGAGCGCGATGTCGCATTTTCAGATCAATGGCTGGTCTGTAATTCTCACGCGGGTAAACGAGTTGCCGCAGTTCATAGGGCACATAACGAGTGGGCGGGCTGCGCAGGGACATGCTGCGCATGACGCCGCTGCACTGGGCGGTGCAGCGCGGGCACGGGGGCGCGGCGGCCGAGCTGGTGCGGGGCGGCGCGGACCCCACGGCGCTGTCCAAGTTCCACAAGTCGCCGCTGTCGCTGGCCGCCGCCGCCAGCCGCGCCGACAGCCGCGCCGACATCCTCGCGCTCATCGAGGACGCGCTCAAGCAGCGGGAGGCCGCGCACTCCGTGGACGCGCTCGTCACCGGTACGCACTGCTCCCATACACTTGCTCGTAGATACCGAACAACACTGTCTTCAACTGTAGGATTTGTCGTGTAATTACAACATCTATTAGACGCTCTACACTTATATTTAAGATTTGTACACTGTACGAGTACTTATATTCCTAATATATGATATTGAGTACGACAAAGAAAATTATTACATCATTGTTTCTGTGACAACCGTGACACCCACGCGGCGAGGCGGCCGCGGGCCCGGAGCAGAGTAGATTTGGCAAAAATCTCTATCAGTAGAATAAAACACGTTGGTCCCAACCAAAACCAAGCAATGTCGTATAAATTCCATATATACATCCATCTCCATCCAAGTATACTTTAATTATGTTCTTGTTGCAGAACAAAGCATGTCAGTGGATCAAGACGCGCAGCCACAGATAAACTTCGACCCGGTCCAAAGTAAGTCAGTCGTGTGGCGGCGAGGAAACATATATATTTCTAAATAGTTTATTTACTGTACCTCTTCTGCGAAATAATTTGCTCCGCGGCGCTCCAGCATTAGCATGCGTCGACCCGCGGCACCCCTGCATGCTGCTTCCGATCACTCTCGAGCTGGACGTCTGCAGCTGCTCCAGCGCCGGGCCCGCGAGACCAACTAACTGAACTACAACCGACACGAGGTCATAGATGAATCCATTCCAAAGCTGTTAATCTATTTCAGACATCCCGGGGCGCAGCGACAGCGGCAGAGGCGAGGAGCGCGCCCCGCAGGAACAGCCAATCAAGATCGAAATAGATAACAGGGATAACGTAGAGGTGACCGGGATAACTTGTAACACAGGCTCGGGAAACTTGCACGTGCCCCGAGCAATTAACACCTTATGTGTACATAATATTATATTAAGAACCTTAGAAGTGAGTCCGCTACTGAATGTCACTCCCAGCAAGAGAAAAGACAGAATTTCGGTGTTTCCCCAAGTTCCCAGGGTTGTCTATACAATAGCCAGCTGGAGACCCGACCTAAAGAGTTCTGGTTAACGCAAATGCTTACTATCTCCTGAACCGTACTTAATGCCCCCGTCATCAATAAACAGCGCAGCGGAGGTCGCCAGCTCGCGGACGGAAGCCGTACTGTCGGTTACTGGTCACCTGGCAGCCCGCACAGCACCCGGGAAGTGGGCCATTGGACCACCCCACAGGGGCACCAGAGCGCCGCTGCGTTTAGATTGTACTTAATTGAGTCGCCCCAACCACTGGAGATCCAAATGCGAAACTCTGGGGTTTTTATAGCTACGTGAATTCGAAATTGATGCAGGGGATTATCACTACGTAGGTGGCTCGTCCGTCGTCCATAGTCGAGTTGGAGACGAAGAGCTCAAGTAGAAGGTCTGCCTTCCCCTTTACACCTTAAACCAGATTTAGCTATCAGGCTCATGGAGATAAAAAAAATTTATGTCGGATTTGTGGAGCGAGTTGACAATGTAACTCCCAGAGAGATACTTTTCGACCACTTCCTAACCTTGATGACTTGATTCACAGAACAGCACGGAGAACAGACGCAGTGTAGCTGCGGCCATACTGCGTGCGCACGGCATCGCGCCCCTCCCGCCAGACCGCGGCTCCACGCTGCTCACCGCGCTGCAGAGCGGGCGGACCCTCGTACTGTCCGGTATGTACCGGCACTGACACCTCTCCCCCCCCTAGTGCCGCGGCTCTCACCGCGCTGCAGAGCGGGCGGACCCTCGTACTGTCCGGTATGTACCGGCACTGACACCTCCCCCCCCTAGTGCCGCGGCTCCACGCTGCTCACCGCGCTGCAGAGCGGGCGGACCCTCGTACTGTCCGGTATGTACCGGCACTGACACCTCTCCCCCCCCTAGTGCCGCGGCTCCACGCTGCTCACCGCGCTGCAGAGCGGGCGGACCCTCGTACTGTCCGGTATGTACCAGCATTGACACCTTTCCTCTGTGACGCCATATTCACCTTTTGATATCCTCAGATGCCGGTAAGCTAATGCTGAAAGAAAGCACGGAGCCCCAAAACCAACCCTTTGGAGGGTCAAAGCCAGCCAATAGTAGCTCAGGCGTGCTGCTGACTGCTACTCCTGTCAAGTCGCCGCCGGCCCCGGGAGTTAAGATCTTCACCTTCAACAAGATGGTCAACAACAAAATCCCTATCNACCAGAGCGCCGCTGCGTTTAGATTGTACTTAATTGAGTCGCCCCAACCACTGGAGATCCAAATGCGAAACTCTGGGGTTTTTATAGCTACGTGAATTCGAAATTGATGCAGGGGATTATCACTACGTAGGTGGCTCGTCCGTCGTCCATAGTCGAGTTGGAGACGAAGAGCTCAAGTAGAAGGTCTGCCTTCCCCTTTACACCTTAAACCAGATTTAGCTATCAGGCTCATGGAGATAAAAAAAATTTATGTCGGATTTGTGGAGCGAGTTGACAATGTAACTCCCAGAGAGATACTTTTCGACCACTTCCTAACCTTGATGACTTGATTCACAGAACAGCACGGAGAACAGACGCAGTGTAGCTGCGGCCATACTGCGTGCGCACGGCATCGCGCCCCTCCCGCCAGACCGCGGCTCCACGCTGCTCACCGCGCTGCAGAGCGGGCGGACCCTCGTACTGTCCGGTATGTACCGGCACTGACACCTCTCCCCCCCCTAGTGCCGCGGCTCTCACCGCGCTGCAGAGCGGGCGGACCCTCGTACTGTCCGGTATGTACCGGCACTGACACCTCTCCCCCCCCCTAGTGCCGCGGCTCCCGCTGCTCACCGCGCTGCAGAGCGGGCGGACCCTCGTACTGTCCGGTATGTACCGGCACTGACACCTCTCCCCCCCCCTAGTGCCGCGGCTCCCGCTGCTCACCGCGCTGCAGAGCGGGCGGACCCTCGTACTGTCCGGTATGTACCGGCACTGACACCTCTCCCCCCCCCTAGTGCCGCGGCTCCCGCTGCTCACCGCGCTGCAGAGCGGGCGGACCCTCGTACTGTCCGGTATGTACCGGCACTGACACCTCTCCCCCCCCCTAGTGCCGCGGCTCCCGCTGCTCACCGCGCTGCAGAGCGGGCGGACCCTCGTACTGTCCGGTATGTACCGGCACTGACACCTCTCCCCCCCCCTAGTGCCGCGGCTCCCGCTGCTCACCGCGCTGCAGAGCGGGCGGACCCTCGTACTGTCCGGTATGTACCGGCACTGACACCTCTCCCCCCCCCTAGTGCCGCGGCTCCCGCTGCTCACCGCGCTGCAGGGCGGGCGGACCCTCGTACTGTCCGGTATGTACCGGCACTGACACCTCTCCCCCCCCCTAGTGCCGCGGCTCCACGCTGCTCACCGCGCTGCAGAGCGGGCGGACCCTCGTACTGTCCGATATGCACCAGCATTGACACCTTTCCTCTGTGACGCCATATTCACCTTTTGATATCCTCAGATGCCGGTAAGCTAATGCTGAAAGAAAGCACGGAGCCCCAAAACCAACCCTTTGGAGGGTCAAAGCCAGCCAATAGTAGCTCAGGCGTGCTGCTGACTGCTACTCCTGTCAAGTCGCCGCCGGCCCCGGGAGTTAAGATCTTCACCTTCAACAAGATGGTCAACAACAAAATCCCTATCAAGAAAATTATTAATCCTCATGATATGCAGGTTAGTTTTTTTATAACTCCATTTTTTGACAATTTGTATTCCCACTTCTCGATCTCTCTCTCTCCCTGCGAACCGATCGACCATTGCCGTTCCAGGTGAAGTTTGTCCAACTGCCCCCGAATGCAAAAATCATATCTCCATCAAAAGTCATTCCAGTGAAGAATAAACCGAAAGTATCTTCGGAGGCAGGTCGACCTGCTGTCAAGATCATCATGAACAAAAACAATTTCAAGAAACTCATCGCCAATGTCAAGAACAATAACAATACTGTGCAGAACAAAAGTGACGTCACTAATATTGCTGTGAGTTTAATTTTCAATTAGAATATATCTATTATAGCATACGAGTATATGTGTTAACCTAATATTGAACAATAAATAAAAAAATATCGATTTTTTTATAATAGAAACTGTGGTCCACTCTTCGCAGGAAACTGGCAGTAGTGAACTGGAGACAGGCACCGGCGGCTCTGTGTGGCGACACGCGGCTGAGGGCGCTAGGCGAGCCGAACTAGCCGCCTGCAGCACCCAGCCGGCGGTACTGCGGGCCGCCTTGCACGCCGCCGCCACCTTGCTGCGAGACCTCACCGACACCCTTCGACACTGCGAACGACACCACACCTAGCGGCCCTACACTGGCGGGCCCTCACTCAGTGCTGCGGCCCCACACCTGCTGCGCCTGCACGCCGACACTCGAGCGGGCCCACACTCGCGGACTCCGCACTCTGACACAGTCGCGCGGGCCCGCACTAACGGACTCCGCACGCCGACACTCGAGCGGGCCCAGACTCGCGGACTCCGCACTCTGACACAGTCGAGCGGGCCCGCACTAACGGACTCCGCACTCCGACAGTCGAGCTGGCCCACACTAACGGATTCCGCACTCCGACACAGTAGAGCTGGGCCACACTAACGGACTCCGACCACACACACACACACACCCACACCCTACTACCCACACTAACGGCTCTTAGGTCTACATATAACTTGACAATGGACACCAGAAAGACTCATTAAGGAAGGTATAGGTCTGCATACATAGCAAAGCTTACCTAGGTATTGTAATCCTGGCTACTTCGTGAACTTCTAGATTAAACACCGGCACAAATATTCACTATTTTTATTCCAAACATCACAATAATTTAATGTACATATTGTATAAACTTATTTCCCGAAATAAATATTAGATAAATCAATTTATTCATTGAAAAATGTAACAGGGTATACACAAAATGAAAATATGTATAGGTATCATATCATGCATAATCTCATACCTTTTTATTTCTTTTTGTAGAGAAATAGTTAATTATTATTTTATTTTTAAACAACCTGTCACCACTTCCTCACCGAGACCCTTATTGCCGGGTCCAATATTCACCTCTAGTACAAAAGGCTTATTGTACCTTTTTGGTTAGCAGTTTGTTTTTGAAGACTTCAGAACCCTTTTTTTAAGTATAGAATAGTTTAATAACATTTTTCTGAATGGCATTTTCACTGTTTATATCTCAAAGATAAAAATAATTAGTGTAAGATTTTCGTAGGGAATTTATTTAAATTAATTTGTAATATTTGTAAATACATAATATGTTAAGTTGAAACAAATAATAGTGACTAAGTTGTTGTCAATAAATATTTTTATAAAAATCATATTTTATTTCCAGTTTTTTTTTTATTGCTTAGATGGGTGGACGAGCTCACAGCCCACCTGGTGTTAAGTGGTTACTGGAGCCCATAGACATCCACAACGTAAATGCGCCATCCACCTTGAGATATAAGTTCTGAGATCTCAGTATAGTTATAACGGCTCCCCCGCCCATCAAACCGAAACGCATTACTGCTTCATGATAGAAATAGTATATATTATAATAATAATATAATAGATTTACATTCTTTTTTTCTTTTTCTCCACCTTATCCCACTACGTGGGGTCGGCACAGCTAATTTTTCTCTTCCATTCTCTTCTATCAGCCGTCATCTCAACACTCACTCCTCTCTCTCTCATATCGTCATTCACACACTCCATCCATGTCTTCTTTGGTCGACCTCTTCCCCCTCTACCTTGCACTACCATTTCCATACATCTCCTAGTCACATGCATCTTCTCTCTACGCATCACATGTCCATACCACGCTAACCGTCCGCTCCTTAATTTGTTGATTACCGGGGCCACTTTCACACTTCCTCTCAATAGATTTACATTAAGGCTCATAATTTTAAATGTGCTGATTTGCTTTATTATACATATTAGTTTAATTGTAGCAAAGGTATAATAGTTAGTTTTATTGATAAATGAGAAGATTTTTTTTATTGAGATTTTTTTACTGTACTAAACGAATAGAGGTGATGATACCACCTGGTAGAATGTGGAATTTTCAACAAAGAAACGCATATAACCTGTCACAAAATATTAATTAAAAGGTTGATTTCAGTCCTCGTTGTGTACTTTGTTACAGATGAAAAGGTTATTGCAACCCAATAATGTAACGGCGTACCATCTTCAAACGGGTTATACCCTGATTGAGTGGTGTCTCTGCTGGGGCACAAGATATTTATTCGTACTAAGTTTCTCGTTTTTGTCTGGCTTTGAGGACATCTCTAAACTGGCTAAGGATAGCGTTTTCCCGTTTGTTCCTTTCGTCCTTGCTAAATGCGGCGAGGGCGCGCTTCTCATCAGCCGAGTAGATCTGGTTCTCTTTGCGGATACGTACTGCTTCCATGCGTCGATGTCTGAAGAATAATGTACACTTTACATCTCTACCATAGCAAAAATTATAGAAAGTATTGAAGTCAAGAGTGATAATAGAAGTGTGGCTTAATATTTTTTTTTTTTGTTCTTATTGTTATAACTTTGTTTTCAATGCATTGACGGGTGAAAGTGCTCACGGCCACCCAAGGTTAACCTATTATACTCCATTATAGTTAAATGATACAAATAACAGATACCTGCTCCCACTCATGACATATCCAACAGCTTCATAGGAGGCAATTTCATCAGATGTAAGTCCAATTTCTCCTCTGCGTGGAATTCTCTTTCCGTCTGCCACAAAAGCAGCCATGGCAGCACCTTCTCCAGGTAGTAGAGCACCACCAAGCTCCCTAACACTGAGAGCTCCACTGCCGATCGCACGAGCCTCTGGACCAATGATCTCCGAAGATAATTCTTCATTGTCTTTACATAGTTTTGATTGTGCCTGTTGAACTTCATGCTCTTCTGTGATTGGGAACAAAGAGAATTGTTATAGTATTGTTAGTATAAATATAATAGAGCCAAAGTTATTACGTATATTCAGTATAGTTTATATTCATTTGGATTAACGTGAGGATAGTTCGTCATGGCTATTATTAAACAAATATCCCTTTGAGCTGCTATGCTCCTATAATTCTATTCTATTCTAATCTTATCTATACTGTTCTTCCAGATCCAGATAAGTAGAGTCAGCCATTATTTCTATGCAACTGATACTTTGAATTACTATTAGGTGGATAAATACAGTTTTAGGTGGCTTGTGAGGGTATTTAAATTATAATAAATTTTAATTATATAATCTTATATTAATAATATATTTTTATACTATAGCTTACTTCCTTTTTCCACCCATATCTCTTCTTCACTTGTACTAGAGTCACTGCTGGAACCTTTTGATTTTTTTTTAGCTTTCTTTCGAGCCTTTTTCATCTTTTTGAGCTTTTTTTTGAGTTTTTTTACTTTCTCCTTTGTGTTGTCTTTGGAATCTTTTGATTTCTTGCTCTTTTTTTTATGTTTGTGATCAGAACTGTCTTGCTTTGTAGGTTGTTCATCTTCTGTACTGTAATTACAATGGGAAACCAGTCAAGTTATACATATGAAGTACTAAGAGAAATTAATTTCATTTGAGCATTGGGGCAAGTAGACATTAGTACTTAAACTTAGCTATTGCATATCACATTTATCAAACGTAATAACTTTAATAAAACTACATGTACAAAAATATCAAAAGGTTTTATGTCTGTGAGTTTTTATCGTTGACCATCCCAATCAATCCAACAAATTTCCATATCATGAGCACCCTGTCTTGATATGATAATACTAGGTTAAATAAAATAAAAAGGAAATGTTTAGTTACTCATCAGGCCTTGTGGGTGACTTGCCCCATATAGCTGAAACTCCAAGTGTGCCTATTCGTTCTCGCTCCTCTCGCCTTGCATCCAAAAATTCTTCTTCCTGAGGTTTATACCGACCTCTGGGTCCAGGACCACCACCAAGACCTAAAAACATAAAGAGTAAAACAAATTTTCATTTTTATGAAAAAAATTTACTCTGTAGGCGGATGATTATACAGCTCATCTGATAGTGTGTGGTAACAGAGCTGTTGCCCATCTGCTACCTAACTGGTTTGCAAAGGCTCATAGGATTCTAAGCATACGAGCATAAGATTGACAAATCCATGAGAAGATATATCATAATCGTGTAAGGTTATTAGAGTCCAGACATTACAAACTACTGATTGGTGCTGCTTACATACCTCAATCATATGATTGATGTTTCAAATAAATCTATACAATAGCAGTACTACCATTCAAAACAACTCATATCATATTTTTATACATGTTCACAGTACAACCTATCATAAGTATTCGTCCCAATTAATAAATTCTGAAATTTAATTTTTATTCCACTAAGTTATTCTTTCACAGTGAAAATAATTTATAGAAAAAAGTGAGGTGTTTTGTAATTGCTACTCTGACCTTCTATCTCATCCTCATTACACAATGGGTGCACCCGGCTTCTCATCTCCAAGGCCACAGATAATATGTGATTATGATATAGTATATAAGGTCAATTACATCCATTTCCAAACCAAAAATTAAAGAATTAAACAGTAGGTAACTGGACGGGCTAAATACATGTAGTTTTATTAAGATCCCTTTTCGTACGCTCCAAATATATCTAAGGTAGCTAACTGACGGTCAGTCCCTACCATTGTGTAAAAAATATAATCACAATAATCTAAGAGTATTTAACTTTTACCTCCACCAAGCCCTCCTCCATTATGCTCTCTATATGAACTCTTCCCTCTGTCATAATCTCTACGCGGTCTCTCTGGTTCTTTGTACTTGTCTCTATGCCTTTCTGTTCTATCCTTACTTCTCTCTCTACTACAGTTTCTCCTTCGATCTTTACTCCGATCACGACGATCACGACTGCGACGTCTCTCGTGACTCCTACTGCGAAACCGCTCAGGACTGTGGTGGCGATCACTACCCATTTTACTTTATATACGTTAGATATAACCACAAGATTATATTTTTTCACTTTTTATTGAATCCTAGAAATAGTCCTATCAACTAAAACCAATTGCAAACGAAGATTTGTAAATTGATTCTTTATATTAATACATAAATGTACACTTAATATATTTGAGAAACGTAATGTATACGTACTACAATGTTTACGAGTAGGTAGGTCTAAATATATTTTTTTTAAGTGATTTTATGACCTGGTAACTGAGACCTTTAAGTCATGTCTTATTTTAATTTATATTCATATTTTTATGAAAAATGATATTATGAAGTGAAATGAAATGAAGATGATAGATTATAGACTTAATATATTTGAGAGATTTAGCCTAAAATTTACTTGGTCTGTCACATAGTTAATACACCTGTCTGTGGTTTGTATAGTTTACTTACCATCAATCTGGGTAACTTTGTCCCGCCATGCGAACAAAATTGGACATATTGTCTCAGTTTTACTGAGTTACAGCTTACAGTTTTTTAATAAAAAATACGGAATTTCCGTGGGTTTTAAACGTTTACAATTTAAATTTAAATGATTTTTCTTAAGCATAGAGTGAAAATCTCACAAAATGACAAAATCTCACAAAATGTTATCAGTAAAATTCAATATAAGTGTGTTTGAAAAGGACCTTTATTTATAGGAACTTATTTATCTTCTATTTATTATTACAAATCATTATTTATTCATATTATTTAGAAAAACGTGACATGTTAAAATTATAAAAAGAAAAAAAAACTATAACTTCCAATACCGCACAACTGTAGAATATTTTTTTTTTGGCCTGGACCTTTAGGCCAAACTGTAGAATAGCCAAGCTTTCGTTAACATAGACAACAGGTGTTGCAACAACCAATACGGACATTTAAAATATTGATTCGTGACGTCATTCCGTGTGAGTGCTTTATTGCGGTCGATTTGAGTTATAATATTTACGTTCGCATAAGACATTCGAATAAAATGAAGCTTTCTACGCCAAAATACACGATATGTATAATTATTCAGTTTATTTTCATGTTTTGCGACTTAATATTTAATTGTGTGAGTTTATTTCCGAGAACTAAGGATGCACTTCTTGTATTATTCATGTAAGTATGCAGTACTAAGGGTGTATGAACTCAGCAAGATCCTTATTTTACATAGTAATTAATGTGCAGTTCTGTGTATCTCTAGCATTCTCGAACTCTTGCAATTTCTTCTCGATCGTCGTATGCCAGTACCTAGTATCAGCCTTTTTCTTAAGAAATACTTATATGCTGGTGTTGCGAGAAGGTACTACTTACTTAAGCACGTTCTTCTCATGTCTAAGCGACGTAGTCGACCTTTTCGACTTGTCTGTATGGTGTGTATGCCTTTCATAATTATTATGAACTAGCTGACCCGGCAGACTTTGTAGTGCCTCAATCGATAAATAAAAGACCTAAGCTTTTGTATAAAATAAATTTAAAAAAACAAAAGGAATCCATCCGACGGGGGACAAAGGAAAAACAAAATTATTATTTTTATTTAATACCGAGCATTTTCAAATTTTTTACCTTTTAAACCTTCTCTGGACTTCCACAAATCATTCAAGACCAAAATTAGCCAAATCGGTCCAGCAGTTCTCGAGTTTCAGCGAGACTAACGAACAGCAATTCATTTTTATAAATATAGATAGATAATAAGTACAAAGAATCAGAGAAACCGCGTAGAGATTAAGACAGAGGGAAGAGTTCATATAGAGAGCATAATGAAGGAGGGCTTGGTGAAAGTACAAATTAAATCTTCAAGTTAAATAATGATGCCAATGTGCAAGCAGGGTGACAGGGTGAAATGGAAACAACAATAACATGTTATTCAAGGTTATTTATGTATGTAACTGAAGCTATTCTGTCGGTCTCTACCACTGCTGTGATCTTCATTCCGATTTGAGCAACCGACGCGCGTGGACGTGCTCATTGTTCGTTCGATCGCCCGACCTCGGTTCGTGGCACATCTGGCGTCCAAGTGTTTTGTCGGAAGTGACTACCGGTGATAATAGATCATTGTTCGTGGCACATCTGTGGCCCAAGTGTTTCTCGGAATTTGTACCTGCGCCTAATTGCAAGGCATTGCCGNTTACCCCAAGATTAAATTATTACAATTATTAACCTATATTTTTTGTTGATGTTCTAATAAATATATAAATAAATACATATGTTGATTTTAATAATTTAATTGCATTATGACGCAGAGTAAATAATGTTTTTGCACGTGAGTGTACCATGCGCAAACTTACCCCCACTACGTCAACAAATACTCAAGAAGTTTGCCGGCTATTATACGCAAAATACAATTTTAACTTTACTAGGGAGTCTTCTGAGTTCACAAGGGTGGGTCCTACCATCTTTTTTATTTTTTATTTTTTCCGGACCGGGGGCCGAACCTCCTACGAGGTCCCCGCGCCTAGGGGGCGCGCGGGGTATGTGGGGCACAACGATCTGCAGGTGTTGAGAGCAGACCGCGGGCCCAAGGTGTTTTAGGGCCCACCCATTAAACAACCCCCCTGCACTCTTCGCCCAAGCGTCCGATCCCCTCCGAGGTCAGAACCCGGATGAGATAGGTGGATTACCGCGGTCAACATTACAACCAGACGGCGCGGGTCACCCCAAGGACGCCCAGCCGACGGAGCCTTCGAGGCGAATCGAAGGCTCTGAAACGTCGGCCGTCTCAGCATGGCAGCCCGTCAGGCCGCCCAGACGGTGCCGCTGGTGTCCCAGAATACCTCGCTGGACCAGAACCAGCCTGCCGGGTCGGGACGCGATACACCGCCAACCGGTCGCTCTTTCGTGTCTCCTTGGCAGCGCGCTAGAGTGCTGGTAGCGCGCCGCGCGGCCTCTACCCCCTCAGGTCGTACCTTGACCTTCACCGGGGGAAGCCGCCATCTACAGGGGCCGGGACGTACGGGCGTATTCCCTCCTCCGGCCCCCGACTCGACGGCGACGGATCGGTGCCGAAAGGGATGAGCTCTCCCTCTCTCGCGCCGCCGCTTCCTTCTGCGATATGGTGGACTCGCAGAAGTCGAGCATCACAGGTCCTACCGCCTTGCCCATTTCTGCAACGAAGCATTAAAGCGTTCCGATTTCAAGGGTAGGACATTTATACTCTACAATTGAGACTTAGATCTCATTTCTTAAGGTAGATGGCAGCATTAACGTTGTAATGTCTATGCACTCTGGCAACCACTTAACACCTACCTGGTAGGCTGCGAGCTCGTTCACGTTCGTAACTAGTGATAAAAAAATGGAGCAAAATATACTCTAATTCAATATTTGAACTATGATTGAACCAGTTTTATAGAGGATAAAAACTTTGTTCTAGATTTCAGGACCTGTTCTTGGTCCTATCTATAACAGCGATGCTGATGACGTTCTTCTCCACCTATCTATTTCAAGTGAGTGCACTTTCCGCTACACTCGACCGTTACTGTTTAAGGTTTTATTTTATTTCGACGGACACGGTAGTGCAGTAGCTAGCGTCCCTGGCTGCTGCGCTGAGGGTCGTGGGTTCGATTCCCGCATAGGGCAAAATTTCTTATTATGTACAGGTTTGTTTGCTCTTTGTCCGAGTGGTCAGTATCTTTATATGTACATAAGGATGTATGTATGTCAGTCTCTCGTACCTACAACACAGGAAATCCTAATTTGTGGCCGGACGACTGTGCGTGATTTGTTTCAGTTATTTATTATATTTAGTGTTGTAGTTTGCAATTTAAATATCTTAGTTACAGGTTCAATAAGCTAAGTCTCATTCTAAGCGAGCCTATTTTGAACTCGACGTAGCTAAACGAACGACTTGTGAGCCCGCACGGACGGGTTCCGTCGCCCCGCCTATTTCTGCCGCGGCGCACCCCCACACTGGACATTCGGGTTGTGGTTCCCCATTCATCTCTCTCCACAAATATGTGCATGAGCTCCGACCGGCACGTAATTGACCGTAGGCTGGTCTGGTAGAGGTGCTGGTGCGCAAGTTTCGCGCGGCGGGCGCGGTGTGCGCGGCGTACGCGGCGGCCAGCGTGCTGCTGCACGCGGTGTGGCTGCAGCAGCAGTGGCACGAGCCGGGCTCGGCGTCGAGACCAGCGGTCATATTCCTGTTCTTGGTCCAGAGATGCTGTGAGTATTGCTTTTATTTTTCATCTGGTGTTACGCTGTCTTACGCTGTGATGCGGTAACGCGTAATCTATATATATAAATAAAATTGGAGTGTGTGTTTGTAATATTTAAATAGCCTTTTTTTACTACATGCATATGAATATATATACGGTACATACACCAAAATAACATTTTTAATTTTTTTTACAATTTTTGTCTGTCTGTCTTTTATTTCCGGCTAATCTCTGGAACGGCTGGACCGATTTTGACGGGACTTTCACTGATAGGTAGCTGATGATATAAGGATGATATAAGTAACTTAGGCTACTTTTTTTAGACTAGCTTCGCCACGCAGCGTCACCCGCAGTTTGTCGTACCGCGCGCAACATGGCGGGACTCGCCTATCAATAATAAAATTTAATGTCTCCGAAGCCAACCGAGGGCGGGTCGCTAGTCTTAGAATATGATGCTTTATCGCAGTGTCGGCGCGGTCTGCTTCTGGCTTGTAGTTTTAATCGTATTTTTGTCGATATCGTATTTTTGTCGATTCCAGTGTCCCCCTGGTACTACTTCTTCTACAAACGAGCAGCTCTGCGCGTTAGTGATCCTCGCTTCTATGAAGACATAGAATGGATAAGTCATCAGTTACAGCAACATTGATGACGTTCACCTCGGTATTATATTATACTAGCGCCATAGTTGCTGCCCTGCTGCGGGGGTGCACCCCCCCACCCCCGGTCCTCCGCCACCCGGGGCCGGTCAACGATGGCGATCTCGGGAACACGTCATAGCGTAATATTATATTATAAATGAGTAAATGTAATGAAATAAATGTAAATTACTTAATATAAGTTTATATCAACTTTGTTTCGTGTCAATGTTAGATATATTTTGATGTGTATTTAGTGCAAAACCTTGTAAAGAAAACATGCATTCATAAATAAGTTAAAAAACATAAACGAGTTGAATAACATTTCCAGGATTATTTTATTTACACACAACAATGATTTTGACACAGTGACGTCATAATTTAAAATAAAACAGTCAGATCGTAGGGCGCAGGGCGAGCTGGCCGGGGGGCCGCTAGAAGGACGCCCTGCACAGCGGACAGTTGGACTTGTTGCTCGTCGAGAACCACTTGCGCTGCAAGTAGACAAGTCGACCTGTTGCAGCGGAGCCGCGCGCGGGACCGCAGCGTCCGGCGCCGGCTCCGCACTCACCAGACACTCCTTGTGGAACTTGTTCTTGCACTGGCGGCACGCGGCGCGGGGCAGCGTGCCGGCGGCGGGCTGCAGGCGGCAGTAGCAGATGTAGCACACGGCGGCCCGCTGCACGCGCGAGCCCGCCGCGCGCGTCCACTGCCGCAGCGCGCTCAGCACCGTGCCGTCCTGGTAGGCCAGGTACACGGAGATCCAGTGCGTGTTGGCGCCGGGCGAGCCGGGGGGCGGCGGGGTGACGCGGGGGGCGCCCACGGGGTGGTCGCGCGCCAGCTGCACGCGCAGCTCCACGCCGCGCCCCTCCACGCGGTACACGCACGACACTTCCTGAGACGACCACAGCACTTGGATCTACAACAACACGCCGCTCTTAGCCCCGCGCACTGAGACATGAATTTTCGGAGCTTTACAAACCTCTTTTAAAATATCTCTACAGCCCCACTATTACTTCCCCTAATTGGCTGATTCAATCATCAACAAGGACACTGAGAGGTTATTTCGTGTCATACAGCTTCAGCAATGTTACATAATGTTTGTTCCCTATAACCTATCTTCAGTGTTTGGCAACAACGACATAGGGACGATCTTCCACCGAGCGGGTGACACAGCTCGGCGGGCCGCGTGCGAGCGATGTCGCTCGGAGCTTTTGTACCTGTAAGCTTATCTAGAAAGCGTGGTCAGTGTGATTCCGGCGCCCGTCTAACGTCTTGTGTTCTAGGATTGTTACCCGCCAGTGGGGTAAACAGGGAGATAAGCGTATATTACATTGCTGTGTGCGATTTGTCGCCGATAATTATTCATTTTCATTTATTCCTTTACACTAATATGTACCGGTCAAGATAATAAGAGTTAAAAATATATTTGGTTTGTTTTTTATTGGAACGAAGTTCCTTACGGCAGGCTTGGAGGAAATAGGGATTTTACTGCGCGACCGAACTGAAAAAAATGTGAGTCTAAAACCGTGAGAAAAACATAACGGCAGTACTATAGTGGTATACACAAGCGAATATTATATAATTACTTTCTCTTTCTCCCTCTTTCTTTCTGTTCTCTCATCCCTTCTCTTTCTGGTCCCACTCCGCCTCGCCAATGCATAGTGTATAGTATACGCATGAAGTCACGTACAGACAACGCGCAAGCGCACTAACAACAATCCAAAAGTATCGACAGCGAGATATGGTACCGTAAAATGGGGCGATTAGGGACAAATTCCAACTTTATGAGCAATTTTAAGGTAGTTGTTGATGTATATAATGCTATATCAGGATCAAAATGATTGAGTCTTGGGGGCATCTTTGTTGTCTAATTTAAAATTATGCAACTAGCATTCCAGTTTAAGCAAAAAATGCAAAAATAGGTGTAATCCCTATTTACCCGAAAATTGCGGTTAATTGGGACGAAATGAGAAATTTGCTAGGGTTGGCACTACTTTTATTTTTATATATAGTTTTAATTTATTTATTTATTTAGTTGCACCAACAAAGTGATCATCAATAAAAAAAATTGAAAAACTGACAAAAGTACATGGCAGACATCACCTCAATTATAGGTGCAATCGACAGTGCTGATATTTCTATCTGGGTTAAGAGATTAGGTGTGTCGGTTATTCCATGGATTAATCAGATGAATACCCCCACTCTGAACAAATATTAAATATTTTATTATGTATTACTTAGACATTTTTGTCCACCTTGAGATTTCATTGATCTTGTTACATGTCTCTGCAAAATCGACTTACTTATATTAAATTGCTTATCTATTTCAACTAAAGACTTATTCCCAATTTCGCTTCGAATAAACCAGATTTTTACCAACAAATTTAAAAAATATTGTTATAACTACATAGACAACCCTACAAACCTGTACCTATTTATACTTAGGTCGTTTCCATTTCACGTATTCTCATCCCAATTGACCCCTTTTTCGTTGTTATTTGTACCTAAGACGTCCCCAATATCCCCAAAAACAACAGATTTTTACATGTATTTTTATTTAATCAAATACATTAAAACCAATAACAACTGAGACTTACCTTTAATATATATGCTGGTTCAAACACTAAATAACGTTTATAAATCATAGTCGTCTTCTATTATTATCAAATAAATAAAAGAGAGCAAAGTTTCTAGCACTAAAATAATTACCACCACAGGAAGTTAATTTGAAACGCGATTTTTTATAAGTTAGAAGCTATTATCATGCATATTCAGAGTTGTTTTGTGAACTTTCAACATTCTACTATTAAACTACAAAAAATGGAAGATTTTGCAACGAATATAAAACTTATATTGAGCGTCGAAAGATTTTCCCGGTTTTTTCCCGATTCGCCTCTCAATCCCTAATCGCCCCATTTTACCGGTATAGTCCCCGGCACGTAACTTCGCAAGAGTCGTTAGATGCGCACAAGTCGTTTTTTAGGTCTCTTTGGTTGTCAAGCGGGATGCAGGGAAACGGTGCTACGACCGTTACTACGACGGTGCTACGACCAAATAAATACCAATGACCATAATATAGTCGATTCAGTCACTGAGCGTTTTATTATTTACGCCAGTGACGACAGCGACTCTTCCAGCGACGAGAGTTATGTCGAGGATGAGGAGCCAACTCCTTCCATCAGCTTAGGTGCTACCATAAATTTAATGCAAGGGGTAGCACTATTAGAAAATGACAGTAGACGGCGACACATAAATTTTAATATTAAGTATAAATAAACTTCTTAACTTTTAATTGTATTTTATTTATAACACCTAATAATACACTTCACGAATTACTCTCATTTCTTTAAATTTCTTCTAGACACACATGCTTAAAAAATTTTAAAGTTATACTTCTTTAGGCGTGTTATGAAAAATTGATGAGAGTGAAATTTTACGATGCGCGCGCACCGTGACACAAAATTAACAGAATGAAGTTGCCCACTAAATCGCTCATTACAATACGACCGACGTAACTTGGCGAGTCTGAATATAGCCGCAGGTGAACTTTCCGAACCGTAGTGAGAATTACCGAATTTATACGACGTCAAGAAAAGGGATGTCCAATATGCGTGTTTGAGGATGTTATTTAATCGATTTTTTTTCAAATTGATTAAAATAAAAAAAAGCACGCACTCTTTTTTTTTGCTTAGATGTGTGGACGAACTCACAGCCCAACTGGTGATAAGTGGTTACTGGAGCCTATAGACTAGGAGTGGGTGATATAAATCGTATATAGATTCAATATCTATATATCGCAGCAATATCGTTGAATCCGATATCGCCCCGCACGAAATCTATATATCGAAATCAGCCGATACACGATATTGCTCGATGTGATGCGCATCGCCATATCGTACCGATTCGTGAATCGAAATCTATATAACGATATCAACCGATACACGATATTGCTCGATGTGATGCGCATCGGCATAACGTACCGATTCGTGAATATCAGCAATATTCGTTTGGTTCGTATCGAATCGGCCAGAGTGAGTGAGCGCATGATAGGGATATCATGTGATGAATGAAACAGAAACAGGCATTATCCATACAATTGTAAACCTTATATTTGAGTCCATATGTTTGTAGATTATTCTTAGCGTATCAGCAGGATACAATTTAGGAAAGAAGTTTCAACTTTCGACCCTAACTTGAATGCAGTATAGCCTATTTGCATCGTTGAATTTAATTTCACGCGCTTTGACCTTGAACTAGAATTTTTGGACAAGTGTTTATAAATACTTAAAAGTTTTTTGTGTTTGATTTTTAAAGTACACATTTTTCTATTTTTAGTTGAATCCAAATAATTGAGTTTATTTCTTGTGTTTGTATTAAACTTTTGAAATCTACACTCTTTTGGTATATTTTGTAATTTTAAATTAAGACACAAAATACTAAAAACTGAAAATAATGTAGCCAGTCCTAAGCCTGGTAAAAGCATGAAGGAAAGTTTTTTTGATATTTTTATTTTCATGTTCTTTTTATTACTTTAAGATCATATTATAAATTGATATCAGAAAACCAACCGTATAACGTTGACTTAAATCTATATCTACTACGATATTATATCAGCGTATCGTTTCAAATCTCAAATATCATGAATCGAGAAAATCTACTAGCATCCATCAATATATAGATTCAGAAAATATATAGATTCAATATCCGATATTGATTCTCGATATATAGATACGATTCGATACGCGGCAAAACCGATATTACCCACTCCTACTATAGACATTCACAACGTAAATGCCCAAACACCTTGAGACATAAGTTCTAAGGTCTCAGTATAGTACAACGGCTGCCCCGCCCTTCAAACCGAAACGCATTACTGCTTCACGACAGAAATAGGCAGGGCGGTGGTACCTACCCGCGCGGACTCACAAGAGGTTTTACCACCAGTAAACACGATGTTATTCCTTCACCGTGGAAGTCAATCGGGAACATTTGTTGAGTACGTATTTCATTAGAAAAATTGGTACCCGCCAGCGAGATTCGAACACCGGTTAAAGTATGTTGTTAAATTATATCGTTGAGGGCTTTGTGACATAAGCAGTTTTCGCCGCGATCCGTGTTTTTGAGAATGTAAACAAACAGAATGAAAGCAACTTTATTACTTATTAAATAAAGTATATTTTTAAATGTTGCTGTTCTATAGTAACGTTCTATAGTAAAAGACGCTTTGCGTGTTATTTTTTAGAATCAATTGCTAATGCGACTGCTGCATATCAGTCTGAATTGAAGGCGCTTTTAAAAACTGCCAAGCAAGAGAGAATTACAAAATTCTTAACCATTGACTAAGCCTTAAGAGAATTAATCAAAATGTTCAAAAACTTCAATTATATTGATTTTTATATACATAATGTTTTTTTTTGTCACCTAGGAACGTCTTCCCAATAATCCCATATAAATTACCATTCTGTATTCACAGTTTCTGTATTCGCGGCTTATTTATGAAGCATATACCCCGCAAATAAAGAGCTTTTACTGTATTCGATGGAACTTCGTTCCTATCTGGTATCCCGTGACACCCCTTCTCTCTTTTTTTAATTCAATGAGACGTCGTTACCGTTCCCCGAGTGAGATGGCTCAGACGTTAGAAACATGGATTGTAGTACCTGTGCGTTTTCGATTTCGTTGGCCCGCTCGTGCACGGCGAGCAGCTGGTCCCGCACGGCGAGCGGCGTGACGTAGGCGGCCAGCACGGCGTCGAAGAGGCGCGCGGCGCGCTGCGGGGCCGCACTGCGCCACGCCCGCGCCGCGCCGCAGCCCGCGCCGCACACCGCCGCGCGCACGCACGCGCACGCCAGCCGCGCCAGCTCGTCGGCGGGCGGGCGGCGCAGCGAGCGCGGCGCCGTGCCGTGGAAGTGCGCGGCGTACTGCGGCGGCAGCGGCTTGTTGCCCAGCGCGTGCGCCAGCAGCTCCTCCGGCAGCAGCCGCAGACTGCCCTCCAGCAGGGGGACGCCGTACTCCTTGTCTCTGTTCTCGTCAACAATACTTTATGTGGCGACGTCTATCCGCATCTGTCCGTTCCATTAACATTATTTACGCATACGCTCGGGTTCGAAGACGGTAACCGCTCCGAAGGGCCCGCGTGCCCCGGGGCCGCTTAGATCGTTCAAATGACGACCATTGATGTTCTCAAACGTCCCAAGATACTTTCACGTTCCTCTAAATGTGACCAATATATTCCATAATCCGAACTCGAACCAAAGAATTATAAAACCTATTTAAATGATTACTTAATTTAGTTTTAGTGTTTATATATTTTTATAAGATATAACCATTATTAAGATACTAGCTGACCCGGCAGACTTCGTAGTGCCTCAATCGATAAATAAAAGACAAACTTTTGTATAAAATAAGCTTAAACAAACAAAAGGAATCCGTCCGACGGGGGACACATCAAAGGAAAAATAAAATTGTTATTTTTATTTAACTGAGAGCATTTTCATATTTATCTACCTTTTAAACCTTCTCTGGATTGCCACAAATAATTTAAGACCAAAATTAGCCAAATCAGTCCAGCCGTTCTCGAGTTTTAGCGAGACTAACGAACAGCAATTCATTTTTATATATATAGATAACCATCTATTACATTTATTGCCGCACGTAACACCAATCGCTAGCGCCGTAACGTCGCCACGCTATATAACAATATGTATATGTATAATCTGTGAGTGCGGTGTGGCGACGCGTCATGCGCCATGCGCAGGCGACTGTTTCTTAATATTAATGTTTTATTTTCCATTATGCCACATGAATTTTCTGTCGTAAACTACCCTTTTATGCATCTATATTTGTACAAAATAATATTAACGTGTCACATCTGCCAGCCTTTCTGCGATGGCTTACTTTTTTTTTACTATAGTAGAATTATTTTGTCTGTGCAGTTTCGGTCATAAAAAATCGGAGCGGTGAAGCGAATATTTCGCTCTCTCTTCCACTCACGAGCCTTATGGAAGGGCATAGTGATGCGCATTATTGTTTTCGATAAGTGTTATCGAAATTGTATTTAGTTTTATCGTTTTGTGGGTTAGTGATAGAAATGAAAGTAAAAATCACTAATCGAACACTTACACCACATATCGCCGCAGCAAGTTAACGAGAACAGCAAATCGACACTTTGTAACTTTGCGGGATCTATTTTCATTTCAGTTAAAATTTTAGCACATTGTTGACACGTGCAAATATTATTTTGAATAAACTCTGCCGTTATGGTACAAAACAAAGGAGTAGCCGTTGTGTCACTAAAGAAATACAGAGAGCGAATGCATAAAAACACATTTCTTTTCGACATATGTACTATAATTTGCAGGTAAGTACAACCAATGATTCGTAAAATAACAATGTCTCACCACCCTTCGTATACCACCCGCCGCCGTGTACCTGCCTTTGATGACTCATTTGTTTTTATCGACTATGGCGTTGCGCCCGCGCAACATGCTCACCGCTCTAGTCGGGCTATGTTTTATGAACCAAACCGCACCGACAAAATAATTCTACTATAGCATTTATATTATTTTCTTTGTGTGTTGTATTAAAAAGGTGAAATAAATCATAATAATTATTTTACATCTTTCCTTAACCTCAACATGGCTGAGCGCGGTGCGGGGGGCAGGGGTACTGACTTGTATATGTGGATGTAGTAGTGCTTCAGGTCCCCCTTAGCGACGCGGCACTGTCGGTGCAGGCTGTCGGCCATCAGCAGCCAGCCCAGGCACGCGCCGCGCTCCCGCGCCGACATGCCCGCCGCGCCGCACCCCGCCGCGCCGCACACCGCCTCGCCCACCCTGCGGGAGGGGGGAGCGTGACGTCACACCACGACCTGATCGCGGCCGACCAATCTATGTGTGGTGCGAGCGCGAGCCGGGCGCCGCGGGGCGGGGGGCGCCCGGCTCGCGGGCACGCGCGCGGCTCCTACGTGTATGGTGCGAGCGCGGCCTCCACCGCGTCCGTAAGCTGCACGAAGTCCTCGTGGAAGTACTCCAGTGAGAGCTGCGGCCGCTCGTGCTGCTCCTTCTCCTCGTCGGAGGACTCGCTCCACATGGACAGCTTGCCGACTGCAACACGCACTCGGTTAGTGGGGGGCGCGGGGCGGGCCGGCGCCGGCAGCTGCGCCGCTTACCGTCCTCCAGCACCAGCGGTTCGACGAGCAGCTCCAGCACGCAGGCGGCCAGGTGCTGGTGCGCGCGGTGCGGGCCCGCCAGCCCGCCGCAGCACGCGCGCACCAGCCGGCTCAGCGCGAACGTGTTCACCTGCTGCTCCTTGGGCAACAGGTTCCAATCCATGTGTTTGGTGCAGAGCATCAGCTCCTCGACGGTGGACACGTGAGTGGACTTGACCGGCGCGTGGTGGGAGTCTGCAGTGGAACCAAACGATACATTCATATGTTGGCGCAAACGTGATATCTTAACATTTAACTTCGCGTTTACTATTTTAGTTCACTTTAATGTAGTAACGAATTAATTTGCGTAGTAAGATGATGCTTCATTAATCAAAATTTTTAAACTGATAGTTTCAAAGTACGATAACTTTATTAGAGTAGCACTCATATATAATTATTAGGGGAGCACTCACCCAGCACGTGCGTCAGCAGCGCGAAGAGGTTGGCGTGCAGGTCCGGCGCGAACACGTCCCGCCACTCCGCCGCGCGCGCCGCCCCCGCCCCCGCCACTTCGTCCCCCGTTACGCCTCCCGCCGTGTCCCCCACCACGCCCCCCGCCGTGTCCACCGCCCTCGCCGCCGCGACGTAGAGCCGCAACACGGCCCGCGCCAGCAGCGCGTACTGCGCACACCGAACTTGGGATCTTACATATTTCCTTATACAGAGTGTCCCACAAACGGTATTTCAACGAGAAAATTCTACATATTGGTCGATTAGAACTACAATCCGACGAAACGAAATGTTTCCAAGTGAATAGTTTCGGGATAAAGTACACTTGAACATATTGAACAAATTTGAAATTTGTCTTCTGGTGTCCCTTTGTCAATTATGTTTAATGTTATACAAGGTGCCGTAGTACTCGTAGGATTCGTAGTAACACATCGACAGAAGCGCATGGGCACCGGTCATACGAGTTGAACGCAAGCAGGCAGTGGTGATATTGCAATTGTTGAGCCTTTGGCTCTTTCGCATCTTCTTCTGGGTCGGTGTCACCTAAGTTAATACTTGAATCACTTTAAAGTAACAATGAAGCATTTCCACTACAAAGTAGTCCCAAGTTTCGGCCCTTCGGCAGTAGGTCATATTAAACAGCTTCTTTTCGCCGTACTAAGGTTTGTGAGCCGTATTCCTTGGTAATAAGGTTGCATATTACGTCGCATTAATTACTTGGAAAGAGTTGAACAAATTCGCTATTGTCTATCTCGATGCGGCGCGTCCAACTGATCATTCGGCGGCGACACGAGTGGCGCGCTGTAGGCACAGCCGCTGCGTTGCGGATCCAAATACTCTTTGTGGAACACTCTATATATAAATGAATTCTCAGATTGCCGAGAATGCTAATCAAATATTAATCACAAGAATGATTTGAGACGTCTTTCCGCGGAGAGGTTCGACCGGCGTACCTTGGTGGAGCCCCAGTGCGCCTTGGAGAGCTGCAGCGAGGAGAGCAGCGAGCAGAGCGTGATGCAGAGGAAGTCCCAGACGGCGGCGGAGGCGGCCCGGCCGCGCCCCACGAGCTGTGCCCGCAGACACTCGCACACGGCCGCGTTGCTCAGCACGTGCGCCCAACTCGCCGACCGGATATCCCTGGACAGCATACCGAAGTGAAGATATAAAGTGATTGTATTGGCGTCGGTTGCGGAGGCGTGCGCGCTACCTGTCGTAGAGCATGACGTGGTTGTGCCGGTAGTACAGGTCGATGATGACGTCGAGGCGGCAGCCGGAGTCGCAGCGCGCCAGCTCCTGCAGGAAGCGCGCGTCCAGCACCCCGGGCTCGTCGCCGTGAGCCGCGTACACGCTGCGCACCATCACCAGGTACAGCACGCGCGCCCAGCCCTCCGCCCCCGCGCCCTCGCCTTCCGCCCCCGCAGCCTCACCCGCCGCCCCCGCGCCCGCGCCCTCGCGCCCGCGCAGGCTCGCCTGGGGACGAAGGCTCCAATGAGTATTTTGCACATTGAAAACAACCAATGGAACATTTCAATTTATTTCGTCAGTTGTTTTCAGGTCTGTGGTTTTTTAGGGGCCGTCGGTAAAACTCACTTTGACATTCAATACTATTGTTAAATGAGACCTAAATGTACTTGAATTAAAAATGTTTGGAATGAATTAGAGTGAATGTTTGCGTGTCGGCTCGCCGCTCACGAACCTGCAGACTGTGGAAGTACCCGTTCCCCGTTACGATTTCCGCCATCTTCTCGAGATCCAGGTTCGACGTGTCGAAAGGATTCTCCGCCTCCAGGTCGTCGGGGTCTACGTTGAGCTCGAAGTATCTCCGAGCCTTGGCCCAGTAGTACCCGCAGGCGGCGGCCCGCCGCGCCAGGCCGGCCAGCACGCGGCGCCGGGCCGGGCGCTCCGTGCCGCGGACCGTGGACAGCACCACGGCGTCCGTTGTGCGTCTGGCCGCGCCCACTATCTCGTGCAGGGGCGACTGTTATATCATTATTATCGAGTTGATAACGCCATTATTGTTTACTAACAAGAAAATGTGTAATTGAACAGAGTCGATGTTCACTCACGAACGCATAGGCCTCGTCCAGCGTGCACAGCACCATGTGGTCGTGCAGCAGCTGGCAGAACTCGAGCAGGAAGTAGTCGTCCCGGAGCAGCAGGGAGCCCCAGCGCTGCGCGTCGCCGCTCTCGTCCTCCGTCTCGCGCAGCAAAATAGCTTTCAGGTACAGCGAGCGAAAAACGCACTTATTCACATAGACCGTAAGGTCGCTCTCGTCTGGCTCGGTCGCTTCGCCGTCGGCCTCGTCGATGATCGTCTTCATGTAGGGGTCGTCCCTGAAGGGGCAGTTGAAGTTGCCCTGGATGCAGTCGTGGCGCACGGCGCACGTGCGGGCCGCGCCCCCCGCGCCCCCCAGCAGCGCCCGCGAGAACTCCGTGACGTCACGCAGCTCCGGCGGCGACGCGTCCTTGCTCAGCACGAGCGGGCACAGCGAGGTGATGCTCTCGACCCGCCCCGCCTCCAGGGGTCGGATTCTGAAAGGTACAAACGTCAGCCGGCACTCCGCGACCCTGCATGTCATGCAACATAAAGATTAAGCCGATAAAAGGTATGACGATGCGTCCCAAAAGTAAATAGAATAAACAACAACAATATATAATTGTCGTTTTGAGCAAATTTACTGAAGGAACAAAACATCGATGCGGGGCCGGGGGGCGCCACCGGATGCGGGGCGGAGCGACTTACTCTGTGAACAGCGTGTCTATGATGTAGTCATTGATTTCTTTATAGATTATTTTCCTTGCAGCAGGAACCAGCGCACCGATCCCGTCTTGCCAGGAAGAACGGACTTCGTGCCACGTGTCCGCCGACAGTCTGCCGTCTCCCAACTGCAACCAACGCTCAGAGTTATTGGAGCCCGCGGGCAGCACGCTTCGCTGCTCGGACGGAGGTAGAGCGACCCGGCGCGGGACGTACGCACCGGCACAAGAACGTTCAGATGGAACAGGTTGACGAGCAGCCGCGAAAAGTTCTGATCGTGGTAGTCCTGGGGCAAGGTGGTGGCCAGCTGAGCGCCCATCCTGCTGCGGAGCTCCAGCTCGGGAGAGTCGGGGTCGGCGAGGGTCTTGTTGATCACGTCAATGATTTCGGAGATTGCTTCTTTGCTGATTAGTATTTCTGAAAAATAACTTGGAATCATTCGTGCCTGTATTTTAACTTCTTAATAAAGTTTTGTTATTATTCTTAAAAAGTATAATCTCCTAAAAATTATATTGGGTCTATGAGGGTGCGGGGGAGGGGCGGGGATTTGCTACCCTTACCGTGCGCGAGGCACGCCGTCAGCAGGTGCGGCGCGCGGAGCAGGGCGGGGGTGCGGGCGGGGGAGCGGAGGAAGCGGGCGGCGCTGGTGCTGCACCACGCGGCGGCGGCGCTGTACTCGATGCACCACTCCTCGCAGTCACCCGTCAGCTGTGACAGTACATCATTACCACACACCGAACTAATCGCCTCCTTCAATGAACTCAGTGCTTTCCTTGCAAATGGAACAAATGGACAGATAAATACACCAGAGTTCGTTACATAATGCTGAACGTGTCTGTTGGTCGTAGTTTGGAAGAGTATCGCGGAATCCGGTCACGACTCAGTAGGTAGGGATCTCATACACAACAGGAGAGCTTCTCCAGGATGAAAATTCTGTCCATGGATTAGGAAACCACAATATGCACATTTGGATGTCCCGGGACAATCTTATACAAGCTATCTAAATCCTTCGTCGTGACGTGTGTTATTTTGTTTAGTTAAGAAGTATCTGAATCTGTTAGCGCACTTGGCAAGGGGCGAGCAATATATAGAGCGGAGGACGCACGTGACCTGGTCGAAGGAGTCGAACACTCGGTCCCGCTCGGGCGCGTCCATGTGGGGCAGCAGGCGGAAGGCGAGCAGCAGCGCGGCGCGGGAGGCGGGCAGGCGCGGGCGCAGCAGCGCGCGGTACAGCGCGGCCGCGCCCGCCGCCCGCACGCCGCCCTCCCACTCCTGCAGCAGGGTCGCCAGCGCCGCCAGCACCGCCTCGCAGTGCGAGCTGCTGCCCACGAGCTCGAAGTACCGCGCCACCAGCCTCTGCACGGCGTCGTCCAGGTCGCGCCGGAACCGGAGCGCGGCGGCCGGGTCGGGCGCGGGACTCCACTCCGGGGTGGCGGGCTCCGGCGCGACCTCGTCACGGTCCATTTCGAACTTGATGCTTCGCTGCTTTTTGGGTTCATTTAGTAGCGACGTCTTCAGAGTCTGGACGAGCAGCACGTGGCCGGCCGTCGCGCTGGCGGTGTCGGAGGTGTTATCGGACAACGTTTCGATTTGACTCAAAAGCGTGAAGTTCACGTTTTGCCAGAAATTCCGTATAAGCTGGTCGTATTTGTCTTCAGACTGCTGGTGCCAAAATTTGACGCAAGCAGCCATATTGCTGGCCGAACATTTGATGAGTTCGTGCATGAGGCGCTGGTCGCTGCGCGGCGCCAGCACGTGCCGCAGCCACGCGCGGTGCACCGACGTGACCACCTCCAGCACGAAGTCGTCGTCCTGCCGCGCCAGGTGGCGCAGACCCTCAGCCAGGCCGCTCAACCAGGACTGCCTCTCGCTCTTCGAACTTAATATGTTTTTCTTTTCTAACCTGTCAACCGACAACTGTGTTAACGTGCGAGTGTGCGTGTGCGCGCTCGTGCCGGCCCGGGCGGGACGGGGCGGGGCGGGACGGGGCGGGGCAGGGCGGGGCGGGGGGTGTGCGTGCGACGTTGCTGTCCCTCGATAAATACCGCGACGAGCGACTGGTTGATCGAATGTCAAGCTCCGGTTTAGTATTAAAGCACTGTTTCTACAATTCTACTATTCTATTGAACTATAACTTTTGCCGCACATTTCTAGGGTTCATCGGCGGCCGAGCTGCGAGCGTGGCGCTGTCGACACCTCGGGGCGCTCGTTGCATGTACTACTAATTCTAACCGAATGTAAAAAGCTTTGTTTCGAAAGTTTTGTTTCGTCTGTATCAGTTCCCTTATTGTACCTACTTAATAATAAGATGTATTTCCATGAACTGACCCCACAAAGATGGCGTCGAAGAATTGCTCGTAGAAGTGTTTGGTGAGCAGGTCCCGCGGCAGGCGCGGCAGCAGCGGCAGCAGCGCGGCGCGCAGCAGGCCGGCGTCGCCGCGCCCCCCTGCGGCACGCACGCATTGCAACACGCACTCCAGCCCACGCGCTAGCCTCTTTACTTTATACTTACCGTTTTCTAATAACTCGAGCATTCTTTTAAGCAGCAATTCCTTGTTCTCCAAATGTTCACACCAGTCCTACAACAGAACAATCTCATCTACAACTGGTGTCAAGTCCAGGTGTATCCCTGCTGTTCGTATCTTTACTCTGAGTTTTCCGAGCTACATGCTTAAACCACTGAAAGGGCATTAATTTAGTATTTAGATGCTTTTTTTATTTGGCTAGCGGGGCCGCGGATAGCAGGCGGGAGCGTTTTTTTTAATTTTAAATATTGCTTAAATGGGTGGACGAGTTCACAGCCCACCACCCACCTGGAGATATAGGTTCTAAGGTCTCAAGTATAGTTACAACGGCCGCCCTACCTTTAAATCCGAAACGAATTATTGCTTCACGGCAGAAATAGGCGGGGTGGTGGTACCTACCCGTGCGGACCCACAAGAGGTCCTACCACCAGTAATAAACATAATACGTACCTGCACGCTGTGCGTGTAGAGCAGCAGACAGGTCCACAGCGGCGCCACCACCAACAGCTCGGTGTCCTGGGTCCTTTCGAGCAAGACGCGAAAGGTCTTGGCGCCGAACTGGTCACCGAACGTGGAGTGGAACCGCTGCACGAGGCGCCCCACCGCGCCCGCCCAGCCCGCGCTGCGGACCGCACACCACTTAACTAACATCATCGTTTCATTGGAGCATGTCTCGTGTCGGATTTCGTTGTGCCCTTCTTCAACTGAGATTCGAAAAGGGAGAGCAGGCAAGGGTTCTCTCGCGCCACATTTGCTTATTGCTTATATTCAATTACGTTCACATACATTCTGACAGTATTAAAGTAAATCCCAAACATTTATAAAAACTATAACAAGATTTGCAACAAGTCATTTTAATGAAACAAGTATATTTCCTGCTGCAAACAATTCTCAGTGCACCGCGAAGACTGCGGGCGGAGTATTGCCCTCCAGTACTTACTTTGTCTATATTTTTATTAGCTTAGTTGAATGAAGGGTGTGGTGTACCAGATTGCAGTTAGACTGAAGTTACCGTATCCGCGGCGAGGAGTGCGCCGCGAGCTTCCAGAAGGCGGCGGCGTGCAGCAGGGCGGACAGCTGGGCCCACAGCCAGGCGTCGTGCTGGGCGGGCAGCTGCCGGACGAAGTACTCCAGGCCGAGGAGCGAGCTGCTGATGAGGCGGGTCACTTGCTGCTCCTTGTCTTCTGGGCTGTCTGCTCTACAACAAGGTCGCCGAATGTGAGCACTAGGCGTACTGGACCCGAGGTCGCACGAGAGGAATGTAGATGTTTCTACTGTATTTATGTATATTAGTTCATAATATTTATTAATTTACATTACACACCTACTCAATATTTAATATTATATTATATTTGTTTACCTATTCTATAACACACTCATACAGTACACAAATACGCCAAGCCACCATACATTCACAACACTACTCAAAATTATATTATTTACAAAAGCATAGTCGGGCGCTAGTGTGCAGCGAAGACCCGTGTATGTACATAGCTCCGTACGTACTGGTCGGAGGTTGATCGACGCCACGCTACGACTGTGTCACTCCTCGACTTACGCGTACTCTTTAGCTTTGTTGCGATCTATTGCTTTTGTCTATTTTCCATTATTGTGTTCGTATCGCTGTGCCTTCTGTTCTCCGTAATTTCTCCTTCTTCTAAATATTGTTATACTGTCCGCAAATTGGGTAATAAACTGTCTACCCTATTACGGACTCGTTAATGTGCCGCCCGGCACTGGTGACCCATTCTACAACCACCAACGACCACTACCAAAAGGAAAGTCATCGTCGCCGCTGCGCCAATAATAGTTTCTCGACTTGTGCAGAAAAGGAAACTAAACGCTATAATTGTTTAAACGTCTTCTCTCTGCCCTCTGTTAGGGAGCTCTGGGCCGTAGACTTCGAGCTAATGTTAGAAGGTGGCGATGACAATGTGATGTCTTGTTGGTCAACTTCTGCATTCATATGTATCGATGCGCGGACATCGCCGAGCGCGGCGCGGCACTTCGAGCAGTAACGTCACCAGCGACACTGATTGTTACTCCCTTTGTAAACTGAACAAATATTATACGTATCATATTACAGTCCACTCTTTTATTTTATAAGACATCACCGGTCTACCCCAGAGCAGTCGAGAACAATGAGCATATAAATATGAATTACTTTTTGGAGATGCTGGCTTCACCGGTGCCGATGAGATTATCGAGGAAATGGGTCATAACTTCTGTCTTACAAAATGCTAAAACTTCCGGTAGCTTGGCATCGGGGAACGTACTCTGAAATTGAGAGAAAATTAATTAGTGGCACTAAAATACACACAAATGTATAATGTGGAAGGTCTGTTGGGTAAAGTAAAACTGATGATGATATCACATTTTTCTGTCATGTGGTAACTTATAGGCGTATTTTAGTATTTTATTCAATACAAGCGACCCGCTCTCGCTTCGCTTTGGAAACATTAAATTTTGTTATTGATAGCTGAGTCCCGCGATGTTACCCGCGGTTATTGTCGTACCGGGGGTGAAGCCGCGGGGCGAAGCTAGTCTAAAAAAAGTAGCTTAAGTTACTCCTTATATCATTAGCTACGTATGAGTGAAGTTATACCGTATAAATATTCATATGTATGTAGTAAAAAGCGGTTATTTCTATATTACAAACAGACACTCCAATTTTATTGGAACAACTGATAAGTGTAGGTTGCGCTCAGTTTGTAATCCATAGACATTAGTGGGGGTCGTACAGCGAGCGAGGTCCTGGCGTGCGCCTGCGCCGGGCCGTGCTCGTCGTGCCGCGCCTGCAGCCACGCCGGCACCAGCTGCCGCAGCCGCGGGGCCAGCCGCCGCCCGCACGCGCGCACCACGCTGCTGTGGCATAACTGGAACACAAACAATACAATGTCTTACTTTTGTAGGCAGCGGTTTGGCTCTGCCCCTGGCATTGCTGAAGTCCATGGGCGACAGTAGCCGCTTATCATTAGGTGGGCCGCATGCTCGTCTGCCTACAAGGGCAACAAAAAAAAACCTTCTCTTAATCTATATCTTATTATATAAAAAAAAAGTCGTGTTAATTACACTATTTATAACTCAAGAACCGCTGAACTGATTTGGCTGAAAATTGGTGGGGAGGTAGCTTAGAACCAGGAGAAGGACATAGGATACTTTTTATCACATTTCCGTCGGACGTGACATAAAATGTGTATAACAAAACGCAACTGACAGCTAAACGTAATGTAGTCTATTATTGTAGAATTTTGAAGTTGACCGGTTGATGTATTTGCTTCAAGTTTCTATTAGCTTTTTGTGCCAAGATAGGTAATTATTAAGAAAGCCATGCCGCGACCAACACGATCACACCTTTCCCGACGAAGCCGTAATGCAACTAAGATTCGAAACATTGCGAGTGAAAGGACTGAAGAAGAACAAGAAAAGATAATAATAATAATAACAACTAAAATACATGGACAATAAAGAATCATTAAAATACTTTCTTTTTTATAATACATTAATTATCCAAATAAAAAATTGTCCTTGATAAGATCAAATCTGCTCGTTTATTGCCTCTAAGGCGGAAAAAAGTACGCCGGGTCCGCTAGTTGAGAATAAACGAATGGCCTCAAGAAAGTCGTAATTTCATAGATATGAACTAGTATTACAATTCGTCTATGAGACCTCTGTGGTAGGACCTCTTGAGAATCTGCGCAGATAGGTACCACCACCCTGCCTATTTCTGCCATGAAGCAGTAATGCGTTTCGGTTTGAAGGGTGGAGCAGCCTTTGAAACTATACTTGAGACCTTAGAACTGATATCTCAGCGTGTGTGGCGCATTTACGTTATAGATGTCTATGGGTTCCAGTAACTACTTAACACCAGGTGGGCTGTGAGATCATCCGCCCATATAAGAAGAAAAAAAAACCTATTATAGGTAGGGTTATTTATTTGTAATGCTATGTGCCTTTGTGGTGTACTTTAATTTGTGGAGAATGAAAATCCAATGTAAAACCTACACACATTCAGACAGCAAAGCAGACAAGGAAGCACTAGATAATAGCATCTACTTCTCTGCATTATCCACAAGCATTCATCTTGTGTAATTACAATGTACAACACACCTGTGTATACTCTCGCACTTTCCTGTCTGGGTCAATGGCAAGTATTTTATAGAAATGTGCCCAGCTTGGCAGAATTGTGATGACATCATCAACTTTACTATTGTTTATGGTTTCCAACATTTCCTGTAGTCCCTGCAAAAATAACATTCATTTGACTCTAGGCCAGTGCTTCCCAAACTGCACATCTGCTTATGTACAAACAGGAATCTATAAAAATTAATTCCCCCTAAGACAGGGGGATTAATATCACTAGTGGCTTTTGGTAAAAGCATAATGTGACAATGAAGCAAAAAAGAAAATAAAACTCATCACACCCAAAAATGGATTTCTAGCTAAAGTCAAGAAAACAATAGTTTAAGACTTGTTAAAAAAACATATAGAAAAAAATAAAAAAAGGGGCAACCTCTTACTTCTATCATTTTACTATAAAACACTTTAAAAAAGTTGTCAATTCAATGCAATTTAATAGCCACTTATTCATTAATATATAATAGGCATACAATAATAAAGATACAACCATGACAAAAAAATAAGAATAGAGTTGAATGAAGAAATTATGCTGATGTGACTAGAGCTTAACTCTCAGCTTTTCATTCACCATTCAAAAAGTATCTACCTACCTTTGTCTTTGTAATAGGATCCTTTTTGTTCAACTTTTTTATGCATATTTGGAATTCTGGACTAATTTCCTGGTCTATAGTAGCAACTGTAAGTGTTGGAAACAGTGCTGGAAGAACTTTTCCTCCTGCAATGCTCACTAGACCTGATTCCAGCTTGACATTGCTTAGGAGTTCTGCACTGCGCCCACTGCTGGATGGCTGTCAATAATTTCATGTTTTAAAACACCATGTGTGATTTAATATTGTAAAAATCAGATTTAATATTGTAAAAATCAGATTTCATATTCACATTTAAATTTTCAAATTTGTGTTTGTATTTAATCTAGATTTTCTTCATCTTAACTCAATGAGTGAGCATTTTAGTTTTTTTTCTATTTAAATCACTATACAGTGAAATCTCTAAACTCAAAATCAGTAAAAAAATGCCATTCCCTTCTTCCAAATAGTCCCGAAATACTCAATATACAATAATATCTCGAATTATTTAGACTTTGTATCTCGAACCAAATGTTATATCCCTGCATGGGCATTTTGGTACCAACATATTTATGCTGGATAACTTTTATTTCAAAATTCAGACTCTGTCATTAGAAGTTTGTCAAACTTATTGACATATTACTGGTGGTAGGACCTCTTGTAAGTCCACACGGGTAGGTACCACCGCCCTGCCATTTCTGCCATGAAGCAGTAATGTGTTTTGGTTTGAAGGGCAGGGCAGCCGTTGTAACTATACTGAGACCTTAGAACTTATATCTCAAGGTGAGTGGCGCATTTACATAGTAGATGTCGATGGGCTCCAGTAACCACTTAACACCAGGTGGGCTGTGAGCTCGTTCACCCATCTAAGCAATAAAAAAAACATCTTACTTAAAATTCCCCCAAATTCAAAGAAATAGTTGATTCAAATAAATATGTACCTACAATAAACCTTACACCACATTTTTATTTATTTGTTTTAACTACTTGAAAAATATACTCAAAAAGCCTTAAGTAAAAATTTTAGCAATCAAATACTTCATAATATCTCAAACTGTTTATTAAGTCCAAGTCTAAGTTTTTTTTATTTTCCTTTTGGCATTTGAGATATGGAGATGCTATTTGTTACTATTGTTTTCAGCACTAGACTTTCAGCTGCTAGTAATATAAGTACTATCAGCCCACCAAAGTCCACCATTCAACTTAAGCTCCCAAGGTTCCACATAAAATCCGGTCCTACACTATCCAAATCCAACAAATTCCTGCAACCTTGCACAGGTCAAATGTTTACCTCACGGGAGGTCTATCCACACTACATCTTTCAGGACACGGTTGCCAGACAATAGCTTTTAGGCCTCAACGGCCATTTGTTCTTCAAGCATTCTTCAAGAAACAAAAGATTTGGCAAATTGATAGTTAGATATTAGGTAAAGCTTGTATATTTGCCTGCATTAAGTTTTATGATGCAGTTAGAATTTCATTTGTATATTTACTTTTAACAACTATCTAGTTATTCACAACAAATAAAATTTTGGTAAGATGAATACCTGCATCATTATTTTTAATATCTATTTTTCTAGACACTATTATACACTGTACCCTCGAGAATAAGAATGAAGCCACGCAATACCCTCAGTATATTACCTAATAATAACTAAATTGATTGAATAAGAGCCATGTACAGGACATTGCGCATTACTTCATTGAACGTTCGTAACAACTTACAATTCAATGCATTTTCTGCATTAAATTGTCAATTATGAATAAATGAGGGCAGACCCTCCCGAAATAATATTAACGAGATATCATGAACCTCTCGAATTATGTGGAAAATGTTATTTGATTTTATTTTCACACTTACACGGACGTTATTTTTGGTTCTTTGGCTTTGTTTAGAATTACCACCCATTTCTATTGTTTAATAAGTTACGAGCAACGTTTTCTTAAGTTCAAAAAATTAATGAAATACTTGAAAACGTTTAATTTAGCTAATATGTTAAAAGTAACTTTAATTCTTGTACGTATTTATTAGACACATACAATCTTCTCATTTCCAATTGATTTTACCATCACATCAACGTTATGACTTTTGACAGTATTGACACAACGTTATCGTGTTTTTTTTTTTTTAAGAGATTTTATGACCTGGTAACTAAGACCTTTAAGTCATGTCTTATTTTACTTTATATTCTTGATTTTATGAAAAATGATAATATGGAGTGAAATGAAATGAAGATGATTAATTTGAGACATTAATCAACTGGGATGAAATTTAATGAAATGAGATGATATGGGATGAAATATAATCGCAGTAAAATGGTGGTCATTTACTGAGATTTTTTCAGTGGACTTTTTGGAAGAACCCGAGAAGTTACGTCCAGCAGCTTTGTTTCATTTTCCCACATTTGTGCACTTTCACAGATATTAAACAGTTAATAAACCACCATTATTACACATTTAAACCCGAAGAAACACTAAATAGACAAAATAAAACAAATCACACAACTGCACTCCTCGCGTTCCCGCCAAAAAGTCCGTTAACGTGATTTGTAGTCAATGCTGCCAGATCAGATTTGCATATTTACAGTTAATTATTTAAAAATAAGTTATTTTAGAATTTAAAAAATTTATATCATTGGTAAATTAGTAAATTACAGCATTTTTGCAGAAAATTAAATAACATACCGTACTTTAAAAAATGGACAAATAAATTTAAAAACTAATCTGGGGCATGCCGGTTGAAACCTACTGGATAATGAATTGTTTATAATGTTACAAACAGTGTCTGAACTGTACTGATATCATTAGTTTCATCAATCGTCATTGAGAACCTTTGACATTTTAAATTTGTTCATAAATGTTTTCAGAGGTACTTAAAATATTATTTATTACGAGTATGGGTCTTTTGAATCACGTCGCAACCATTTTATGAAAATTTGATGACGTAAATTTTATCACTGCTTATATATTTTTTTTGTTATAGGCGTAAGGCGTCTTTCAACATTTCTTTCATGCGCAAACATTCTGAATAACACAATAGATTGAATCAATACCACCGAAAGGGTTAAGGAATTAAGTTACGAATAGGCAATTGAATCACACAGTACTTTTTTTTCTCCTAACTTTTTTGTGAACTCGAAGGGTTATACTAGATACACCGAACGAGTAGGTGAGCTCACGGGGGTCTAACCTGTGAACGTTGCTAACACTAGCCTTAGCAAGAGCAGTGCTTCGCAGAATCTACCGCGGATCAGAAACGCGACCCACAAAGATTCGGTGAAAAACTCAGTGGACTGCGTCTGTGGGTTAACTTACTCGCCGAACCCTTCGCCTTTAGGACCGTCCCTTCCGGCGAAGGGTTCGGCAAGTTCGGTTTTCGACGAGAACGTTGACCAGTACTTCAGGTCCCTAAAAGTACCGTTAGTACATCGGGAGGATCCGAAATGACGTGCTTAGGGCGGCATCAACTGTTTACCATTCGGTCCGCAAGATCGGATATGTAGTGTCCGGCGGCCACAACAAGAAGGTTTCCGTGGCACGCCACTTTCCAAAATAACGCACGGATGCCGACTGAAAATACTTATTGATGAATAATCGCAATAATACAAAACGAATCTAAAGTACACAAAGAGTTTGCGAAATACATATATTTATGTTTTGCGAAAAATAATCATTTATAATTTTTTTGTCTATTACTCACTAAAGGCCCGGAGATACCATTCATTCCATTAAAAGAAACAGTTTTGTGAGAATTTACATATTATTCCTTAAGCTCGTACGCCGATGTACGTACAATGCGTTTTGTTTAACGTAGTTTTTTATTTATAAACAAAAATTCATTGGTTTTCATAGTCATCTTCACACCGTATTTTTGCAATACAGTAGACAGTAACAGCAGTAAAATTATAGTAAACTTATTGTAATTACAGTGTACCTGGTATCACTATTTCTAGTGCTAGTTTCATTTTTCTAATCGAAAAGGCAAAGGTATTATACCGTACAACCTCATTTAATACGTGATTTGTTTTTCTTCTTCTCTTTTTTTCTATATGGCAATTCGCTTCTCACGGTGCCATTTTTGCCAGTTTCGAGCTTGAAGTAGGTGAGTATACAGTCAACATATGGAGAGTAAAGAGCACCATCTTGTAGATGGGACAAGTTCAAAAAGTGTACACGTTTAAACAGAAAGTTATTGTTGGAAGACTCACCGAAATAGCGCTATGCGTATAATAAATAGTGTAAAGTGGAACTGATATGAATATAGCAGTTTTAAATAGAGTGAAGGGTGATTTGAAATTTTTATTTCAGGAAGAAATTATAAAGGACTTGGCTTCGGCCTTAATGACATTTTTATTTCAGGATATATTAATATATATCATATAAGACCTGGCTTCGGCTTTTTTGAAAAATTATTTCAAAGCATATATAAAGCAGATAAGGCTGTATGGGCTTAGATTCCCTTGCCTTTCCTAACAAGGAAAAATTGTACCAAAAAAAAAAGTCTATGGCGCTGTTTTTAAAATCTTTCCGCTTGCTACTATAGCGCCACCTAAGTTTTTAATTTTGACACTTCTATACTTAATAATAATATTATAAAGAGGAAAGATTTGTTTGTTTGTTTGTTTCGAATAGGCTCCGAAACTACTGGACCGATTTGAAAAATTCTTTTTCCATTAGAAGCCGACATTGTCCCTGATGAACATTTTTTTTTTTTTTTTTTNAAAAAAAAAAAAAAAAAAAAAAAAAAAAAAAAAAAAAAAAAGTTTCCGAAGCGAAGCGAGGGCGGGTCGCTAGTTTTAAATACACTGAGATGGTGCTCCTTAGTTCTACCCTCCGAAAGTCAACATTTTATTATTCTCTTGTATTAAGAAATACACGAATCGGAAGGAGATGAAGTTAATTAATTTGTTATTTTATTCTATTGAGAAGGGAGTAAGTAAAACAAGATTATGACTCACCAAAGTGGTGAAATTTTGATGAAACTAATGGATTTTGAGAGAGCCCGATAAGTCACTACCGACGACTTTATTTTCATTTTCAGACACTTATTTGTTTTCCTACCTATTGTGCGTTTTAGCGGTAGCCTTAGGGGCTATTACAGTTTTTAGCAAACAGGTAAGCGAGCTTACGGGCTCACCCTGAGAGAATTTGCTAATACTAACCCTAGCAAGAACAGTGCTTCGCATAATCTAGCACCGGATTGGAATAGCAACCCACTGAGAAGATCCGGCAAGAACTAAGTGGCTAAACACACTTACACACTTTAACAGATGTTAAACGGTTCATAAATTACAACCATACAAGCGTATAATGCTTAAATCCAAAGAAACACATATTAACAACATAAAATAATTTACATAGCTCCTTCCTTTTCAGTAAAATAAACCAATTTTTACGTCAGTTGACAAGAAACAGACCAATGATGGCGGTGTGGACGACGTAAGCGACCAGTGGCTATGGCTCCCGAGTGAGAGACCTCCTCACAATACGCTCCATATCAAGGATAGGTGCTTTTTGTACCAGGCCCCTAGCCCAGCTGGACAACGAAAGTTTCTCAAGGGCCTGGTCGAAACTTTTCGCTATCAAACCGTATACCGGCCCAACTATTGGAACTATAATGTTTAAATTAACACGCGCCACATTACGGTAGTTCCGTGGGTCAGTTCTATTATCATTATTATATTTTACATTTAACAGCCGCTTACTAAGAAGGCTTTGTACCTCTAAAATCTCGAATCATCCCTTAGATCGTTTGATCTGTGCATATTGATTTACTGGTGGTAGGACCTCTTATGAGTCCGCACGGGTAGGTACCACCACCCCGCCTATTTCTGCCGTGAAGCAGTAATGCGTTTCGGTTTGAAGGGCGGGGCAGCCATTGTAGCTATACTGAGACCTTAGAACTTATATCTCGAGGTGGGTGGCGCATTTACGTTGTAGATGTCTATGGGCTCCAGTAACCACTTAACACCAGGTCGTGTGAGCTCGTCCACCCATCTAAGCAATAAAAATAAAATCTTCTGGTTCTAAGGAGGAACTTCGGTTTTCTTTGTGTTTTGTACTGTAGGTATGTTCCGTGAGCAATTATCCGAGATGACCCTACATCAGTTTTATTATTATTGTACCGCCCGCCACCCGAGCACCGTACTATTTAGAACCGCTGCTTTCATTCAGAGCTTTTCCAAGCATCCTTTTTGTCATATAGCATCCGCTTCGGAATGAACTCTCCTACACGGTGTTTATAGAGCCTTATGTTCGTCTTTAAACCAGAGTTGAAGAGAGTCATCTGCTGTATGTTTGCGGATTCTCTGTGATCCTGGCATTGTCAACCATGAGGAGCAATGTGATCACTCACCATCACGTACTCATCTGTCTACAAGGGTAACAATAAAAAAAGTGAAGCAATAGTAATGCAAACGTGTAACAAAGTTACGATGGTAACCGTTGTCATAGAACTGGTAGGTAATTTGTGGACCGAAATGCTTCAACCAATTCTTTATCTCTGAAAATGCAACATGGTCAATTGTTTTTTATTATTGGGTATGTAAGCAGACGAGCATACAGCCCACCTGATGGTGAGTGGTTACCGTCGCCCATGGCCTTCAGCAATGCCAGGGGCAGCGCCAAGTCACTGCCTACTGTATAATACTCTCCACAAGCTTTGTTTGAAGAAGGATATGTCATACGCGCAGGAAACACCGTAGAGGGGAGTACATTCCAAAGCCGGATGGTACGTGGCAAAAAAGATCTCTGGAAAGGCACTGTGGATGAACGCAGTGGCTCCGGTAGTATGGATGAACTCTACTCCGGGAGCGAGCGGTGCGATGGTAAAAACGAGATGATGGAATCATCTCAAACAATTCCTCAGAGCACTCCTCATGGAACATACGGTACAAAATACAGAGGGAGCCGTAGTACCTCCGCAGGCCCAGAGGTTCCAACGATCCGCGAGAATGGGATCTAATATTTTGTCGATGATACTTATAACTGCAGTTTTTAATTGAATTTTTATCATAGACAAAAACAGTGTCCTGTATTGAAATAACGTCCATCGTAAATATTTTTCAGACTTTTTTCATTCATTAATTTTTGTTGAGAGAATTGTTATAAGAGGAAGAATATTAGAGGAGAGATCAAATTAATGTACAAAGAAAGACGCGGAGCATAGTGGAACACACACCTTCGCCTAGCATGTTCCAAACCAAACGACATCAAGATTCAACTCTAACAAGGAAAAGTTATAGGAAAAAAGAGAAATGGCACTCCAGACCACACGTTGGAGCACAGCTGGGCTGTTTGGCAACGGTTTAGTTGGATATTCGCTATCCAGGCGGACAAGGCCTGGGTACGGCAGCCCGTCAGGCCACCCAGACGCGCCGCTGGTGTCCAGGAATACCCCACTGGACCAGAACCAGCCTGCCGGGTCGGGACGCGATACACTGCCAACCGGTCTTTCTATTATTGATACTCCTTGGCAGCACGCTAGTGATGGTAGCGCGCCGCGTGGCCGCTACCCCCTCAGGTCGCCCCTTGACCTTTACCGGGGGGAGCCACTTCCTACAAGGCTTAGCCACAAATTTTTTTCGGTTCCCGTTTTGCATCATTCTGATCACTTGTAGAATATTGCAGTTCGAAACCTACAGAATCGGAAATCATCAACCCCAAATTATTGTTATAATTTATTCATAATAGGTGTATTGATGTCGCCGCTGCGACAAAATACATATTATGTTAAGTGCTTCGACCGTGTGGACCATGAAGTCGACACCATATCTCACAATACCTAGGTCAGAAAATCCAGGGGCTACAAAATCTACAGTCATTAATCGCTCATATCTTATACCTTTAAACGAGCAATTCTTGATATATATATATATATATATATATATATATATATATATATCTCTCTCTCTGAATATCGGAAACGGCTCCAACGATTTTCATAAAATTTAGTATACAGGGGATTTCGGGGGCGATATATCGATCTAGCTACGGTTTATTTTCAGAAAATGTTGTTTTAATCGTGTTTTCAATAATCAACTCTTCCCGACATCTATTGGCGAATAATAATACTATTTTTCTTAATTAACGGCAACTAACCGCTTTAAAGACACAACAAGATGGCGTTATCAAAAAAAAACCGAGCAAAGCTCGGTCATCATCTAGTTATGTTAAAGAACAGGGTTTAAGGCGAACAGCATCCAAATAAAAACAAAACAGCTAATCCGCATTGAATTGTCAATATATATATTTTTAATATTCATAAATTTAATATACATTATAATATAAAGTAAAATGAATTACTATAATTTTAAATAGGCAATATTCAATTTTTTAACACATTTTCTTTCAACCTATGTGTATGTTTAACAATCTAAAGTAGACACTTACATTTAACAAATTAGCAACCTTTACGTGACACTCGCTCGCAAATACAACAAACACATTAATATTATATGGCATGAGGAATTCACATTCGCTTACAACTTCAAACTTTACATACTAGAAGAAAATACTTTTTTGCAACATTATTATTGCACAATAAAAATAAGCTACAGTACTTAATGCCTTCAGAAAGGAAATGAAGCTTATCTTTTTTTGGCACGGCGACTTAACATTTACTTATTTCCTAGACGTGGTTATTATTTACAGATCTTCACGTCGTATATTACGTAAGTTATCTTTGGTTTGTCTAGCCCACCTGTCAATTTTGACACTTATCAATTTATTAAAAACTTATTAAAAATAATATAAAATATTTGAATGCTCAAATAGGATAACGTACACATCTTACCTAGAACTACTGTTTTACCTTTCTTATTAAATCAATGTATTATTAAAGCGATGGGGTTTTTTTTCTACATGGTTATTAATTTAATATGCTGAATACTGACGGTGGAGCACAACACGTGACGAGACAAAAACAAGCAAAACTATGACGTTTAAACAATTCAGAGCAGTATTACACATTTATTTAACATTATCAAGGTTAATTTGACTCGGGTCCTATGAGTAGCCCGGTTAAAGCACCGGAACGATTAAAAGGAAAGATCACATTATTTTCGTAATTGTATAAAAAAGTGCATACTTGGGTTTAAAAGTTTAAGACTTCCACATACTCAAATACGAGTATTTATCACATAATTTTATGTCAAGTGCTGCGCTTTAGTTTGTGACAATCTTCATCTTTAGCTAATATTGTTACATATTGTACATTCTTTGGTTTATTGATAACAAAGGAAAATAATAGACTAGGTACAAGATCTTCTGTAGAAGAGGCTAAAATGTACCTATATGAAACTACAAAGTAATCTGTTATTCAAGTATAGACGAGTGGAGTAATTAACAATTAAAATGAAACTGATGATAAGGAATACCTGATGGACCGATGCCTGATGTGCGCTCACACCACTAACCGTAAGAAAGGGTTCAAATACTGCAACATTAATTATTGCTAATATATATTTATACATAGTTCATACTGTTATTACATGTAATTCGTTGATTGGAAACCTCTGAAAAATTATTCTACTTACGTAATTACTCTATTAAAAATATATAAATTATATTTTATACACTTAAAATGTATTTTTCGGTTAGGAACTTTGGTGTTTTATAATGCGGAAACGAAAGGAAATGAAGTCAGAATTATGTATCCGGAATTTGTAATAGAATATAAATTGGATTTTATATGATATTTTAGTACAAGAGAACTATATTCTACTAGATACTACAAGTTTTCGGCAAGAAGGATACACTAGGTCAACAGCATATAACGTGATATAGTACATGGAATATAGTACATATCTTTATCAATAGAAAATATTTTTACATCAAAATAGCTTAGAAGCAGCGTGCGTTATTGTCACCGTATTGTGTATAATGCAGTATCGGACTGCCGTTATTAATTAAAGCGATCATATTTACACATAAATTCGTTATTTACAACAATATTTACATCTTATAGAATAAATTTCAACGTTGACTGTATAAAATAGTTTCTTAAACACATCAGAGATCCCATAGACGAATTATGGAATGCGTAAAACTTAAATAAAATTGTATCTATCTAAATAATTATTACGATGCAAGATTAGTATATTAGTTTATATTTCTCTATAAACTGGTGGAATCAAAGAATAGAACATGAGATTCTAACAGTGAGGCTACAAGATGTTCTGTAATGTAATCAGTTATGCTCAATGGTTTGTAAGTTAAGAGACCAGCTGCAGTTCACGATCAGGGTCGCAGGGCTCTTGCCGCAAACTTCGCAATGGGAAATCAGATCCTGTTCTAACTTTACGTGCCGACGTTTGAAGAGAACGCTCCGTGGTGCGTCTGTGTTTTAGCAAAAATACTCTGCAGGGCGTTAAGCGGACTTTTCTAATGAAACGGCTAAAACTTTTCTTTGTATAGAGGTATTCAGTACGCTCGGGAGGACGCCGAACAACAAAGACGATCAGGAATCGACACCGTTTTGTGTACATGTGAGGTGAAGCACTATGACCGGGCAAACATTAGCTAGTTTCGATATCAGAAATTATCTGCAGTATCTATAGTATATGTTCTTAAGGTGTATTATGTAGTGTTTTATTACCAGTGCGTTTTTATTTATTAGAACAGGGAACATCCCTCGATATGCGATGCTAGTGTGTTAACAGTTGTGTAGATCCAAAGAAAAGCTATTTGTATTGAAACATCACTCACTGTTGCACTTGCTATTCTATGTATTTATGTATTTAAACAGAAATACTTAATTATAATATATAACTAGTTTTAAAATTTTGAAATTCAATCTAGATCAAAAGGTAAAATAGTTTTAATTAGTGTAACAGCTCACTTTGAAATAGAAAAAAATGTACAATAAAATCAATAAGATGACTATTATTAATACGTTATGGAATTATATTTACGTATATTAAAAAAAAAAACTATTCTTTGTTTTAAAACTAATATTATTTTGAGTATTATACTACAGGTACGGGCCTTTGCAATTACAATAGAAACTATACTTAGAATTATCGCGAATTTGTAACGGCATTGAATGGCACGCGTTTCGGGTAATTGGCACTCAAATGAATAAAAATAGCACATTACAATTTACAGACTTTAGAACTAATTTGGCATTTGATTTGGTACTCAATGGCACACTCTCCTTACAGCCGACACTAATATGAAACATAAAAATTGTACAAAATCAAAAAGTTGAGCAACAACCATAAAAATACCTCGTGAATACTATAGTACCCAATGAGTATCAGGTAATATTTCGTTGTTCATAACATTGTTACCGTAATAAATATACTATCTCGTGTCTTCTTACACATACTTAACATTAACGCCAAGCGTTATGTCCGGAGCGGCGATCCTAATTGGTAACCTTATTTTACATCTAAAATAAACATTTTGGCACATAATCTATTTGGCATCGATATCGACGTAAAAATCCAAGTATGTACTATAAGCGAAATAATAGATAAATCCAAGTATTTCACACTCTATCCCTAATTATATCTACTCTCTGTAAGGCTTGCAGATGGCGAACCGGTGATTCATGTGTTGGCTGTACGAACCCGAATGGGAGAATTTCTTGAAGCATTTACAGCACTGGAAGGGCTTTTCCCCGGTATGGAGTCTCTTATGTTCCGTGAGGTGGTGTTTGTGTTTGAACGCTTTCGGGCACTCCTGACACTTGTGAGGTCGCTGCCCTGTAGGTAAATATTTCAAACGATTAGTATTGCGTATCTAGGGACAAACTGGTGGTAGGACCTCTTGTGAGTTCGCGCGGGTAGGTACCACCGCCCTGCCTATTTCTGCCGTGAAGCAGTAATGCGTTTCGATTTGAAGGGTGGGGCAGCCGTTGTAACTATCCTGAGGTCTTAGAGCTTATATCTCAAGGTGGGTGGCGTATTTACGTTGTAAATATCTATGGGCTCTAGTAACCACTTAGCACCAGATGGGCTGTGATTTCTTCCACCCATCTAAGCAATAAAAATAAAATAAAAAAAAACACGTCGTACGTGTGGGTATCTAACATCATACTTATCGCATTGCTGTAGTGATTGACACGCAGACAGAAATCTGATAAAGGACTTAACAAACCCCTCCTCACCCCATAGCTTTGATTAGCTGCTTTAGACCGTCCAGCTATGGGAAAGCTAGCATCAGTTATCCTTGTACCTTGTACTGAACGTAGGTTCCGATACTTAGAGCTGACAGCTTCGCTGAAAACGTATTATACCGAGTGGGAATATAATTTGCACCAACCTGAATGTTCGTACTTGTGTCTGGCTAGAGAGCTCTGTTTCACAAAGGTCTTGTCGCACTGGTCACACACAAATTGTCCTTCTCCTTCCTTGACATCGACGTGCTTGAGCTTGCCCTTCTTAAGTACAGTCGGTTCATCGTCGTATTCGATCGAAGGTTGGACGTCATCAGCCCAGGGACGGTCGTAGGACGGGCTGCCGTGCCTGGTTACGTCACTCGACATATGCATGTTCAGGATAGGAGATCTCCCATTGGCCATGTCGTTGTACTGCAGCAACTTCTCCATGGGTACTAAGGGATTGAGTTTCTGGGGCAGCAAACGTTTCTGACCGTTGATCTCACCGGGCGATGGCGACAGTCTAAAGTCAGTGAAAGAAGATGATGAGCAGTTGGAATGTGAGTAAGTGTTGGTGTAATTGGTGCGATGAGGCGTTGTGCTGCGTGACGACTTTTGACTTAAGTTCACAGCTTCCTCGGAGTCGGAATGTGTAACTGAAATGCTGCAAGGCGACGGCGACGGCGTGGAGGTCACCGATTGGTTCGATTTCTTCGTGGACAAGTCTAGCGGTTGGTCGGGCGAGAGCTGTGTTTTCGTCATTCTTCGCTGCCTGGCCCTAAAGTTTTGGAACCACACTTGCACCACTCGACTGTCCAATCCGACTTGCTGAGCTATGCGCTTGGATTCCTCCCGGTTCGGTCTCTGGTCGAAGCAGTAAAACGCCCTCAGTTTGACTTGCTGGACATCAGTTAGTGCGGTGCGGACTCTGATTTTCTTGTCGTTGTCGTGAATAGAAAGTTTATCATCGTTCTTGGAGTCTTCGTCTTCGCTCGCACTCGCGCCGCTCTGCAAGTTGTTCCTCATCTCAGCTTCTATCCTGGTGAGCGCCACCGTTTCCGCGACTTGCGCCGCTAAGCTCTCATGCTTTCTAAATATATTATCGCAGTGTATCTTTTCGTGGTCTAACAACTCGTCCCTACTTTCGAAAGTGATGTTACATTTAAAGCATCGGTTTAAGTCCTCCGGTTCTTCCTTTATGATGACATGCGGCGTCGGAGGCGATTCCAAGCTAGGACACACGGAGCCGGCGACCGGGGACAGCTTGTCTGCATTAGTACTGATGAAATGTTTGGTTACAGATGCACTAACTGATTCTAATATGGTGTTGAATCTGGATTGATTATTGTCTTCATCTTGAACATTGCTGTTCATTATTGGGACGGAATTATATTGAGATGGAGGCCTTGATTCACAGTCTTGATCTTGTTTCTCCTTTTTAACCGTAACTGCCTCATCATCCTCAATATCCATGACCAGTTCGGCGCTCCCTTCTGATCTCTTGTCTTCTTCCTCAGTGACTTCTTCGATTAGGTCTTCGGGAGCCTCGGGATTATAGTGTTTCGGGCTGGGTAGTTTCTCTATTTTCCTTGGCGGACACTGAGATGAAGCTAAGTGTTCAAAAAATTGGCTTAAGCTATATGGAGTGATACCACTAGCAGGACTCATTGGTAGCCCCGGGGGCAGATAGAATGGATTAAGAGCTGGCTGCCCTAAGGGTGGGCGATGGAAATTACTATCTTGTGACGACATGGAAGCGAAAAAGGCAGCAGCTTCGTTGTATTTTGGAAGGATAGGAAGGAAAGTGTTTCCGTTTGAGGGTATGTTGTTGTTCAATTGAGATGTTGCTATTGCGTTCGCTCGCTTCCTAGACGGACTTCTGTTGGGGTTGAGGGCAGGGTTGTTCGGTTTTATCCGGCCCATTTTAAGGTTCATGACTAGGCACTTCTTGGAGGTCATATGACTCGAATATGAACCAGAATGTGAAAATTTCTTCCCACAATTAGCGCATTCGAATGGTTTCTCTCCGCTATGTATCCTGTGATGCTCTTTGAGGTGGTGTTTGAACTTGAAGGCTTTGTCGCAATCGTTGCACTTGTACTTCCTCAGGTCGGCGCTCTCGTTGTGGCTGATCATGTGCCGCTGCAGTCGGTACACGTTCGCGAAGCTCTTATGACAGATCTTGCATGTCTATCGGCAAAAGAAAAAACGTCCTTGTTAAAATTAGGAAAATATCTCTTTGAATTATAATTAGTATATAATTTCGTTTGATTATGCATTAAATATGTTTATCAGAAGCATTGATATTACAATGTGAACTGACATATTGGACTGTATCCACCTGTGTGCTGGGCGTGTGCAAGGTCTCGTGTCGGTCCAGCTGCTCGCGCGTGGGATAGGTGCCTCGACACTGGCTGCAGGTAAACGGTCCTCCGGGGCCCAGCGGGGAGCCCCCGCGGTCCTCTTCTTCTTCGGACGGCTTGCCTTCCGACCCTCCGCTCGCCAGCGGACGAACTGTTGACAAGGAAATTCACAATAAACATAATTATATAATCGATTTATTTGAAAGGCGTTTGAAAACAAATGTTAGCGGCAGGCTGCGTCCTCAGCATCGCACAAATCCGAAAGCCACGGCGGCCACGATCAATAAGGTGTATGTTCATTTATTTTCATTGATAAAAAATACCATATCAAGAACTTTTCGGGGTGCGTCGGGAAGTGCTGGCGTTGGGAAGCTTGTATAGCAATAACTAGGAGGGTGGATCCCTTTAGTTACACATTCAATGGTCTCGAGTCAGTATTTTATGGCATCGAGCGTCATGGACGACCAGAACGAGTCTTCCGGGGTCGAATGCAGTACACTGCCAACCGGTCGCTCTTAAATGACAACTCTGCCGCGCGCTAGAGTTGATTCCAGTTAGGTGTCACCCGCGTTCATTGTGTACTTCTAAAACAATGAAACACGTGAAATTCCGGAATGAAAGTTTACGTGAGTTCTATAGTAACACTCCAATGTAGAAGGCCCCTTGCAAAAAATCGTATCGATTCACTTCGTGAGTGCTTGAACAAAGGATAAATCAATAAATACACACCGATATTCATGATATTAAGTCATTATGCAGAATGGTCGTAATTAAAATGTTAATTAGATTGTATGATTATAGTTTTGCCGGCTATTTTTCATGAGATACGGGTTTGCGACGTGCATCTTCTACTACTAATGGTACTAGTTTAATAAAAGTCCATGGCCTAGCGGGCGTGTTTCCTGGGGTTTCTGCAGCCAATACTAAATTATGTAGGTACGCCTAAGACGTGTTCGCGTACTGACCTCCACTGGTCCGTCTCTAGCGTCAGAGTTCGCTGGAGCACCGTTAGATGCAATGCGGCAGGTTTAAAGCGTTACATAATTTTGCCGCTCGCTTGCGACTTGTAAATCATTTACAACAAACAATAGAACAACAGAACGAAGTATTATTAGTTTGCTGCTTTATGTACAAATGAGCCAGTCGATAATTTACTAAATTTAGTTAAACATGTAACGTTAAGGGGAAGCACGGGCACCGAGAAATTTGAAGAATAGGTTTCCAGTCATTATCAGGCCAGGAAACAGGGGAAATGTTGGTTTGTTGTTGCGAACCGACACATCCGGCTTTATATGCGTTCATTAATATAGGTATTATTGGGCACGAAATACTATGCGAAGGTTGGTAACATTGACCAAATTTTTCAGTTATCACTTCGGCATATCTGAGAATTACCTGAATCTAGTTTTAAAGGGTCAATTACAGAAGAGTAGGCAGTTTTAACGCCACGTTTGTGCGACGGACAATATGGACGTGGTCGGTTATCGCTTACTTTAGAGGCCACTCCTCACTGTAGTACACACATATTATGTACCTACCTACGTATGACGTTGTCGTTTATCTGTATGGTAGACATTGTGAGTGCACACCGTTGACCATCTATTAAATAGGTTGTCAGTTATGTCTCTTGTCGTCGGAACAGACCGAAGAACCGCCCTAACTAATCGAAGATGATCACTGCTGCCTATGGACATCGCCAGTAGCCGTAATGCTGCGATCTTTTTTTTTATTGCTTAAATGCGTGGACAAGCTCACAATCCACCCGGTGTTAGTGGTTACTGGAGGCCATATTCATTTACAACGTAAATGCGCCCTCTATAAGTTCTAAGGGCTCAGTATAGTTACAACGGCCGCCTCACTCTTCAAGCCGAAGCGCATTACTGCTTCACGGCAGAAAATGATTCATGTTTTGTGAATAGCCGGTAAGTTCCCGCTGAGTTCCAGTAAAGTAAAGAAATAGAAATATGCAACGCAGTAATAGGTTGTGTGCGGTAAGTTTTTTCCTACTTATTCGCTGGTAGCCTAAGAGGCTATTACAGCATCTCGCGGATGGGGTGTAAGAGTCTGTAACAGCGTAATCTAGCGGAAATCACCGGTTATTCACAAAACATGAATCATTTTTGCAAAACATTCTGAGGGGCACACACGCACGACGCCGCGACGCGCGTTCCCGACTGTATTACGAACTGTTCACAATTAAGTATTTACGAAATCACAAAATTACTTTGTGTAAAACGTAACGTCGTTTATTTTACGACGGCGCAAATGCAGTTTTAATTATTCGGTATTTGCGCAAGTTCGTTTGGTGTAACTATTGTTGAACGCAGTTCATAATTGCTAATACTGTTTGACCTTCTACAGGTTGTAATATTTAAATATTATGCTGTATATTATACCCGCCAGCCCCATAATGTTAAATTGTCGTGATCCTGGTCGTTATCCTGACAACAAGTACACATAATTTTTGAGCACCAAGCATATCACTGATGACATTATGAACAAAGCAAATGTCACCAGAGGACCACAATGCGGTATTTTAAAGTTTTTTGTTATGTAATTAGTGGTAATAATAATAATAATATTATAACTCTTTATTTGACACCACATGTACAGAGTAAGCATATAAAACAAATAATAGACGGTGACATATATTGGCGGCCTTATAGCTGAAAACGATCTCTTCCAGGCAACCTTGCAGGGAGAGGAATAAGCAAACTAGCATGGTACTATATCTTAATAAACTTACATAAAAATATATACCTAGTCAGGTCATAAATTCTGCCACATGTTTAATGTAAAATAATTGAAACAAGTTTATTCATTATGTAACCATTCATATACCAAAATGAACTTAACAAAACATAAATTCTTATGACACTAAAGTTTATTCAAAATGACCTCCGTGATTTTGAATACAGGCCTTCAATCTGCGCGGCCAGTCGTCTATCGCAGCACGAACGAGGTCCATGTCAATATCGGCGGCTGCCTTAATCAAGGATGTCTTGAGTGACTCCAAATTGGGATGAGGCTTTGAGCACGCCTTTTCCTCCAAGTGTTGCCATATCTTGTAATCTAACGGATTCAAATCTGGACTGGAGGAGGGCCAGTCTTCGTGCCGGATGAAGTCGATTTCACGCGCCGCCAGCCAGTCTTGTGTGCTCTTCGCTCTATGAGCTGGCGCCGAATCTTGTTGGAATACCCAGTGCCTGTTATTGAACATGGTATGAGAAACAGGTTCCACAAGGTTCGTCAGGACTGTATTTTGATACACAACTGCATTCGTTTTTACACCTTTCTCACAAAAATGTACCTCTGTTAAGCCCCAATAAGAAACTCCCAACCATACCATGAGCGAGGATGGAAAATGACCTCGTTGGACACGCGGAATACGGTTGCTCGCTTCTTCACTACTGTGTGCGTACACCTTATCATTTTGTTTGTTGTAGCTCTCTTCTACGGTAAAAATTTTTTCATCCGAAAAAAGAATTTCCCGATATTTTTTTCCCGCGTACCGCTTCAACAAAGCGCGGCATCTCTTCAGTCTCAGGTCCATTAGACGAGCATTCAAACGATGTCCTGTTTTTCTTCGATATGCCCGAAGCCCTAAGTCTTCATTTAACACCCTTTTCACCGTGGTTCTGCTTAACCCCATCTGAAGGGCCAACAGTTTCTGCTTACGTTTGGGATTTCTTTGAATTCGCGCCTTCACAGCTTTTATCACTGCTGGAGTCCTAACAGACCGAGGGCGACCACTTCTTGACCTGTCATCTACACTAGAGTCTTCATTGTATCGTTTGATGGTACGATAAACGAATCTTTTGGTTATATTCAAATTTTTCAGTATGTTAAAAATTTGAATTGGCGCGTAACCGCAACGATGCAACGCAATAACTGCAACACGGTCTTCTTTAAGCGTCCACTCCATATTTAAAAATGAGTAAAATTCTAAAAGTATACATTTTTATTTTCATGAACAATTCGAAATTCGAATTCAATAAACTTTTTTGTGGCCAGCATTCTAAAAGAAAAGTTTTTACTGTGTGACAATACTTATGACCTGACTAGTTACTTACTTATATACACATGTGAAAAATAAATACAATATAAGATAGACTTACATACGATTAAATACAAATAAATACTAAAAATATGCAAATAAATACAAAATAAGTAGCAACTTATACAGTTATATCGTAGGAGCCATATTATTTATTATGCAAGGTAGTGCGAATCTGAACTTGAAAATTTCCGGCGAGAACGATTGTTTGATGCTTAAGGGTAGTGCATTTCATAAACGGACTGCTTCAACCGTAATGGAATGGTCATAGAATGACGTCCCGTGAGCCGGAAACTTCAGCATTAAGTTCTCCGATGACCTAAGTGAATGGGAGTTTGCAGTATGTAGGAAATCAAAACGTTCCTGAAGGTAGCGCGGGGACGAGGAATTAAACAGGACACTGTAAAGAAGAGACAATATATGAACATACTTATGGAAGAGTGGTACGTACTTGTGGAAGAGTGGTGTCATATGATGTCTCGCGGTACGGAGATTGATAAATGAACACTTATCAGGGTTTATTCTTGTATAGGTATTTATTTGGCTATTGGTTGAATTCGTAACTGTTAGGGAAAGCTACTGCTGCTTGAATACTTTGGCGTATAAAAGTTTAGATTTTTTATTATTGAGATTTGTGCTTGTTGTGTTACTCCGTTAACCGTGACTGCAAAGAATATATTCTAGTTGTAATGTGAATGAAATAAATGGAAAATTTGTATGTTTCGGCAGTTTTACATAAGTTTATAAGGATTTTAGTTCTGACCACGACTAGACAATTTCTGATCATTGTTATCATTACAAATGTATTTAAACGTATAGTAATTTTAATTGTGTGTAATAAAATCGTATGATTCATAATTACAATCTAGTATCGGTACTGGCGAGAAGTTTATTTACATAATAAAACCGCAGGTACTTATACTTGGTAAAATAACATTACAGTTTCTAATAAATATGTAATATGACTGTAATGTAATGAGGTTAAATCGACATAATTCTAAATATAATAACGGGGAACTACAACTGAATGACTTCCATCAATTTGAATTTTTTTATAGGGAGTGTTAAATATTTTCGTGGTTCAGCTATTGGACAATAGATGGCGCTGCTCGTTCGAAACTTAAAACGACTACCACATTGAATTGAATTAAATGAAATCAAAAGCAAGCACAAACGTTTTTCAAATGTTGATTTTACATTAAAAAAAAAAACAAATATTAGGCAGTTTTTTTGCGGATACGAAGATATTATGACCAAGTAACTTTATAAAAATCTTTAAAATTTTAGCCATATTATATTATAATACTTTGTTTTTTAATTACATAATATTTTATCTATTCCAAAAATCATATAAAACCATATTTGATAATATTGGTCTATAACGATAAGTATATTTAAGAGAGAAATATAACATTTTAAAAGTTGCATTTAACTTGTTGACTTATTAACATTTATGTCATGCATAGAGATACAGAATTTTTAAATAGAAATGTTATAAAATAAAAAATGTGGTCTCACTACTTGCTACTAGATGGCGTAGCCATGCGCTTTTCATTATCAGATTCGTTGAGTTAAAAACGTTGAAATGATGATTTAAATGATAGGGAAAAAAAAACGTGGAATCCTTATCAAATTAGAGTATAACTGAGTCCATTCTAACAAAATATAATTTGTGGAATTGTACAGCAGACAAAGATGTCAGCTGTAATATGATTAGTACTCACTCGCGGCAGATTACATTGGCAGCCGAACACAGCTTACATTGTAACCGTATAAAGACATTAAGTAGCACAGGAATATAATATGTTGATTATTGCGAACACAAACAACGCGTTTTGTTTAGGCTCAGCGGATGGATACACCTACACCGCCCACACGCAGCACCGATCTGCGCAGGGGCACGGGCCGCGTCCGCTCACCGCTGATAAAAACCTGCATGCACTCGCACCCGCACCCACACTCGCACACAACGTTTCCGATTGACTATCGCAACAAAAAAATAATTATCGGCAGCACACATGCAAGAATTAGTCTCAGAGATAAGGAATTGATTGTTGAACGTGTCGGGGCCGCTGCGTGATTGGTCGCACCACTCGCACCTGTGGGTCGGGAGGGGGGCAGAGGGGGCCAAAGAAAAAACTCCGCCTGTGACCAACAGCAGACACCATGTTGTAACGTCTCGGCTCTCGCTGCGAGCTGTGATCGTGCGATGAGGGAATTATTATTTTAACGTCTAGTTTCTTTGTTCGGTTATTGTTTTGCGGTTTCAACGGCTGTTTACGTTTTATGTTCGGCATGTGTCCGGACAATAAATGAGGTTTGATGTATATATACGAGCCGTCGAAAATGTGTTTTGTTTTCATTAATGTATTTGTTCAGGTTATTATTCTCTATTCATTTCTGTGAAGCTGGAGCGATGAAACGACATACATACATGCTTCGGTGTAACTATTTAGTTTTCCTCAATTACGTTAATATTATCGGCGGGAACAATGTAGACACCTCTGCGTGGTTAAAGGGTCTATAACGGGACTTGCGATTAATTCGAATTTACAGCTAAACAATAAAACGCATTTTTATTGCCACGAAATATAAACGAACCCTCGGATCGTCCGATGGTAAAGGGTCAAGGTCGCTCATAGCCGGGGACACAGCAGCTTACGCTCAGGACTCGTTTCAAATAGGGCATGTGTAATGATGTGGTCGGGAAGCAGCGAGGGCAGAGTTCGTTCCATGGTCACATGATAAGTACGTGGCAAATTTGATTTCTGAAAATACACCGTGAATAAATGCAGTGTTGAAATTTAGTTCAGCGGTACGTAATGGGGTAATACGCAAGACAGTCTGGTACTAGTAGTATGGTATAGTAGTAGGTAGTAAGTAATATGGCCCAACCGATGGTGAATGGCCAACGATGGACATGTGCAATGACAGGGACATGGCCGAGCTGCTGCCTACACATGAAACTATTTAGCACATTGTTCCCCTGCGGGTTTTCCCCCTTTTATTTGAAGCCAATTTGATTATTCTGCCAAACCGTCACAGATATTAAAACTCCTAGAAGATGCAGGATAATGGGTGTAATTACAACGGTATATCAAATTGCTAACGCCTTTTAGAAAAGGCGCTCATCTGTGCCATCAATATATAGGTAATGTATCTTTTTTTTTATTGCTTAGATGGGTGGATGAGCTCACAGTCCACCTGGTGTTAAGTGGCTACTGGAGCCCATAGACATCTACAACGTAATATAAATGCGCCACCCACCTTGAGATATAAGTTCTAAGGTCTCAGTATAGTTACAACGGCTGCCCCGCCCCACCCTTCAAACCGAAACACATTACTGCTTCACGGCAGAAATAGGCAGGGTGGTGGTACCTATTCACGCGGACTCACAAGAGGTCCTACCACCAGTAAGCATCTTTCGGAAACTTGACCTTTTGTCCTTTAAACACACACAGTCTTCGAATTAATCTTGCCTTGAGAGGGGCTTAACGCCAGCAGTTCTATTCTATGAGCTCCGCGCGGCACCACATCATTGTCGGGCAGGAATTGAAATTAAAAGGAGAGCTGCGAACCTTACGGTGGTTGCCAGGATATCAGGCGCAGTAGGCTTTGATGTCCATGGGTACCACATACCTCGCTCCACCGCCGACATGGCACGTCTGCTACTAATCAATTTGAAAATTCGCAAATGTTTCGCAACCATCCTATTTTCCTTCTGATACCGCAAGGCGAATTTCATCTCTGTGAAGTATCAAGATTGTTTAAAGAGTAAACACTAGAACACTAGAAAACCCGCAAAACACAAAACTGCTCTTCATAAAGCTGTTTTGAATAAATCGAGATGCGTCACTATTCCTATAAAATTTTATTCGTAAAAACATTCTAAGATCTGTTTAAGAACACGGTGCAGCTAAGACTTGAAGACAGACTCACGGCCCATCGGTTTACCAGCCAGTTAACGAAGCTCATATCGGTGTGAAATAGAATTTTCTTTACTGACGTAAAAATGCAGACGTCCCAAAGGCAGAGAGACTCACAAAGTTTTTTTTATTTTTTATTGCTTAGATGTGTGGACGAGCTCACAGCCCACCTGGTGTTAAGTGGTTCCTGGAGCCCATAGACATCTACAACGTAAATGCGCCACACACCTTGAGATATAGATCTAAGGTCTCAGTATAGTTACAACGGCTGCCCCACCCTTCAAACCGAAACGCATTACTGCTGAATTAGGCGGGGCGGTGGTACCTACCCGTGCGGACTCACGAGAGGTCCTACCACCAGTAAACTCAGCTACTTATTTATATATACTAGAACAAGGAACAACTAACAGCTATCCTGTCTTACGGTCGCTGCTAGAGCACGATGAGGCTCATAGGTCGCTCTACCGCGGGTGAATCAATTACGCAATTAACAATAAAAACATTTTAGTTTCAATATTATAAGCCATTTGATGGCAGCCTGGCATTGCTGAAGTCCATGGACGACGGTAACCACTCACCATCAGGTGGGCCGTATGCTCATCTGCCTACAAGGGCAATAAAAAAAAAAGTTTTTCTGCGAAATATTATTGGTTGTTGTGTTGCCTAGATCGAACAACGAGATCGCCTGCTGGTCTAGCGTTTAAAAAATTCAATGTTTATGTAAACCTGGCCCTTTTTTGAAAAAACCTGTCTTTTTGCTATCGAATTCCAGAGCGGAGAAGAGGCTATTTTCGTTTGGAAATAGATTTTTTTGGTTTCGGTTGTTTTATTAAATTTGCATTTATTAAAATCGATTAAAAGAACAAAATTACCGATTAAGTTAAAAATTTTCACTTCATTAGTCTTGTACCTTAGGTGGATACCGCACAACACATTCACGCGATTTTACCTTTAGCTAATAAGCCTATAAATAAGCTTGACTGTCTGTTACACCTCCAATGATTCAGACTGGAGAAGTCAAGAGGTGAAAATGCAATAAACAAAAATCAGTTAATGACTCATTCGATGAATCATGCCTTAAATCACAAAGCTTACAGATCTAAATGCTTGACAAACATTTAATGAGATGCTCACAGATCGTTACTTGTAAAACAAACAAGTAATTAGAGTGCCAATAGGTAGGCATCGCTTCATTTTATCTGTTCTAGGTACACACAGCTAGTTTGCCCGGTTTCCATTCTCGATAAGATTCCATTACTTAGGGTTTTCCTTGTTTAAGTATGTTTTTTTGTTAATTATATTGAAGTTCATTATTATTATTTTTAGACGTTTGACGATCTGCACGTTTTAAGTAGTTTTTATTATTTTGTAAATATTTGCGTCCGTCCGTTGTTCATCTTTGATACATACGAAGTTTATTGTATAGTTTATCGTTAAACACAAACGTCACGACATATCGTTTGATCGTCCCGAATTAGCGATAAAACGCAACTTTCAACTAATTTATTCGTCCGCGTTCCGACTCGTTCTAAGCGCATTGTAAAAACGACTGAACGCATCAAACGTCCCTATTACATCCACTCAGACAGGCGGCGCTCAAAGAGGAAGAATAAAATAAAAAGTAGGTAAAAGAATAAAAAGCAAATGAATTAAAACAACATAATCATTTACGATTTAAGACGGTGAAAGCGAGCGGGTTCCCCTCGACAAACGAAACTTTCTTTCAAGTCTGTTTGTACCTGTTCCCGATTCTCAAGTGGATGAATTATATCCCGGGGGAGACGGGGGACAGGTCGTCCGACCGTTCATTAGAAACGTGAAGACCTGTTCTAATATTATTTTTAATGTCATCCAAGTTATATTTTTTCACCTGTTTCGATTAATCGGGGTGAACTTGGGAAATTCAAGTTGTAAGTTTTATCTGTTACACGAGCGGGCTAGGGAAATTATTACTCGTTTTATTTTCACTAAATTTCTGAGTAACTTTAAAATTAAGTTTCACATGAAACTTTGGAAGGAAATTAAAAATGAAATATAAATTAAAAGGAAAGAAAAGTAAGATGTTAATAATACTGGTAGAAGATAGATAATGCAAATTAAAACAAAAGGAAACGAAGCTTACTTAAGGCCGCAAGCCGCCTGGCCGAGGTGGTGGACGTCGGGACTTGCTTACTCCTCATGTCCGCAAGCCAAGCGGCTGCCGAACGTTCGTACCAACCGCCAACTCCCATAAGCGCGCTCTGCACTTTCATCGAGCGACACCGTTCTCACACCTCACTGAACGAGACCACCGGCTACTATCAGATTCCGATATCGCGTCGCACAACTCGCGGACTATCAATCGCAATTACGTCGTACTAAACCGAGAATCACAGCCTCCGCTGACGTCAGCGGTGAAAGTTCGGGGACGGGCCGCCGTCGAGGCACTACTCACATCGGCAGGCGCCCCACACGTTGGCCAGGCTCCACAGGCGGTACGAGTAGCTGTCACCATAGCAGCCAAACATGCTCTCATCGGTTCTCGCGACCATGGCCCGCGCGCGGTCGGACGTGCAGTGTGGTGCGCGACGCACGGCGGAGTGTCGCCGCCTCTCGCCCCGCCCTGTCCCGCGCCCCCGCCCCCCTCCGCGGCTTAATTACTGCGCCCGACTGCCGCCGCTCATCGCCCTACCGCTCGCTGCCATATTATAACACCTTCGCGATAATGGCCATGCACTTCATTTGTAACCGCAGACGAGCTACAAAACACCTTCGATTTGTTTATACGAGGAATGCAAGCTCCACCTTCTTATAACTCTACCTGTCTCTATCTTGCTTCTAATCTTATTGTTGTTTAGGAATATTTTATCTCAGGACTTCAAATACCATTGTAATATTGAAATAAAAACAAAAATAAGAAATATTACACCTTGCCTAGATATAAATCATTATCATAGTGCCTTTTGACAAATTAAAATTGGGACTAAATAATTTAAAAAAAAATCAGTACGAAGAAATTTTACACATTGCTTACTTTTTTAAACCAACTCTTAAATTATATACTAAATCCCATATATTATCACATACTGAATAAAAATATTAATTTGAACGTAAATTTTAGTTTTGCTTTCGGTCGCTAGATGGAGTTAGCTTCATGAAGCCAGCCAATAAAGGACTTGTAATAATGAAACGGAGTCGTTACGAAATACAAAAATAGCATAGTATTTCAACTGAGCAAACGGCTCTTCCGATGTTAAATGTATGCGTTTGTTGTTGTATGTTGAAAGAAGAGATCCGCTGAAGTCTTAATTTATATTAAACTGACGGCTATCCTACCGCTTAAGAGGCAACGGACAACTACTTCACGACGCAAACTTTGGAAAGCAGCTACAGATTAAAGATAAACAGAATTAGGTGAGTTAATGCCTACAATTTATAAACACAATTGAGAAAAGTAAACAACTTAAAATAATAAACAAATTAGTAATTTGTTTACTTGTTCATTCGACGGTAATTATTATTACCTTTCTTCAACTAATTACTATTTTACAATGTGCTTAAAAAGTATATGCGTATTATTATAAAGTGAGTACAGGAAAATTGTGGTCTGAAACTTGTGTTACATTACCAATTTGAATAAAGGTTAGTAGAGGTAAGTGTACTGGCGACATTCCCGAAATTTTTTTTGTTGCTTAGATGGGTGAACGAGCTCACCGACCACCTGGTGTTAAGTGGTTACTGGAGCCCATAAACATCTACAACGTAAATGCGCCACCCACCTTGAGATATAAGTTCTAAGATCTCAGTATAGTTACAACGGCTGCCCCACCCTTCAAACCGAAACGCATTACTGCTTCACGGCAGATAAAAAAATAAACTTGAACACCAAACCACTAAAGAGCGCTGGGCTGGCTTGGTTGTGGGATCAGCACCGCTCCATCTCATCCCGACGGTGTCGTTAAAGGGATATACTGGAGAAAGAGCACCACACTGCGATCGCCAACCGACATTTACTGCTGATAGGTAGGTACCAATATACCATGCTTATCTGTCGTGAAGTAACTACTACACAATACAATTGAGACTTCAAACTCCTGTCTCAAGACGGGTGGAGCCACCTTGAGAAATTATAGTACTTAGGTTAGTCTTATACTCGTGGAAGTAACATGGCTTGTGCCCACGAGTTCCCGTAGCATATTGATATTCTGCTACCCTCCCCCGCGTCGTCCTCCTCATTACTGAAAGTCGTGACTCCCACGCTGCATCAATCTCACTTATACGATTGTTTTCTATGTGCTGCGATCCTTGGCCTCGTGGAGCTTCATGTCCAGACAAGACCGAATTTGGTCCGACCATCTCGTAGGACTGCGTCCTCTGGAACGCTTGCCCTCTATATTGCCCGTCTATCTGCTAGCCTACCTCTCTTTATAAAATTCAAAATTAGTTAAAGATGCTGCTTAGACGAAGTCCCCTAAAAGAACCTAAAAAAACAATACGGCATTCTCTATGGCCGCTGAGTGTCGTACAACACGTGCACTACACGTGTACCGATACTATTGTTTTATTACACAACATCGACACGTGCATTCTAGGTGCACCTACACAATGACATTGTTCTAATGAAATATGGTGGTATTGACGATGCTTCTCATTCGACAATCGGTAATTAGTTTCATTCATTTTGGCGGAGAATTTTTTTTAATGATATTTTTGTCGTTTGAGAAATATATTTTGCATCTGTGCGGGGTGGTAGCACGAGAAGTATTTATCCTCGTATTCCTTTGTACATTGGCGAAACACTTGCGCTATGCCCTAAGCAATCGAAAGCTGCTGTTACTACCGCTTCACTCGCTACATAAAGCTCGAAGTTGTAGAAGGTATAAAGTGCTCCTCTATATACGGACGATACATCTAAAAATCTTGTTCTATCCAGGTGTTAACTAGCAGAAACAGAGACCGGCTCATGTCGAGATTCTACAACTTTCCAAATATCACCTGTTACCTCTTTTTGTCTACTTATATCTTACTGTGTTTTACTCTAATATTCCAATGCAATGTCTACTCTTTTCGGGGAACAAACGACAACAGGGCCGCAGGAATAAAAATTACAGCGGCAGGTATCTGCACTGATTGAGCAAACTGTGTCTCCATAAATATACTATTCGAGCATGAATCCAGTAAAAGCTGACGATGTTTGTCTGTTGTTTGTTGTAAAAAGAGGCTAGAATACTATCTCTGGCTTTCGTCATAATAATGGTTAAATATACATCAACTACTAAAGTAAAAACAGTAGGTCCACTTACTGTTTGTTTGTCACAGTAAATAGATAGAAACAGATAGATTATAAACATAATTAGAAAACAAAATTACATTGAGCGATCTAAACAGCAAATGGTATGTCCGAGTGGAAAGTAGACTGACGGTAGTTCACACTGGTGGTAGGACCTCTTGCGAGTCCGCACGGGTAGGTACCACTACTCTGCCTATTTCTGCCGTGAAGCAGTAATGCGGTTTGAAGGGTGGAGCAGCCGTTGTAACTACACTTGAGACCTTAGAACTTATATCTCAAGGTGGGTGCCGCATTTACGTCGTAGATGTCTATGGTCTCCAGTAACCACTCAACACCAGGTGGGCTGTGAGCTCGTCCACCCATTTAAGCAATAAAAAAAAGGTAACTGATCTGTAACTGACGCTTCGTGTGTACAATACCGAGTGCAATCAAGTCGTTCAAATAACTTAATCACTTCTATTCGTACGCCTGTAGGAAACTGCAAATAGTACGTACAGATATTACTAATAGCCATAATACAGTAGGTATGTGCGTAGAGCATGTTGAAGCTTGGCGTGCGTAGGTGTGAGCGTCACGTGCACCACATGCGCGGCCGTGTGGGGTCCTACGTGTGGTCCTCTATTATTCTTAACCGACTACCTAGCACGGTATTCTTTTTGTCTTGGCGTGGAGCTCGCGACTCGCCTGCAACGGTCGACGGAAGCTACATACACCGCAAATTATGTTTATATATTTACTACTTATCATAATAATAATAATAATAATAACAAGCCATTTATTTCTTGCTTTTACAAAGTTTTAAAAAGATAATAAATATAAATGTACGTATTAGTATTTAGGATGCAAAAGAGAGTTTTGTAATGAAACAGTAAAATTTTTTAGCAAGAACCCCGGATTGAGTAAAGGCCTCCTTCTAAGATGCCCAAGCGTCTCTATCCTGTGCTACGTCTATCCAGTTTGGGCCAGCTGTTCATCTGAGGTCGTCTTCTCATCTGGTTAGTGGTCTCTCTCGACTTCTCTTGCCCGCTGGGTCGCTCCAAGATGTAACTTTAGCAGTCCATCTCTGGTCTGTATATCTCGCTCCTTATACTTAATATTAATTATAAACACCGTGTTGATTCATGGTAGACACAGTACATTCGCGAATAGTTGGAAAATCTTTAAATGGTACCGGGATGTCCATCTGTGTCACCGTCAACGCTTTAGTCTAAAAGCGAAGTAGAATTTAAAAAAATAACATTATTTACAAGGTAACAGTAAAAGCGAGGGGCGTTTTAGCTATTAAGTTACCTGAGCGATACCGGTGTTCGCCAGATGTGGGCACTTACCTTTATTGGGGTCGTGGGAAGATACACCAGCCTCAACTATGCTGTGCTTACGTCCTTACCTTAGAGGTGTGACGTCAATATTTGGACATCAATTTGTATAGACGTGTGCCCAGCTTCCTTGTGAGAAGTTATTTAGTTAAATATATGTAACTATACTTGAGACCTTAGAACTTATATCTCAAGGTGGGTGGCGCGTATTTACGTTGTAGATGTCTATGGGCTCCAGTAACCACTTAACACCAGGTGGGCTGTGAGCTCGTCCACCCATCTTAGCAATAAAAAAAAAGAATATAATGCTATGTCCTTTTGTTTATCTCCGAGCCCATAGCAGACTTTTTCATTTGGTCTTTCTTTATTAAGATCAATAGTCCCACATGTACATTGAAGTTGCCTTATAATGCTAACGGAATAAACTATGAAATTTGCTAAGCGATTTGTCTTATTGTACTACACAATCATACATAATGCCCGTAGATTTTAATCGATAACATATCGATTCCAATCGATGTATTAATAACATATCGATGGCCCGCATACCTATTTCTGTGCTATTGTTGGCCTGAGAGCTGGCGCAATTAGCCGAGATGTATTTTATTGTTAGTTTTTGACTGTTTTTATAAAAAGCGTTGTCTTATTATTTTATTACGTATATTATTAAATGATACTAATGTACGTTTTATTCTGTTTGCAACTAGGGAAGAACTGCTAAGTTATAACTATTGCAATAGAGCAATGTGTTCAAATGAAGATGGACGATGATGCGACACCCAGTCCTGTCTAGTTCTATCCGCACCGCCGATCAGCACGAGTCTGAACCTGTCTAGCTACTCTGATCAAAAACATCCACGGATCCCCTCAATCTGCTCCTCATTCCCAACCACGCCAAGCCCCATTTCAATACAATATTCGTAACTGTTATAGTTAAGTAAACTGTGTGTGAAGATCATACGGTTTTTTTAAACTTCATCATCTTTTCCCGTGCAACATAACGTCATAGTATTATATTATGGCAAATGCTATCTTGAAAAGAGACAAATAATTGTGCCCGTAATTTAATGGGATAAAGACCAGACAAACGTACCTACAGGATACAAAATGTTATTTTTCTTAAAGCTGATGTAAAATCGTAAAAACAGCTTTTGAAATTATTAAAACAAAATCTAACAGTCGACTTAGCATTTAAAAACGAAACATAATTGAGCTTTAGATAAGAACGAGATAACAAGGGTTGATTCAAAACGCTACACAAAAAAAAAAAACTAAAATTATCTTCTATTGTACTAAATCTATCAGTGAACAAAAATAAATAACTTAAATTTTAATCAGCTAACTACGGATTTCTAATGCTGCTATCATATCGCAAGCTATACGACATAAAGACTGCGTAGTTCAATTTATAAAGTAAAGGCATTCACATTTTTTCTTCGTAAGCAGTGAATCTGATTTCTGTACACGGGCTCCAGGTTTGATTCTCAGTGTTTATTAAAAACATTTGGACTTCAGAATCCTGATGTACTTGTTATCGTTGTTATATTGAGTGTGTTACATTTACGCAAAATTTTAGTTTGAGTCCGCTAAAAGCGGCTGATAATCGACGCATTGATGTTTCCGCATGGTCACACCGCGGTGTCTGTGCACTTTACAAAGCGTTTAGCATAAGCAGTTTTGTGGCTGTAGCCATCATACAAAACAATATATTTGACAAATGCCAGAATCACGCTTACAACATTTTCAAGACATTTACAACATTCGGACCGTCGGTTTACCGAGCAATATCACCCGCTCGACGGAAGATCTTCCCTTTGTCGTATATCTCTACAGTTTCATTAACTGACACTACGTTAAAAATCTATTGCACTGCAATTGAGTTTGTGGGCTGATGTCTCTCGGTGGAGATAGGCATTTCCAGCGTACGTACGGGCTCCGGTGACTCGAATGAGTGAGTTGGTCTACTTGTCTTATATCAGCTAAATAGTATAGCAATAGCTTCACAATGGCACTGCAACCTAACCTTACCCCTAAAGGTTATCAACCGTTACTGAAAACTATGACAGGTCTATCGGCGACGCTGCGAAGGGATATAGACAAAAAAGTGCCGATAACAGAAGTGACTGATATTGATTTCGAGAATAGGTTGTTCTAAACAGGAATATTCATGAATTATATGGGAAGCCACTGTTTCATTCATTGAGATGTGAACACTTAACGCTATCCGTGACTACGTCAGAATGATTGCTTAACATAAGAAGCAGACGAAGCTGATGAACTCGAGTGGTGTATGCCGGAGTCTGAATCCCTTAAGCAGATATTATTTTTCAGCGGTGGTGCGCAAAATTTATTAGTTTGCGTAATGACTACATAGATATATCGTGAGTCTGCTCGTGTACCACTATCTCGCCCATTGCGGGACGCACCGAAGCCATTCCTGTTTTAAGGGTAGCACAACCGCGTCACTGATGCGTAGACTTCGCGATGCCTAGACGTGGCTGGTCACATCAAAAGTTTTAAAAGAATCTAATTCAACTGTTACTTAAATCAAAAGCTTCGACGCGACCGGAAACACCTAACAACCGAAACGTGCCCTTGGCATTCGGAAAATTACAAAGGCCAATATTAAAGTTTGAACTTTTTTTGTCAACGGCCGACTTAATTCATCTCCTTTGTTTAAATCTCGTCATATGGTGACCATACCTCGCCTTCTGCAACCTGCGAACAAATGCTAATTGAAACAATGTCTTACACCGACTCTCTAAAATCACCTTCATTCCCAAGACAATAAAGTTTGAATTCACGCTTTAATTTCTTGTGCTGAGGCAGATCTTCATTCTTGTTAATTGACGTAAACTCAATGTTATTAAAAGTCAAATTCGCCTATATGTCTCAAATAATAGAGATCGAATTGGCGTGGATGTTGTATTAGCAATTTTGTCGCCAGATGGTCTAGCACGGAGGGGTTTTACGTCAAAAATGTCAAAAACATTACTTGCATTGTATTTACAAGTAAATGTAAATGTCATAAAAAAAACAAAGGGTCCATACCCTTGCACCTTGTGCCGATACTGTAAAAGGTGTTCCTTAATGTTATTAGTTAGGTAGGCGGTAGTGGATGGGTCACGGATCAGTGCCAGAGGTATTATTGACATCCATGACAACTCACCATCGGGAGGGCTATATGCTGCTCGTCGGCCTAAAATACAATTAAATGTTTTATAAAACTCGCTTAGTTATATTAATTGATTTATGGTAATTTTCCACAGAATGATAGTGCGACATCGTGTGGCGCTGCAAACCATAACGTCCACTCTGTCAAGAGCGTGTCAAGTTTGATTTCCCTTATAAACATACTGAAGTTGTACGAATTGGCACGATATTAATGATATTAAACACCTAATATCGAACTGGGAACTAAGCGATTACCTACCAAGCTTCGTGTAGCTCCTACTAAATAAACTTTATGTAAATATAACTTTTTGGTAACTTATTATTCACACATCAAACCGTTCCCGAAACTTATTTATGCGTCGCCATTGTTAAGAGCTCGTAAAAACATCTCCCCCACGTCAACTATTGTTATTATTTGCTAATTAATTATATAAAGTAGCTTTACGGTCACGCTGTGACGAGGCCGAAATTCATTTTAAACAGTATTGATAAAAACAGTGAGGCAAGTGTGGATTAGGGTTTCATTTTAGACATTTTTACTTTTAAAAATTATGTATATGTACGTTGGAGACGGTCATTAGTTTGGTAGCTAGACAAAACGCAGCACGATTTCCGAGAGCATTCGTGTTGAGCGATGCACCGGTGTTCGAATCTCAGGCGGGTACCAATTTTTCTAATGAAATACGTGCTCAAAAAATGTTCACGATTGACTTCCACGGTGAAGGAATAATATCGTGTAATAAAAATCAAACTCGCAAAATTATAATTTGCGTAATTACTGGTGGTAGGACCTCTTGTGAGTCCGCGCGGGTAGGTACCACCACCCTGCCTATTTCTGCCGTGAAGCAGTAATGCGTTTCGGTTTGAAGGGTGGGGCAACCGTTATAACTATAACTATATAAGTAATTGAGACCTTAGAACTTATATCTCAGGGTGGATGGCGCATTTACGTTGTGGATATCTATGGGCTTCAGTAACCACTTAAAATCAAGTGGGCTGTGAGCTCGTCCATCTATCAAAGCATTAAAAAAAAAAGATGGCAGCACGATTGCGGTATCGTTGGAACTCGGCTAACTTCGTGCTACGACAAGGCCTAGCCGATGGAGGCGCATAGACGCCATCACACTTACCGACCAGCCTTCTTGAAGAGCGGTGTCTCCGTCCTAAGAACTGTCATTCGTTTTCATTTGCTAACGTCAAGAGAAGATTTCTAAGCTGGTGGTAGGACCTTTACTGGTGGTAGGACCTCTTGTGAGTCCGCATGGGTAGGTACCACCGCCCTGCCTATTTCTGCCGTGAAGCAGTAATGCGTTTCGGTTTGAAGGGTGGGGCAGCCGTTGTGACTATACTGAGACCTTAGAACTATATCTCAAGGTGTGTGGCGCATGTACGTTGTAGATGTCTATGGGCTCCAGTAACCACTTAACTCCAGGTGGGCTGTGAGCTCGTCCACATATCTAAGCAATAAAAAAAAAGTTCTAAGACAACAAACGTGATTGGGGTACTCAATATTTCTCTCTTAGCTCGATCACCCTATTCGTCACTATGATGTCTGAAGATGGTGTTAATAACTGTGGCTTCTCCGACATGTTTAATACACAAAGCTGTAGTACTAAGTGGTGGAAATCTCAATGTTTTCAATTAAAATACAAATTGCGACCTACTGATATTTTACTAAAATAAATTTTTTCATTAAATTCTTAAACACAACTAATGTAAGAAGGAAAAGCGATATCAACATGGCGTGTAGAATGAACATGTTAGGTATATAAATTTTACTTATTCACATTGCGTGCGTAAAGAAGCTTACAGTCCAAAGTTACTAGCAAAGCTTATAGACATCACAGTGAACTTTTCTTGAGTCATTAGATTGAAATCTCAATTACGCTGAATTACGCTGCACGAGTATAGCGAATCGGTTAGCGTGGTATGGACATGTGATGCGTAGAGAGGAGATGCATGTAACTAGGAGATGTGTGGAAATGGTAGTCCAAGGTAGAGGGGGAAGAGGTCGACCGAAGAAGACATGGATGGAGTGTGTGAATATGAGAGAGAGGGATGAGTGAGTGTTGAGATGACGGCTGATAGAAGAAAATGGAATAGAAAAATTCGCTGTGCCGACCCCACCCACTGGGATACGGTGGAGACAAAGAAGAGTGGTATATGTATATATAGGTAGTATATAGAGTAGCGTATATATAAACATATACACATATGCTATAATGGTACTGTGTAAACTTACTAAAGGTTACTTATGAACCGTTACTTATCCTCTACGAAAAGTTTATGATTAAAAGTACTTTTTGTCTTTTTCTTCTTTTTTCCTACCTATGCTGATAGCCTTGAGAGGCTATTTTAGCTTCACCCTAACATGTAGGTGAGCTCACGGGGCTTAAACCGGAGTGTTGCTAATACTGACCCTAGCAAGAGCAGTGCTTCGCAGAATCTACGACCAGATCGGAAACGCAACCCAATGAGGAGATCCGGCGAAAAACTCAGTGGGCTGTGTCTATGGGCATTCTCGACAACCGTGTAATTCATTGACTTTTTAATGTGTAGTTCACTTATATTTGAATTAATGTCGATGACGTTAAAATTAGCGGTAAAACGAACGTTAAAATGATGAAATTAATATTCTGCCGACCGAAGATACTGTGGTTAATATACACGTTTGTCTTCAGAATCCAAACCATTTAAATAGGTGTATTATTGTTCCGTCTTCTGCTATTGTACAAAAGTTATGAAGTGCGAGGCAGGGGCAGTGCTTACAAAAACAGTGGATTCGTTAAAAACCCGTATATTTCTGAATAATTAATTGGTAGTTTTATAATTCAAGTGCTAATTTTAATAAAATATTGTACATGATAGGAAGGATATAGAGGAAGAGGTAGACCTAAGAAGAAATGGATGGATTGCGTGAAAGACGATATGGGTAAGAGGGGAGTGAACGAAGAAATGGTATATGATAGAAGAGTATGGAAGGAGAAAACATGTTGCGCCGACCCCAGGTAACTGGGAAAAGGGCAGGATAATGGTGATGTACACGATGATAGCCGGTCCAGCCATTAATCCAAAAACTCACACGAGCTCGAAGTCCCTGAACAACTGGCCTAGACAACCTTCCTAGCATTTTTTACCTATGTTCCGATACTCCTCCAGTTGTATAATATTATAGAAAAAAAAAGTTTCTTTACTTGAAAGCTCTGTTTAGTGTTTCTGCTCCTGTGATTAAATTTGAACCAATAGATTTTACTTTTAATATTTTTAGTTAGTAGCAGCTTTTTTTGTGCCCAAATTTGACTGAAGACAGACGAACTTTCCCTATTAGACTATTATGAGAAGGATCTTTGAAGTATAATATGAAGCAAACTGAAACTCACATGAATGACGTGCTACTTAATAATGTATGTATTATGTATGGTAATGTGCTAGCTGTAGGTGCGAGGAGACGCCGCACGGTCCCGAGTTGGCGCGAAACAACTTCCGCTCCTATACATAAAAACAATGCGCTTATTGCGATGGGACGTACTTCAGGAAATATATTATGCATATTAGGACATTTCTTATATTCTACTATTCGACTGCTGACCCTGTTCTTTTGTCTTTTTTTTTATTGCTTAGATGGTTGGACGAGCTCACATCTCACCTGATGTTAAGTGGTTACTGGAGCCCATAGACATCTACAACGTAAATGCGCCAACCACCTTTACATATAAGTTCTAAGGTCTCAGTATAGTTACAACTGCTGCCCCACGCTTCAAACCGAAACGCAATACTGCTTCACGGCAGAAATAGGCAGGGCGGTGGTACCTACCCGTGCGGACTCACAAGAGGTCCTACCACCAGTAATTACGCAAATTATAATTTTGTGGGTTTGATTTTTATTCCACGATGTTATTCCTTCACCGTGGAAGTCAATCGTGAACATTTGTCAAGTACGTATTTCATTAGAAAAATTGGTACCCGCCTGAGATTCGAACATCGGTGCATCGCTCAACACGAATGCATCGGACGTCTTATCCCTTTAGGTCACGACGATTTCAAAAGTGTGTTCCCGATTCTGCGGACAGAATGGAAAGCAGTCGACGTCGTCCCAAACACGTCATTTCGGATCCTCCCGATCCACTAACGGTGCTTTTAGGTACCTCAAGCAACGGTCACCGTTCTCGTCGAACCCGTCGCTTGCGACGAAGGGCTCGACGAGTAAATTAACCCACAGACACAGCCCACTGAGTTTCTCGCCGGATCTTCTTAGTGGGTCGCGTTTCCGATCCGGTGGTAGATTCTGTGAAGCACGGCTCTTGATAGGGTTCGTGTTAGCAACGTCAACGTCGTCGTTGGTCGATGTTGTTGAGAGCTTCCAACGGTGGGCAGCGGCCCCCACGACCAAGTGGACCACAGGGTTAGACATCTTGCCATCTGGTGGATATAATTATATATTGGTGATTATTTTCCAGTAAGCTTGAATGCGTCCCAGAACTATTCTCAACCTTTATTACAGTTAAGTTCCGGTGTGAAGGCACGATCTACTCGTTATAATTACACTGCCACTTGCCAGGGTGTGCTCTGCGCCGCGGCAGTTATTTCACTACGGGCCATTGAATTCCAGGTTCGATGTTTTGTTTTACTTTAAATTAATTTTAAATTATGGCTTTCATTGGGATAGCTTCCAAGTAGCTTTAATAATAGCAATGATGGAGATCTCAATGCCTCAGAGAGGTTTTAATATTTATTTCTATTCTCTAGCGTGTTTTTCTTTTTTATTGCCCTTGTAGGCAAACGATCAATAACGATAAGTATTGCCTTCGTAGGGTGCTGGAATTCTTCGGACATATTGCTCGTAAAGAGGGTCACAATTTAGAACAGCTGATGGTGATAGGAAAGGTGGATGGTGAATGTCTCAGAGGACGCAGTCCCACGAGATGGTTGGACCAAATACGATCTTCTCTGAACATTAACTTCCACAATGCCCTTCATGAAGCTAAGGATCGCAGCAGATGGAGGGAAATCGTACGGGAGAAACTGATGCAGCGGGGGAGTCACGATCCTCAGTAAGTAGGAAAACGACGCGAGGAGGAGGAGGCAAACGATCATACGGTCCACCTGATGGTGAGTGGTTACCGTCGACCATGGGCTTTTAGATTTCCAGGGGGAGCGCCAAGCCGCTGCCTAAATGTCGCTGCCTGTTCATTGGGAAGTGCACCGTAGGACTACTCGTGTTGATTCCAACTTAATTTTTTTACCATTTCACTTATAGCAAATGTGGAGTTCATCCGTATATGCTATGTAGGACATATTTTGTTACGAAGGTTACGTTTTCAGAGGTATCATATTTTCCGTTTGTCTAACGACTGCCTTCGAAAACTATATAACGAAGATTTTATTGCACCAAATTAATGATTGTGCCACCATTTTAACGAGAAGTCATTATTGTTTAGCGTTAAAATGGTATTAGTTACTAGTGTCGTGAGTTCAGAGCACGCCCCGTCGTCAGTTATGTTCAAAGAATAAAATTATTTCAGATAACCTACATTATGTCTTTCCGTGTCAGTAGGTGAACCGTTCTGGCGCTCTGCCAATGATTGAGCAGGTGAAGAACGGATACAAACCGTTAAGTACTGGGATTTCGATGTCCGAATCTCGCTTTTAAATTTGAGAAGTTTTTACGCTTAAGTTCGGAGATAAGTTTTCTTGGATGAAAAGTTAAAAGTACTGAATCTATTCGCGTCAGAATTAGACAATTTGTACAAACTTTTATTAGACAGTTGGTGCAAATTTTTTGAATGCACTGGGCGGGTGGCACCACTCACAGACCGTCGGGTGTTCAGAGTATTCTGGAGCCTATGGACGTCACAAGGTGAATGCCGCTACCCGGCTTGATTCATGAGGCGGAAGATGCAACTATGCTGTTATAAGCATAGCGACTGTCCCGTCCTTCAAGCTGGAGTGAAGGACTGTTCCGCGGCTAGACTAGGCCGGATGTCAACACGTACCTGTGCGGGATCACGCCACCGTTCAATCTCCAATAATTAGGCGAATGTATAACTTTTAGTGTTTCTTTATTACACAATGTTGCTACAGAAGTCGTTGGTGAGCACTTGCTACGTACGTATTTTGAAAATGCATGAGTGTTTTAATTGATTTTAATTAATTGATCTGTCGATGTAAATGTAAAATCGTGCTAGCAAATAATAATACCCTTAAGAACGAACATCGTCAGTTTCTTACCGAGCTCAGATCTCTAGTCTAATACTGTAGTAACTTGCAGAGCACATCGTAAAGGGGTCGCCGAATGACGTTGATACCTTATCGACTTATGATGACACAGAACCTAGAATTGCGTGAACTAATAACGCGCAGCCTGCTTTATATAATAACAATAATTATAATCAGCACGTACAATAACACACAGTCGGACGGATAACAAAACAAAACAAAACATATTATTTGTTATAAAAAAACTTCAAGTTTAATCGCACATTTATTTTTTCCTGTTTCACAGATCAAATATTGTTATTGACAAATGTTTAGTTGGAAGTTATTAAGATTAAACGGTTTCCAGAGCTCCTATACAGCTTAACGTGAGTGCGGTCGCCCAGCGCGAGCCGACATGAGGCCGAAGCCTTAATTGTACAGTAGGACTATGGTACCACCCTTGAAACTGGAATGCAAGCAGGTGTGCCCATACTGGCAAACTTACCATAAATCCGATTCCACTAAGAGAAACACTAGTATTTTCCAGCTAAAGCGCTCAAAACAGCCAAAGCTATTACTGAGTTTTACTTTATAAATAAATATTTTATTCAAATTCAAATTCAATTCAAATTCTAAATAATTTATTTGCCAGAGGCATGTAATATAAATAATGATATTATGACATTTTAACATTCTAACGTGTTATTACTTGGATAAAAACTGTGCAAATATAAAATAAATATAGAATTAATTGAGGATTACTAACATGGCAATTTATAATGTAACATTCATAAATTACAATCATAAAGAATTTAATTACATTCTTAATACGTTAAAATCATAAAATAAGATATCTAATCAATCACATATTATTATCATTTAAAAATTCACCAATATCATAACATTTCCTTAAAAAACATCGTTTTTGAATTGATTCTTTTTATAAATATTAAAGAAAATATTAAAAACTTCTAATTCTAATGCCATAATTTCTCTCGTGTCCATCACTGCGGTGGTGACACTCCTGCGTCAACTCTCTCCAGGCCACGAGGTGCAGGTAGCGGCCAAATATAGAGAGCTGTTTTAACATCTTTTAAAATGTAGTTTTTAATACCGTTCCACAGTTCTAAATGCCATATCGACAAAGCGACACGACACGAGAGCCCTCTCATCGTGGCCGACATTGCCGATCCTGCGGACCGAATGGTAAACAGTCAACGTCGCCCAAAACACGTCATCTCGGATCCTCCCGATCCACTAACGGTGCTTTTAGGTACTCTCAAGCACCGGTCATCGTTCTCGACGAACCCGTCGCTTGCGACGAAGGGCTTGACGGGTAAATTAACCCGCAGACACAGCCACTGACAAGATCCGGAGTCTCCGATCCGGTGGTAGATTCTACGGAGCACGGCTCTTGATAGGGTTCGTGTTAGCAACAACGTCAGGTTTGAGCCCCGTGAGCTCACCTACTAGCCCCGTGACGCTGATATGGTCTCTCTAGACCATTAGCTTAGGTAGGAACAAAAAAAAGGTTCTAAATTGCTTTACCACCAGCGACTGCGCAGATTAAAAAAATGTCGATTGTCATTTTTATTACATACATGATCTTATTCGTTCATTTTGACATCGTCGAAATTATTTGTGATAGGTACTTACTGTGAAAAAATATTGGCCCCGGATTGAGCAGTTCCGCAGTAAATCTCACATCTCACATCTCACCTAGTATCGAAAGTACGCAAGAGATCATCAGATTTCTCATATGATTCAAAACAAAGGGTGATTAATCACATCGTATCTTCCTAGAATACGTCAGAACCACGTGAGCGACTTCACCCCGACCCGCGATAGCGCAAATAGGGTACCGATTGACGTCAAAGTGCTTGAGGTAACGCTATCTGCTAACGAAATGCTTATCTGCCTGTAGCGGCCACTAGCGGCCAGTAGCGGCTATTCCGCAGTTAGCGTAGTCTTCATGTGTCCGTGATCATTGCTGCAGAGTCGTGCTGCAGGCGGCTTGACTCCTCCACATGCTTACCATAGCCTCGGAGCGTCCTTCAACGTTCCGCGATGTTTGATGTTGAAAAGGAAGAATTAAACAAGCATGGAAGAAGAATGTGATTTGAATGTTCTCATTAAATTATATGAACATAAACCTGGAATGTAAATGTGTTAATAAAATAATTTAAATGAGAACAATAAAACAAAGCATTGATGGGTTTTTATAATATATCAATGAAACAAAGAGAATTTTTTAGATTGGTAAAAACGATTTAAATAAATTGCGATATATTTTATTGAGATGAGTCATTCAGTGGCTACAATCAGTAGTACATTAAGCAGATTATAAAGGAAAAAAATAATTTCATTTTTGTCATTGCGTCGTTTAAATAAAAAACAATTAATTAATATTCTGTTGAATGACTGAAAACTAGCCTGTGTATTTTAATATAAACCACCATGTTATCTACTTCTATTGCGTATCCAAGTTTTTCAACTACAAAACATTGTTATTTTAATAAAAATATGTTTTTATACCTGAACGTCACTTCCGTATGAATCAAAACAAGCCGTTATCTATTTTTAAACGGTTGAAAACAAACAGATTTAACACTTATCTTCGTAGAGATAAGGGTTAATACAAAAAAGGAAGATTAAAATGTTAATGTTTTACAAAAAATACTGCGTCTTTATTTTACTCGAGCGAAAACAGGTCGAGGTTCGACAATTTTACGAGATAATACCTTTGTTCCCTTCTGTTGATGGCCACTAGACTACTGTTTTTTTATTTAGTAACAAAATACATAAATCTACTTTGGTTACGCCAAATGAAGGACGGCATACCTCGAAAAATTGTAACAAAAATTGGTAAAATACGAGCATATATCAAGGGGTGAAAGTAAATAGTTTTTGACCCCTTGATTAAGCAAACATTTTTGCAACAGTACAGAAAAAACATTTAAAGATTAATATTTTAAAAATTATATTATAAGAAAAAAAAAAACTTCTTGAACTATTTTAATGGAGTAAACTTAATTAAATTTCAATTAAAAACATCGAACTGTTGATGCTAATACCAGATAAAACGCACCATTAATTACAAAGATAAATGTCGCTTAAGCCTTTCACCCCTCGATATGATTTTTTAAGCCATGGAAAATCCATAAAAAATGCATCTCACAGTAACTAAGGGTACTGTAATTTCCATAGATATAAGCAAGATATCTTCCGACAGCGACTTTTGTCAATCTTATAGAGCTGTAACGTGGCCTCTATAGTACTGACTCACTATCCGCTATAAAATCCACCGGGTCCCTCGTGTGCGCACTGCCTTATTCTATTTACAACCTTCCATAACTGGGTCCCTGTGATCGCCCTTGCAATACCTGCTGTACTCTCAGCCGGGAAGTCCACATGTTTTTTTATTGCTTAGATGGGTGGACGAGCTCACAGCCCACCTGGTCTTAAGTGGTTACTGGAGCCCATAGACATCTACAACGTAAATGCGACACCCACCTTGAGATATAAGCTCTAAAGTCTCAAGTATAGTTACAACGGCTGCCCCACCCTTCAAACCGAAACGCATTACTGCTTCACGGCAGAAATAGGCAGGGCGGTGGTAACTACCGGTGCGGACTCACAAGGCATTAACTATATAACAACGACAAGATATTTGTTGATATAAGAACATTTGTTGAGTACGAATTTCATTAGAAAAATTGGTACCCGCCTGAGATTCGAATACCGGTGCATCGCTAAACACGTATGCACCGGACGTCCCGTTAGGCCACGACGACTTCAAAATGCGACTTCACGTCGTGTCTTCACAGACCTCTGTATTGCCGATGCCGATGCCGGTTCTAGGTAAAATGAACGTTTAAGGTTGCCACCCAAGCTTATTCATTCTTCTCATCAGATATTCCTGCAGGATTGTCATGTTTTATTCACAGTTTATGCCACTGAATGTTTCTAGCGTGAAACATTTTTAGATATGATACACAAGTACTTTAACAATTAATTCTCTGTTAATGAGTCTCTCCACAATTAGCGTAAGTGTAATTCTGCACGTCTCCTGCTAATGTAACGTGTTTTTGCGTAATCTAAATGATTACATAGTGGACTTAGAGACAGTACAGCTACTGACGGCATAGCCTCTCATGGTTAGCAATCGCACAATGTTTTGTAGCGAATTTAGTTAAAAGCTGAAGCCACTGCGGTCATTGACAGTGCGTTTCCAGAGATCTTTTTTGCCACGTACCATCCGGCTATGGAATGAGCTCCCTTCCACGGTGTTTCCCGAGCGCTATGACATGTCCTTCTTCAAACGAGGCTTGTGGAGAGTATTAAGCGGTAGGCAGCGGCTTGGCTCTGCCCCTTGCATTGCTGAAGTCCATGGGCGACGGTAACCACTCACCATCAGATGGGCCGTATGCTCGTCTGCCTGCAAGGTCAATAAAAAACAATCGCACAACATTTTGTACAAAATTTAATTAAAAGCTCAGACAAGACCCAGGAAATTACATAAACGTATGAAGATCAATAAAAAGTTTTGACCTTTAAGACTTTTACATTTTTATATTTATGAAATATGATATTTAATTTGAAATCAATAAGGTGTATTTCACAACGTCAGTACTCATATTCACACTGTGACATCTATGGAATCTAGCAAGCACATATCGTTAACTCCTGTAACTCCTTTGCACGTGTAGCTAGCCTTAAAAAATAATATAAAAAAAAGACATATAATAAACAAAAAAAATATTGAATACGAACAAAATCCGAACGTACTGGATTAATTTTACACTAGAGTGATACATGATCACTAAAACAAAGTACATCATCTGAGTTATTTTATCTCTCCCACTCACCTCGTAACATTGTTTGATGGACAACACACTCGTCAGAGGCTGACTAGATGCGTTTTCCTGTTTTAAAGTATATTATTATCTTTGAACGCGCATGTGTGTGTATGTGATTATTTGTTTTGAAGTCGATTTTTTTTATTAGTTGCAGTTGGAATAGTTCTTGTCTGGTATTTTAGCGGAGTTCTACCTTATTACATTTAGTTTCCACTGTTCCTCGCCGGATCTTCTCAGTGGGTCGCGATTCCCATCCGGTGGTAGGGTGGTAGATTCTGTGAAGCACTGCTCTTGCTAGGGCTAGTGTTAGCTCTCAAGTTGAGCCCATGAGCTCAATTACCCGTCCAAGAGTAGCTGGAATAGCTTCTTAGGCGTCCAGAGAATGAGTAGGGAAAAAATACATTTAGTATATACATCCGCATAAGTAAATGGTGCTTTTCATGTTATTTGTCATCTTCTCGCATTTGAATGGGTTTGTTACAAGCCCAAGTGGAATATGAGCTCAGTCAATCATGAGATTGTTTCGTTTTGTTGAGGTTCATTCAACAACTGATTCAATCATTGTATTTGGTGAGCTTAGTTATGAATTAATGGAATTCGACTCATCAGTAGTGCTCATTGTTGGCAGTCCATAGGTGATGCGAAAATAGAAGTTTACGTTTAGTTCGAGTAACACATGGCGAACGCAATGAACGTCGAGTTAGAATTGCGGTTCTAGCTGGTAAACTCAGTGGGCTGTGTCTGAGGGTTAATTTACTCGTCGAGCCCTTGGTTGCAAGCGACGGCTTCGAAGAGAACGGTGACCGATGCTTGAGGTACCTAAAAGCACCGTTAGTGGATCGGGAAGATCCGAAATGACGTGTTTGGGGCGACGTCGACTGCTTTCCATTTTTACCGCAGGATCGGGAATGTAGTTACCGGCGACCACGATGAGAGGGTTCTCGTGTCGTGCCGCTTTATCGAAGTCTACCGATTCTAATTTGGTATGTGCGCTACAGGTCCCGTAGCACAGGAGACAAGCCGCGGCACTGGGCGCTTGTATTTGGAATCTTTTAAAAAGTAGGTATCTGTTCTTATTGGGATCAAAAATCAACTTAGACACGTCCGTTATTTTTAGCTTTTACCATCTCCAACGATTCCATTTATTTATTTGGTCACGGATGAGTGTTCTTTACAAAATGTATCGCCAAAGAAATAATATTCGATATCAACTTGAAGAAAGTTTTTAATCATATAACACAACCAGTGCAATATTGTGCGTGGTATATTTAGATATACTTTAATAATTATATTTTGATGACAATTTCTAAGAACTTTTTGAAACCTTTAGTATTACGGTGACAATGAACTGGTACCCATGCAACATTCACAATTTTGAATGTGAAATAGCCAATGAATGATGAATGATTTTGTATTTGAAATCGAATTGCTAATGACATTAATGTATAAGTTACCGTTATCACAACAGTACCGACAGTGTAGAGCACGTCATTCGTCATGATTTAGTAAAACACCTACAAAATAACTATGTAGTACACTTTGCACACGTGTGCGAGATAGTGTGTGTTGAGCACACGTATACGGGGCGTGTGTGTGTTATCAGTATCCACTCATTCTGTTGTCTGTTATCAGCGTACGAGTTTTGTCATTCATAATTAACTCCGGTGCAGTTGGACTAGTGTTACATACACATATGTCAGACGGGCATGCGTTTTATTCACGTCCCTACGGATTTTAATCTAATTGAGTTTCCGTTCTAATTAGACCATTTTTTCTAGCAATCATATAGTTCGTCGAAATTGTGGGCGCAACATTTATGAAGCACCTTGTACTGGTGCATGAACATGTTTTGTACAAACAAACATCTGTCAGCGTTTATCATATAACATTCGACAATGTAACTTGGGACTATTGAATGGTAAATCTGCTTTAGTTACATTAAATGGTTAGACTTTAGGGGCAACAGAATATGTTGTCAAAGCAGACATCAGCGTTCACCGAGTAATATATAATTTATTATGATATGCTATTATGATATGATACAATTTATTATTTAATATGATATGTGCTTCGCGGTACAAATAGACAAGACAGTGGTACCTATATTTACGGTCTTCTTACGTGCTACTTAATACACTTTGTATCTGCGCAATTTGAATACTGGCATAGTCGCATCGCTTGATCCGACAACATCGGTCCTATCCTTTAGATAGAATTTGGTGAGTTTTAAGCTCCTTTCCCCTTCTAGACCAACAAATCAATGAAAATAATTCAATAAAATAAAACGTAAAAATTATGGAATCCAATTCGTGGTGATAGTCTTACAATGTAAGATCCTCTGGCCTCTGCAGCTATATTATTGAAGATAAAAAGTAACAAAATGAAGTACATCTAACAATTTATATGTGTGAACGCACACCTTGGCCTCTGACCTCGCGTATCGCTGGCTGACGATAGCGCGACCTGCCGCCTTGTGTGTGTGCCGCGCGATTGCATCTGTGTGTGTGTGTGTGCTGTGGGTGCTGTGTGTGCTCTCTATGTTTCCTTAAACTAGATATTGCGTAGGTACGGGTTTCACTTGGGAAGCTACTAGTAATTTCGCACCTCCCGCCATCGGAGCAGAGTTCATCCATATCATCTGGAACCGCTGCGTTCATCGACAGTGCGTTTCCAGAGGTCTTTTTTGACATGTACCATCCGGCTATGGAATGAGCTCCCCTCCACGGTGTTTCCTGAGCGCTATGACATGTCCTTCTTTAAAAGAGGCTTGTGGAGAGTATTAAGCGGTAGGCAGTGGCTTGACTCTGCCCGTGGCATTGCTGAAGTCCATGGGCGACGGTAGCCACTCACCATCAGGTGGGCCGTATGCTCGTCTGCCTACAAGGGCAATAAAAACAGATGAAAATGCCCAGGTCCCGCTTGGTGCTGACTGCTTACAGAGGTCTACAGACATCACAACCTCATCGAAAAAAAAATTATATATTACTCATTTTACTAACCAGCAGATACGTCGTTTTGTCTCCTGCACATGCCGGCTTAGGGATCGGCGAGCGACACGTAAGAAGACGACGTGTAAACTATTTTACACACGTCTTGCTACGGAAAGCCGCACTTCCCGACCCATCATGCTGATTCTGACCCAACGGGTTATTGCGGGGGTATGTGTTGTTTTTCGACTAAGAGGTCCGGTGGTCACCCCAAAAAAAACATTGAGTCAGAGTAAAAATTAAACTCTTTGAGTATATAGTCTGAACGATGTTGCGTTGTGTTTAAACAACCATCGTCCATGTCGCTAACAAAGTTAATCGTCCTTACGGATCCATCAGATCCAATAACCTTTGCATTAGACGTCTTCAGCTCTAATACTTCGAGTAGGTTTAGGGACCCCGGTAACCGTACTCATCGAACTCGACAAAGAGGTCGACGTGCAACCTAACCCATGCACCAGCCCGCTGAATTTCTCGCCGGACCTTCTCAACGGATCGCGATTCCGATTTATTCGCGAAGCAATTGCTCCTGAGTTGTTAGGTCTCTTTCGGAGGCGCTCGGGCAGTTGTTAGCAAATCCCACCCCTCCTGGCTGAGCCTTTGCTCGCCCACCTGTCCTGGTGAAACTGGAAAGGCCTCCGCGCCACCAGTAATCTATCAATTATTAAAAAAAAAACAAAGTTAATACACACTGTTAACGGGCTACGAAAATTGGGCTACTGTTTATCCTTACCTCAAAGGGGCAGGGGAGTGGTCCACTTAAATATTAGGTTTATCCGGCCCTGACGAGTATTCTGACCGGAACATGCACTATTATGTGACAGAAAGAGACATGGCGGTGCAATGTGGCCACATCGGTACTCAACCGAGAAACTTTGTAGTAGTGGTACCTACACGCGCGGACTCACAAGAGGTTCTACCACCAGTAAACTACTGTCGATGCACGTAGCTGTGTCTTGGATTACTGTAATACAAAGCAGCGTTGACCACTCAGCATTAGAATAGCAACGTAACCGGTCATAAGACTGTAAGTACCTATACTTTGTTTGTATCGACAGTTGCTAGTGAATCTGTAAGAGCCAGAAGCCAATAGTTCACTTTTCAAATGCGACCACGACTAACTGTGACTATCGTTAAATGTATTAAAAACACCTAACTATAGAAATTTGTAGAGTTTTTATCATAAAATATACCGAGAACTAAAATCCTCCTCATTAAAATTGTTCACTTAGAAACATTAATGAAGGAAAACATAGTCGCGCAGAGAAACGTTTCTTTTAAGTTATTATCTGAAAGTTCAAGATAATCTGAAAGTCGTTTAATCCATTTTGGTACTACTTACTACGCATATAGCCTCATAATGTTAAACGTGAGAGCAAATTGGTACTTCTGTCTACACCACAAGAATACGGTCGTAATGTTTCGATTATATTGATTGTATTTGCCGCAGACGATTAGTAATGCGAGGCGATCAGACACATAGCGCGTACACACGGTGTGGAATTTAGACAATAAAATATATATATTTTTTAATATTCACAACAATTTATATCGAGTTCAATGGTTAGTAAAGACTTAGCAAGCCATGATACAGATACTTATTTGTCTATTTCTGCACAGCAGTAACACGTCCCGACTTTGGTTGAATAGCCGATATTATAATATAACTAGCCACACTCGCCCGCTTCGCTGCGCATTTAAAATTAACATTATTATTTATTCTCATTATTATTAGCGAGTCAAACACTTATATCAATATTAGCCTATCCATTAAATACATTTATTTTCTATATGGATACCAAGTTTCAAGTCAATCGGATGCATGGTTCAGTAGTTATAACGGAACATCCGTAAAAACCACTGTAGATTTATATATTAGTATAGAAGAGACTTCTGTCTATCTTATGTGTTATAGATTAGAGTAATATTCACACATAGTAGTGTTCTATTCATATGGGTTCTGGTATTCATTGAAGGCCAGGTCGACCCCAAGTTCACCTGCCCGTTGATATATTTTATAAATGCGAGAAAGGCTGAGATCTTCTCAGTTATGCTACAAACATACATAAAAAGCCTCATTAAAAAATTATAGAGCACATCACAAAATATATCAACAGTTCCCACTCAATAAATTCAAATCTGAAAAAAGAATCACGCTGTGTGTATCGAGAGCTGTCAGTGAATTCTTCCAATCTGCAGAAGGCCTGGTGATTCGCGTTCCACTTATTATCGTACCGGGGCATTTGCATAAGAATAACAAGGAGGATTATTGATGTCGCCCCCCGCGCTCCTCGCTCCGCCGTCCGCATGGATCATGATTTGGGTTGGTAAAAGAGCGAAAGAAGAAGCGGAAAAATGAATAAATTGGCAACGGAGTAGAATGTATTTTTTATTTTTTTATGTCTAAATGCCGCCACCCACCTTGAAATATGATTTCTAAGGTCTCAGTATAGTTACAACAGCTGCTCCACCCGTCAAACCGAAACGCATTACTGCTTCACGCCAGAAATAGGCAGGGTGGTGGTACCCACCCGTGCAGACTCAGAAGGGGTCCCTACCACCAGTAGAAATTATTTGTAGTATTGCACCACCAGTATTTCTGTATCATAAGTCGTCATGGCAACAGAAGTAGGTTTGCGCTTTGTTAAAGTAGGTTGCTGCATTGGTTGGGTTAGTGCCACGGAAAGGATTACTTTTATTCCTTAACGAAGGGTATTCGTTGGTCTATCGAAATTGAACCCTCTGTAGTTCACAATGAAGGTGGGAGGAGCGGCATTCACGTCCCATTTTCTCATTTTGTATTTTTATTGTGGCTTTGGCAGGTAGATATGAAAATATACTGGTTCAAGTGGAAGAAAGACACCAGAATGTTGACCGTCGGATTGGATGTGTCTAGTAAGGCGTTGAGCTGCGGACTCTCGATTGCCGCTGTTTCTCATTAACTTGAACCACACACTAATGCTTAATTTTGTTCTCTTTTCATGTTTGCTCTGTATACATTTCGTCTAAAATGGAATGGAATAATTTCATGTAACGCTGCCATTGACGTGGGTAGGATTGGTACGATTCAGTTTTATGTACGTAGACATTCAGTGTATTGCTGCTCTATGCAAATGTGGCATGAAGAAGGAAGAGAATGCCTAGTTGCGGGGCAGTAAGTCGCCGAGTGTTTATAAATATTAGAGCTCGGCGCGAGACTGGAATCGTAATGTAATATTGTTAGAGTCGTGAAGATTAAAGACTGATCTTTGTTTATTAAAACAGAAACACAAGTTACGATCAAAGGGTATTTTGGAGGTATTATTTATTGAGACGCTGTTTAAATATTATTATTTTTTATTATTTTATGATAAGAATGTACAAAAGCACTCACCGTTTATTTGGTGACACTCGGCTTCCGTAGTCCATGGACATAAATAATAAGGGCTGATATCAGTTAAAGTTGAGACTAGAACAAGGAGCAATAACATTTAATAGTGTCAAGGTGTTATAGAAGTTCATGGGTTTGTACCTTCTTACTTCTTTCTTCTTATTTCAATTCACTTACCTAGCCTATAATTTAATAGCTGAGAACAATATAGCAAAGTGGTTAACTTTGCTACGTAAAGACTAAATGAACAACCTTCGTAGCACGTGACTACGCCGTAGCAACACGCTACACGCCCATTTACGGGGATACGTGACGCGAAAGTGCTATGATTTATTTTGTAAGCCGAAAGTTCGTTTTCAATTAATTTTTCCTTTAATAAAAAGTTATATGAAAGAATAATTAGTTAAAAACGTGGCTTTTTTAGTTTCCTTCATTACCCAGCAGCTTAGAAGAAGCCTCAGTCAAGAGTTCAAGTAATTGAACATACAACTTCAATAACGTTATGAGAAGCACTTCATGTTGTTGCGACTGTTATCCTACTAAGGTAAGATCTTTCACTCAAAATCAGTGCGATAAGCATGAGGGACGCTAAACTTCTTACGATCAGTTGGGCTTTAAGACCGCCTGCTTTTGATGGCTCAGAAAGATTCCTTCAAGTCCAAGTCGATGGAATCTAATGGTACGACATTCAGTATACTCCTTTTGTGTGATGCGAGTATGCGCAAGGTTTTTTTTATGTAACTGCGTACCCAATACTTCACTATAAAATATAACGTTTCGTGCAGTAAAATCATAAATTTACGTTGAAAAGGTAACATCCGCCATATAGTGCTAGTGAGGCTAGATACATGGCGGCATTCACGATGTGATGACTGGTCCCTGTCACTGTTACATTAGGTAGACAGTAATCTGTGTGTTCATTCGATATCGTCTATAGTTTTTCAACTCTGTTGGGTTTACGTAACTATAATTGTCGACACAGTAAGCCATAATATAATATAGTGAACGACGTAGGGCTTAAAATGTAAATATTATAAGCGTTACCGCGAAGGCCGCAAGATAAATACTCAAACAATAAACTTACAAATGGGGTTGAATCAAAACGGATCGCTATCAAATCAAACCAAACCGATCGGTCTTCAAATAACATTGGTCCAACTGTCCATTTCCTTGTAAACGTCCATCGAGCGGCCCCGGACCAGATCGTGTTGGTAATTGCATTTTGGGTTATTTAATGCACTACATGGGTAGATCAGCCCTGGGACTACCTCATGTTATGCGAATACCGGAGTTTATATTATTGTTTTTATTTCGTTGGAGGGTGACGAAGTTCACGGTCCACTAAAGTAATTGTGGATCTTATTGTACGAGTGTGGGTTCTAGTTGCAGATAACTCAACGACTTTCCAAACAAATGTACTTGATTCAAATGAATACTACACTTTGGTTCGCGCTACCGCCTTAGTTGTGTTTTGCTTGAAAGTATTCAAGATGTTTTTTTTTTTATTGCCTTTGTAGGCAGACGAGCATACGGCCCACCTGATGGTGAGTGGTTACCGTCGCCCATGGACTTCAGCAATGCCAAGGGCAGAGCCAAGCCGCTGCCTACCGCTTAATACTCTCCACAAACCTCGTTTGAAGAAAGACATGTCATAGCGCTCGGGAAACACCGTGGAGGGGAGCTCATTCCATAGCCGGATGGTACGTGGCAAAAAAGATCTCTGGAAACGCACTGTGGATGACCGCAGTGGCTCCAGGTAGTATGGATGAACTCTACTCCGGTGGCGGGCGGTGCGATGGTAAAAACGAGACGTTGGTATCATCTTGAACAATTCCTCAGAGCACTCCTCATGGAACATGCGGTACAAAATACAGAGGGAACCGAAATCCCTCCGCAGACCCAGAGGCTCCAAACGATCCGTGAGAATGGGATTAAAAATGTACTGTAAAATAAAAACATTAAAGGTATATAGAATCTTAAAAGTGGTTCAAACATTGTCTGTGACTAGCATATGAACTTAAGAAAAAATATAAATACAACGCAAAGCAGTACAGTGGCCACGGGAAAGAAGTATTTAATAAAATTATAGATTATAACGGTCGATAGTATAAAGGAGAAGTTGAAATCCTCAATGCTTAGTCCTTATTACTTATGTAAGTTATACCACGGCGCCGGCAACCCAATGAGCGTTTAGTATAAACCTTAAATAAGCCGCAACGCACGGTAGCCGCGAACATTCCCATCATTCAAATTCCTAATATTCTCTTTTTGTTACGGTCGAGGTGTCTCTACTAAATTATTGAAGCTGTTTGGTTAGTGTTCGTCTAAAATAAATAAGATTTTTATTCCTTATATCAGTAGAGATAATAACTATCAATAAAATTTGCATTATCGCTAGCGTATTGTGGTCTTGTATGGGTAGTTTTCACCATCTTATTTGTGATCGAACTCATGTTTCAAGATGAGTTGTTTTTATATAATAAAGTTTGTAAACGCAAGCAGCAATTAGATGAGACTATGATCTAGTGTTTTCGCTTGAAACCATAACCACCAAAATGAAGTAAAAGTTACTTTGACCCATCCTAAATTGTAAATTGTAAAATAATCAATGCAAGAATGAACAAGTAAATTGTCACGTCGGTGACTCATCTCGGGAAATAGTCAAATATGACTTTATGGCTGGAATGAATATTGTCCAGATTCGAGTTAAACTGTACCCTTAATTCAATCGTGATAACTGCGGTCGGGACAGGGGTAAGAAATAAATTGACCAATGACCACCACTATGCCAACGTGCATAGGGTTGTAACGAGGTGATTTTTGTGAAAACCACGACTATTCATTGTGTATTTTTGTTTTTTATTATAACAGAAATATTATCTATTGAAAAGTTGGTTCTGCTGGCTGTGTAGAGGATGCGTGTCAGAATGTTTGTCTTGCACTTTTCTATCTGAGATTACTTTTTGTTTTTGTGAAAACTGTGTTATGCAAACGATAATGGTGGCTTATTTTTTTTTGTTGCTTAGATGTGTGGACGAACTCACAGCCCACCTGGTGCTAAGTGGTTACTGGAGCCCATAGACATCTACAACGTAAATGCGCCACCCACCTTGAGATATAAGTTCTAAGGTCTCAATATATAATAGTTACAACGGCTGCCCCGCCCTTCAAACCGAAACGCATTACTGTTTCACGGCAGAAATAGGCAGGGTGGTGGTACCTACCCGCGCGGACTCACAAGAGGTCCTAGTGCCACTAATTACGCAAATTATAATTTTACGAATTTGATTTTTATTACCCGATGTTTATCAACGTGTAATCCTATAAAAATAAATAGAATCTTAACATCATTTTCAGCCCTAGCGTAAAAGAAAGGGCTGTGTAGTACCTGGCGGGGGTTGTTCGACGCCGACCTTGCAGCGGCAGATAACAATTCAGAGTCACCGCCGCAAATTCAATATCCACGAATGGTGTTGCCATGAATTGAACTAGACAATATATGGGGGCTCTATGAGTTACTTTAATTTATATTTTGAATGCTTTCGTAATTATCTATTATTTTTTATATTGATTTTTTGCAATTTCATACGTATTCATTGGAATGTCGTGCTTAATCAAGGAATTTGGTATCTTTATCGTTTATGATATTTGGATATTTGTAATATTGAATTAATATTACTTATTATGATAATACATTAACATGTCATTTAATACGTCAATGTTGTAAATTTATTATAAAAAAAATAACATAATATTCCCAACCTAAAAGTACATGTTATTATCCGCAACATGCTTCGTCAGATTACAGAAATGGAGTTATCAGTAGCTATCAATTGATCATCTAACCTAATAGTTCACGTATAGACTAATAGATTACATTGTACGTCATTATCTATACTAATATTATAAAGAGGAAAGATTTGTTTGTTTGTTTGTTTCGAATAGGCTCCGAAACTACTGGACCGATTTGAGAAATTATTTTTCCATTAGAAGCCGATATTGTCCCTGATGAACATAGGCTACTTTTTTTAATTTTTTTTTTTAATTTTTTTTTTGGTTTCATGTGTGTTTTAATGTTTCCGAAGCGAAGCGAGGGCGGGTCGCTAGTGAAATTATAATTTCCGTAGTGAAGTTAGTTTCCAAATGCAATTGCCTGTTTGCACGTAGTTTTGTCTGTTATTTATCATGTTCTTATGGTGATCTATGGCCAAATTAGCATCTAACTAGTAACCATTGTTAACGATAGCACAATAGTTCAGTTAAATAACCTGTTTGTGTGCAAGATTAAAAAAATCCTGTCATAGTGCTAGTTTTCACTGCCGGTATCCCTGTACACAGCACCTCTTGTTTGGCACTGTCCACTCAGATATAACCACTTAACGGGAGACGAAGTCTGGCCTCAATTGAATTTCGGGACTGTCCACTGCGCATTAAACGCTTTGGTAATTGAATAGGCACCTGCCTCTGCGGACTTCATTCTAAATGTACATTAAACTTAGTTATATTGTTGCCGTAAGGCTGGGCGCTATTTTAGTCCGTGTATTCGTTAATTGATGATGTAATTGTTGTTGGCAACTCTTTGAAGTTGTAAGATGAACGTTCTAATTTTACAGCCAGGATTTTAAGAGGATTTTTGATGGAAAAAATATGACTAATAAATAAAAAATACATGTGTATGCGGTTTTGACCCTCTCGAGTAAGTTGTGCTACAGCCTTAGCAATTTTCCTTACCTTAATTTATATCTTATAAACTAGATTGCGTTGTGAGCCTGAAAAAATTACTTCTGTCGGTTTGTTTCTCATGTGTCCTAATCGTCTTTAATTTGAAGAATCATAGCGGCCTTCACGTCTTGTATGCGCTATGTGGGTTCCGGTAGTACTTTAGCCTTATGAGGGAATGAGCTGTTTTCATATATCTGTCCATAAAACCAACTATCCCTTAGCTTGTGCGAGCGAAAACCTTCAAAAACAAAGCAAACTACGTAATCACGTTCCCGTTATCAGTTGATATTCAATAAATCCGTCCGGAGTCGTCCGGTCCGGCATATTAAACGTCGATTAGCCCACCGGTCGAGCGCTAGATTTATGTGAACTATTAAATTCCACGGAGGCACACAATTAATTGCGCTACTTCACTTCACTGATTCAGGTTTTGTCCTACCTGTTTGAAGCCACGCGATATGAGCATTAGCTACGGATTCGTTTTTCAGCGTAGAAAACCACGAATTCCTATTTCAATTGAATTGGTAGGCAGCGGCTTGGCTTTGCCCCTGGTTTATCGACCTCTATGAGTGACGCTAACCATTTACCATCAGGTGGTCCGTATACTCATCTGTCTACAAAGGCAATAACAAAAAAAAAGCCGTTTTTAAGTATTTTTTTCTTAAATTAATCATTTTGTTAGCTGTTAAATAAAACAAGTCTTTGTCTTGTCTAGTCTTTTGTTTGCTGCTTTGATTGACTTGAAAGTTTGTACACTTGATCTAGACGTAGGCACGAGTTACTTTCTGATAACACCATCGAAGCATAATAACAGAGTGCACGAGGCGTTTCAACAAATCAATGCACTCAACAATTAATATTCAATAATATCTTACATAAGTTGATGAAGAAAGTGGCCAATAAGAAATTCTTAAGAGTTGTTTTAAAATATTGAAAGTCTTAGGGATCCGCTAAAGCTTATTTATATTTAAAATGAAACATATGTCTTTTTTTTCCTACCTAATCTGAGAGCCCTGAGAGGCTATATCAGCGTAGCCTTAACTAGTAGGTGAGCTCACGGGGCTTAAGCCTGATGATGTTGCTAACACAAACCTTAGCAAGAGCCGTGCTTCGCAGAATCTACCACCAGATCGGAAACGCGACCCACTGAGAAGATCCGGCGAGAAACTTAGTGGGCTGTGTCTGAGGGAACATATGAGTCGTCTATTATCAAAGGCGGCAATCTGTACATTTGGACAAAAATTTTTTATTGATATGTCAATACAGATTTATTTGAATATAATCGTCTCCTTCAAAGAATACGGTTCAAAACCTGCATTAAATAAAGGTTAATAGTTAACCTGTTATTTATCTAAGATGTCGTTCCGAAGAGTTTTGTGACTGCCAATGNTTTGAATATAATCGTCTCCTTCAAAGAATACGGTTCAAAACCTGCATTAAATAAAGGTTAATAGTTAACCTGTTATTTATCTAAGATGTCGTTCCGAAGAGTTTTGTGACTGCCAATGGAATACAAAGTCAATAATTCGTTTTTCTGATTTACCAATCATTGTCCAAAAGTCAGATTGCCGCCTTTGATAATAGTCGACTCATATGTCATAGCTACTATTCCTGACGCTTAGCTTGGTACGAGTACGACACCCTCTTATTAATTGGGTCCAAGCGGCTGTTGTTTATGGTCGTTCCCTTTCGCTGGCCCTTATCGTGACCCGGTCCGGCTCAATTTGTTCACTCACGTTCCGAATACCATTACTGGACCGTACCTCGACTTACGCACAGATCCAACTAGCCTTTATGCTCTATTGTTCTTTGATTATAGTTACGTTATTAATTGACTTCATTATAATGATTTGTACTTTACTACTTCCAATCTTAACTTAATTATTATATTGTATTGTTTTAATTGTGTATTTAGTTTTATTTATAGCTACATTTTTAAGTAGTATTTGGTAATGACTCGTCTTATGAAAAGATTAAGTTTAAAAATGTCACTGCGCCGTCTTGTCGAAGTGACGTGAAGGTCCTGATTCGGTCGATGTGATTTTCCTCCTGCCACTTTACACATCATTTGGCATCGGCTGTCTATAAAATAACATATTTCGTCTGTCAGTCTTGTCTAGATTTGTTTCGTATGTTGATCTTAAATACGATTATATTTTATTTATTTTTTATTGCTGAGATGGATGGACAAGCTCGCAGACCACCTGATTTTAGGTGGTTACCTTACCGGAGCCCATAACATCTACAACGTAAATGCGCCAACCACCCTGAGATATAAGTTCTAAGGTTTCAGTATAGTTACAACGGCTACCCCAACCTTCAAACCGAAACGTACTACTGCTTCACGGCAGAAATAGGCGGGGTGATGGTACCTACCCGTGCGGACTCACAAGACATTAACTATATTACAACGACAAGATATTACATGTGAAACTGTTCGAGGACTAATAATGCTATTATCTATTTATTTAATTCAATTTGAAAATGATAATTTTTTTACATAATTTTCAATCTGACATAGCCAGTTACAATTAATTGATAAATAGTAGGGCTGCAAAGGGTTGACCGCATGCCGTAAAGGGCCAAGATAAATGCACGTAGTTTCAAGGGATGCGACACAGGTGTGAGCTCCCCTTAACGCAACTACGTAATGTACTGTGTGGTCGAGTTATTAATTATGCAATTCTCTGATTTCAATTTACTTTTCTGACAAAACTGTACAACAATTTGAGGAGATTTAACTAAACGTAACTAAACTAAAGACCTTAGAACTTATATCTCTAGGTGGGTGGCGCATTTGCGTTGTGGATGTCTATGGGCTCCAGTAACCACTTAACACCAGGTGGGCTGTGAGCTCGTCCACCCATCTAAGCAATAAAAAAAAATTATCGTTCCAAATTCTCTAAATATAATTTATTGTTCAGCTATAGTTGTAAAGACGCAGTTTTATTAAGCAGTGCGTTTGTTCTTCGATTCCACCAGGTGGGATGTGAGTTCATCCAACCAACTAAGAAATAAAAAAAACACTTTTGCGATTATTTCAACACGAGGATGTGTATTATAAAAAAATCGTTCACTCATGTTTATACTAGTTGTTTTAAGCGACGTTATACGTATTAGCGAAGCTGTGTTAAATAATTTCAAGAAGCAAGATGCTTATAGACACAGCCCACTGAGTTTCTCACCGGATCTTCTCAGTGGGTCGCGTTTCCGATCCGGTGGTAGATTCTGCGAAGCACTGCTCTTGCTAGGGTCAGTGTTAGCAACACTCCGGTTGAGCCCCGCGAGCTCACCTACAAACGTTAGGGCGAAGCTGAAATAGCCTCTCAAGGCTATCAGCACAGGTAGGAAAAAAAAAAAAAAAAAAAAAAAAAAAAAAATGCCAACGATATAAGGCAAGTACTTGATTTTCAATTAACAACTATTTAAAAATTACCGAGAAAAGTAAACAGCTTAAGAATGATAAACCAATAACTTTGTTTAGTTGCTAATTACGGTAATTACCTTTCTTCCAGTAATTCAATAATGACTGTCATTCGAAGGACACAGAGCTGGCTCCGTAACATTTTTTTCATCAATAATGATGGGAAGCAAAAAAAGCGAATAAACAAACATGACCAGCAACTCTCCATGTTCTGAAGTTGTTTGGAATCAACACAAATATTACGTCGCAAAAAAAACCACGTAGCATTCGTGTCCAACAATTTAATAACGAGATAAGGATAAATGGAACACGTGACGTGGGCGCGGCGGTGCGGTGCGGTGCGGTGCGGTGCGCGGCCGCTACAACTTATAGCGTGTCGCCCGCTCTAATTGTTGTTTGTAATTTGTTCACGATTGTACAGCTAAGGTGATATTTTAACGTGCTCTTTGTGGGGATGGGCTCAGCTGTTGAATTGGGGACAGATTTATAAATAAATAAAAATATGGTAGGCAGCGGCTTGGATGGTAGGCAGTGGCTTGGCTCTGCCCCTGGCATTGCTGACGTCCATGAGCAACGGTGACCGCTTACCATCAGGTCGGCCGTATGCTCGTCTGCCTACAAAGGCAATAAAAAAAAAACATTCCAACCAATTTTTCTTCATTATGTTTGAATTTATTTATGACATCGGTTGGAGTGGCCTATGTTCAGCAGTGGACAGTAGACAGGCTGAGATGATGATGATGGTGATGTTTATTTTAGTGTCGTTGCTCAATTTCCATTTTAATCGTCCAGTTATTGTAGAAAGTTATATGAAATGATATTAGTTATACAGTTTTTGTTGGCGCTTCAGCGAGATTCACTGGCAAATAACATCAAGTCGGACATCACAACTTAAATGCTGCACCCTCCTTTTGTCATCTCAAGGATAGTCACTGTATAATTTAGGTTTAACTGGATATTTCAAAGTAGTATACACGATGTGGTGCCGGGGGGTTCAGGTAACCAATGCGCTGTGAGTTCGCCGAATCAAATTAGTGCAATGAAATTAAAAAACATAAATACATATGATGATGTAAATAATAAAGGTTGACAATTTAGACTCGTGACTAAGACCTAGGATTCTAAGGTTCTAAGACCGGTGAGACCTCAGTTATTATTAGACTCCATATGCAGTTGATACAAGACACGTTTCAGCGAAGAATGGGGAGCTTCCTCTCCCTAAGGCTTCTCACTCCGTCCATCTCAAGAAGTCAGCCGATGTCTGTAGACCTAACAACGCGAGAGGAAAAATACCCTAAATTTTCTGTGAACTCCGTCCCATCGAGCCGCATTTGAATGTAAATGCTGTACTCTCGCGAGTTTTGACGGCTACCTACGCACATAATTTTCGTTTGCCCAAGTTATAAATTACTTCGGTCGGCTCGCTCCCGTGTTGTGATTTGAATATCATTGTGCCTAAGCACTTGTTCGTGGTCTCATTCAATTTAATTTCGTGTGTTTTCTTGTGTTCATTATTTTAAAACAATTTCAAAGTATAGTGTTAGGTTTATGTAAAGTCATTTGTTCTTTTTTTTTTAATTGCATAGATGGGTGGACGAGCTCACAGCCCACCTGGTGTTAAGTGGTTATCAGAGCCCATAGACATCTACAAAGTAAAGGTTGGGATATCCGTTATACTATACAATTCAGATTTCTACCTCATATCCTAAGGTCGATGGCAGCATCAACATTGCAATGGGATTCGGCAGTCACTTATCATCGAATGAACCGTAGGACTACATAATATCTAGCGTGATAACTAAAAAAAATATCTGAAAATGGAAATGAGGGCTAAGCAGTTAACAGCATGCTAAGATAGTCGCGTTAGTGTGTTCACATTTCGAACTCATGTTCTCTCGCGCGCAAGGCACTCTCAGAGTTGCTCTAACTACTCGAAGCAAGCAGTTCTCGGACCAAAACAAACTTATCTAAAGTAAGGAGTGTAAGTGCAGAGTAAAATTTTGACCCGAGGCAACACGGGACCTTCACGAGACCAAGAGATTTCGCGCAATCAACCTCTATAAAACGAAACCCGCCTATTTAGATCATCGGAGCCGTGCGAAGTTTCCAGATCTTTATACCCGCAATGGAAATGTGAGCACGCCAAAACCGACCTTATTTTAAAGCAAGAAGATAACAGGGCTGCTCTCGTTTAAGCTTTTTCTAGTTTCGAGGTGGGTAGGTATGAAGCGATAACTTTTATTCGCTTTTCGAGGTGCGGACATTGGGGAATACCACGAGATACGATCGTATGTGTGTTTATGTGACGCGCCGTCCTTCAATTTACTAACTTAGATTTCTGGTCAATACTGCACTAGGTCCGGACTCGCAGGTTTTATAGTTACAAAAAACACAACGAGCCTAACCCAATCTTGTGTTAGTGTTTCCACGTGAATATACATAAAACCAGGGACACTTTCTTGAACTCTTTTGAAACTTCGTTATATTACCCAATGGTTTTTCTCACAGCATGACCTATCGCGAACTTATGTAGGGCATAATTAAAACTAACTTACGGTATGTGTTAGACGCTTAAGTGCTTAGGAAGAGTGAAGGGATATTCTAGCAGGAGTCGCTTCATTGTTGCACGGGACAGTTTACCTATCAGACCTCGTTTCCTTGGAATAGTAGTAACAACAATCAACACCGAACTATTCCGCATAGATAAGGGCCAGTTCAAGAGTTCAATGAGGTCCCATAAACATGTTTACAATACTACTCGTAGTATATGTGCGCAACTCTTAGTAAACATCACACTGCGTCAAATAGATCGCCAAATGGGTACCTACGCATGTTCTTACGTACGTGGTTTTACCATCGTCAGAGGTCAGTTTTTAACCTGGAAAAGATATCTTTTGGTAATAATAATAATAATAATAATAATTTATTTATTTCTCTCTTAAAGGTACAAGGTACATACAAATTCAAATGGAAATAAATTAACCTTATAATTTATTTTGTAAGCCTTTGAAAGAGCTGAAGTCTGTACTAGGTTCAAAGACCTGTATTACTGATCTCCAGGCTCCCTCCTTCTTAAGAATAGATTAGGTTAGGTTAANCCGGTCTTGTTTACATTCAAAAGCGGAGAATAATTTTGTCAGTTCGGTTAGAAATTTAGGATATTCGGTCACGTGATCCTCGAAATGATCATCATCGAGTCCACGTCGTGTGCGCCGACTGAAGTTAACAAATTTTTCTGTTCCTAGGTCATGTTCTTTTGACTGTATATGGAGAAAGGGTTCAGACGTGGTAGTGTGTAAGCTTATAGAAGTCGGTGACAGATTTTTTTGCGCTGCCATGTTAGGTGGTACAATGTAATTGGATACTGTACGTCCGGTAAGCCCGTGTGTCGCAGAAGCAGGTGGGCGGGGCTGTGAGCAGTGCACCCGGGTCGATGCAAGGAAACGTATATTTGTCTGAATTTGTGTTCTCACTCACTCATATTATTTGTTGACACCACTTCCTTGTAGTTTTGGTCGCCTAGTACTTTATGATTTTATGCACTTTATTTTACGGAGTAAGAATTTAAATTAACATTTAAATAAAATTGTGACACGTCCGTAACATACGACATCCAAAGGAGGAAGAAAGGAGTTCAATCAGGTGCATAAATACATTCGTATCCTTGGCAAAGCGAAATCCAATCTGTATTATTTATCAAATCTTGTCAACAGGCACTAGTGGGTGTAGTTCTTATGGCGTGGCAGTCATGCATTCTGATTTGAGGCTTAGGTGATCTTACGAACCTTGGACCGACAGATCTGTCTCTCTCTCTACTCCTTTAGAGTGATCGATTGGAAGCCGTTTACTTGAAATGTGAACGTGAGAACTTTATCAAGGGGTCTGTCCATATTACTGGTGGACCACGTTATTCCACAAAGAAGCAACTGTGGCATTATGATCACTTCTATTGACTGATATGACTATACAGGTACATCAGCATTTCAAGTAATTACGTACTAAGCACGTGTTTATGCTAAGATCGAGCGTACTTATCAGTCATCATGAGGTGTTTGTTCGAAGTCCTAGTGAAAGAAAAGCTATGTCGACCATCTATGGAACTTGTGAATGTTTCGGTACAGATTTAGGAAAAATAATACCTACTAGAGGTCCCGCAGTAGTCGAAATTCGATTATAGTTAATTGGAATTTAAAGTTTGTACTCTATTATGATTGTATTTTATACTTCTATAATCACAAATTTCGCCAAGACTACACTATAAATAATATTAACAAAGACAAACAATATTTAATCTATTCTCAATTTGACAACAGACTCCAAGAACAAAAGTTTGACAATAAATAGAACGCATGCGTGTGTGCGTCAAATACATGGTATGTAATGTTTTCTTTATTGATTTAATGTATCTTTAATGCATTATTTTAAAAAAATATTAGGATTGTGCACTTCTTCTCTATAAGTGTGGAAAATTTCATACTCCTCCGTCCGCGCAATTTTCGTAAAAAGGGATACAAAGTTTTTGCTTCACGTATTAATAATACCTATACTCGTGTAGACTCGTAATACGTTAACTTTAAGACAAATTACTCAAAGCATGTTGCGGATAATAACATGTACTTTTAGGTTAGGAATATTGTGTTCTTTTTTTATAATACATTTAGAAATTACTCAAATTTGTACATTACATTATATTTATGTAAAATTAATGTAAATCTGTTTAGCTCGAAGACTTTTGTGGATATGTGTTTAAGATATGCTTTCGCTTTAAATATACACGTCTCCCTGCGGGATTCGATCTTACCCTTAATTAAAATATTCGATACGATTACACTGATAGTCTTACCCATTAAATTGTATGCGTTAAACCTATTCTGTAAATAAAATATGTTTCGTTGTTGATTATTAAAAACACAGCTTTGTATACGTCGCCGCGAGCAAAGTCGCAGGCGACGCTAGTAACGAACATTAATTTCATTGAACCCCAAGCTAAAAATAAAGTATACAATAAACGGAACACATTATATAAAATTATTGTCTTCGCTTATTATTATTATTTTTAATGTTATACCGTCACAAAATTACTTAAGATAATGAAAAATATTTAAATGTTACACAATGATAAATATTTGTGATGATAACCACATTGTAAGTTTTTATGAATACGTCGTTGTTACTAATCAATTCTTGACGCTTGTTAAATTGCTTTAAAAAAATATCTGTTACTTTTATTCCGTTATATATTATTATAAATATTCGCAAGAATTAGTCAGTTGCATAGATCAGAAGATTAGCCCGCGTTCTACTTGACTTTATTCAATTACCTGAGTCCATAGACAACGATACAGACGAGTAATCGTGCCTTCCAAGATCATATCGACGCTTGAAAGGCAAACGTGACTAAGCGACAATGCGTGAACTTTACAGTAGACTAATTTAAAGTCGAAATACCTGAAAACAAAATTTATTTTAACGAATCTAGCTGTAGTAGAATCTAGCTAGTAGCTGTAGGATGGAAATGATTTTAATAGACCTAGAAATATATATTTTTTTGCGCATCGAATATGCTTATTGCCTATCACGTTTGCTTTTCAAGCGTCGACATGTAGTATGCTCATAATTCTGTTGAAATTGAAATTTCGGGTCATGTCTCCAAGTGGGCTCAGAGAAACATGGTCCCTTGTGACACAAGACGTACACGCATCTTATCGGATCTAGTAGTTTAAATTGTAACATTATAATACAAAAACAGCCGCTCTCTCGCTTTCATTAAAAGTTATACTTTAACTATGTAATATATCCAGGTTGCCAATTTATGTCACCGACTATTATTTGTTTTTATATGCTTACTTTGTACGTATGGTGTAAATAAAGTGTTATATTATTATATGAACATCTATGCTATAGATTTGGCCACTTTAAAAGCTATCATTTCACAAAACGATTTCAAAAACATTATTAATCGATTAAAACCGCGGCAACACATAATGTATAAATTGCAGTACACCGATTGATTCATTGAAATTTCCATTGCAATCTTAGCTCACATTCTCTACACCATAATATTGTTTATCCACTTTCTTGCTCAGGTATTTTATGCTTTAATTTACTCGCATTAAGTTTTATTATAATTTGTGTTAGATTATGTACATTAGACGTTTTTTTTTTAAAAATGTTTTCTTCGATAACCTTCGACACGTCCATTCATGATCTTATAATTGAGACACTTATTGCGAAATAGCATGGATAATGTGCAGTGATTGAAGAATAGTAAAAACCCAAATTTTAGCTATCTTTAGGGAATTCAAAGAACAGACAACATGAGGATGTGCTCATGAGACACGAGCTCACGTTGTGCAGTGCATGTGAGTGGCGGTAATCTTCATTATCTTTCCCTACCTATTCGCTGGTAGCCTAAGGGGCTTTTTTTATTGATTAGGTGAGTGGACGAGCTCACAGCCCACCTGGTGTTAAGTGGTCACTGGAGCCCATGGACATCTACAACGTAAATGCGCCACCCACCTTGAGATATAACTTCTAAGGTCTCAGTATAGCTACAACGGCTGCCCCACCCTTCAAACCGAAACGCAATACTGCTTCACGGCAGAAATAGGCGGGGTGGTGGTACCTACCCGTACGGACTCACAAGAGGTCCTACCACCACGAATTACGCTAATTATAATTGAATTGAAAAATAAAAAATAAAGCTAATTTCCACTGAATTAACTAGTGAGTTTGATAATATTATTTATCATTTTTCATAATCAAATATACAAACAATAAACTTTTCCTTTGTACACTGATTCAAAGATCGAGAAACAACTCAAATAAACGTAGGTACATATGTGCTGGGATGTCACCTCATCAAGAAGATAGCAATTATTTAAATATGTATATGAATTGTGATTAAAAAACTTCGATTAACGTTTATCGCTGTGACGGTCGTTCGCTTATCATTCCGTCATGTAACTTAAGTTGAATGACATTTCTGACTTAAGCGTGTTCAAACGAGTGAGCGGTGCCCAGATACTGTTACTGTCAAATCTCTGATATATCGTAATTCAGTTTATCTTATATTTTTAAACGAGCAATTCTTGTATATAAATATATAATAATAAATAAGAAGAATAATAATAATAATATATAATCTGTATCTCGGAAACGGCTTCAACGATTTTCATAAAATTTAGTATACAGGGTATTTCGGGGGCGATAAATCGATCTATATAGCTACGATTTATTTTCAGAAAATGTTGTTTTATTCGTGTTTTCAATAATCAACTTTATCGATAATCAACTTAAACATAATCTTAATTTTTTTTTTGAAAGAAAATAACAAGTAATATAATATAATATAAAATGTAATTCGAACTTAAAAAAAATTTCTAAAAAAAAAAAAAGATGATAGTTCGGTCATCCTCTAGTGATATTTTAACCATTGAAAGTTTACGTAACCCACCTTCTGAGTTAATTAACAGCTCGGTGAGATCACGTTTCGCTCACCTTGGCTCGATCTCGAACTACGATGCAATATGTCATCAGAAATCAACGTTACAAATTCAGCGAGCTAAGATTTTCTCCTGTGTTATATGGATGCCGGAAACATACAAATTCGAAACAAGAACAACACGCATCTCAGATACACATGTCATTTCATCTTAATTGTTTGCCATTGCGTACAGACGATCATACGAACCATCTGAATGTTCATAGCCATTACCATTCAATTCCATAGCCACGTAAGTGCCTACTGTTAAATAAAAAGTACGAATAAATATAAATTACACACGGACTCTGAACTGGAGTCAAACCGAGACCTTGAGGGTCTAGGTCTACAGCAGCCACGATCTATTAACACGACACGCGAGGAACAAATCCAAGTTTGCTGATTGTATAGTATATTTTGAAGTATAGCGTGATACAGAGAGGCAACTAATGCGAAGAGTGTAGATGTATAAAATATTATAAGAATTTCATCTATCGATTCCTTCAAGATTCCATCTTTTTACTGTGATATCACTGTCTCCCTGAGGGGGACATAACGCTGTGCGTGGCGAGGTGAGTGCCTCTGCTGATGTGTCCCGCCTCGGGCTGATGCCGTCGCAAGTTTTTCATACTATATTTTATCGCTACAAAAATTGTAGTCTAGTTTATGTTGTTAATGTAAGTATTCTATGTAAAGTAATCAATTATACGTTTTTATACCTGAATCTTCCTCTGGGTTCTAATTGATATTTTAAAGATGGGCTTACAGCTACGACATTATACGACACTTGCCGAAATACGACACTTGCCTTACCTTACGACATGAGATTCAAAGAAATTGAAACTTTCGTAAAATAATTATCCAACCGCTATTACTAATCAATGTTATGAACGTGTATTGAATGTTTTTTTTTATTGCTTAGGTGCGTGGACGAGCTCACAGCCCACCTGGTGTTAAGTGGTTACTGGAGCTCATAGACATCTACAACGTAAATGCGCCACCAACCTTGAGATAAGTTCTAAGGTCTCAGTATAGTTACAACGGCTGCCCCATCCCACAAACCGAAGCGCGTTACTGCTTCACGGCAGAAATAGGCAGGGTGGTGGTACCTACCCGCGCGAATGTATATTCACATCTATTTTTATCACCGTTTAAACTAAATAGAAAATGTTGGTAAATTATTGTCCCTAAATGCGCTAAAAGCATTTCCAGTGCTGCATCACGGGCTCGTCAGGCCTCAAGTATTCCCGCGAGTACAGTCTTCGCCGAAATCACTAGCCCCGGGCCAGATCGGCAGCTCGCCTCGCGTTACGATATGTGACACGGGGATCCGATATCGTTCGAATTACGCTACATTTTTATTGGAGTAATCTTTTCTGAATGGCCACGCCAGCCAGGGCCGGAATGGTAACTTTGGTCATATTTACTCTTATAACCTTTAGCCGTCACAATATGAAATGACGAGAACGATTTCCATTTCAGGATTTTGGGCGTCGAATACCAATACCCTAGTATAATAAAGAAGACTTCGAAGTTGTCGTGGCCTAAAGGATAAGACGTCCGGTGCATTCGTATCTAGCGATGCACCGATGTTCGAATCTCGCAGACGGGTACAAATTTTTCTAATGAAATACGTACTTGGCAAATGTTCACGATTAACTTCCACGGTGAAGTGTAAAAAAAAATCAAACCCGGAAAATTATAATTGGCGTAATTAGTGGTGGTAGGACCTCTTGTGAGTTCGCACGGGTAGGTACCACCATCCCGCCTATTTCTGCCGTGAAGCAGTAATGCGTTCCAATTTGATATTGAGACCTTAGAACTTATATCTCAAGATGGGTAGCGCATTTATGTTGTAGATGTCTATGGGCTCCAGTAGCCACTTAGCACCAGATGGGCTGTGAGCTCTTCCACCCATCTAAGGAATAAAAAAAAAATAGTTGCCAAGGTTGACATAATGATTCTTCTTCACCTTGTCATGAGCAACCGAATAAGTTCAGTCTCAGACTCGAGGCAGTTCATTATTATGGTTTACAAAGCAAAACAAAACCATAATCAAAACACGTATTAAAATAAATCAATTTAAAAGTCGACAAATAATAAAAAAACTGCATGGACTTATCAAAAGGATCCACAGATTGCGAAAAACTCGGGCAAGTATCGCCGTATAATCTAATTAAGGTTCTTTGTCGGAGCCCGTCTGTTTACTTCCTTTGCTTGACGTACTCGTGTTTATTTTTTTGCGAGTGGCGCGGCTCAAAGGCGCGGAGTTATGAAATTGTTCAAGCGTTAATTGTAGACGTCCAGTCGCGAATATTAAAGTGGCTCGTGTGCGGCCAGCCTTGTATAACTAGTTAACCTCCGTGGGCGTGAGCGAGCTACTAATGGCGCTGCCACTAGAGCTGAGAGCGTGCCAAGCAGTAAGCGTCCCTAACAGATTTTACCTTTCCGAATTAAGTACATATATCTGTGGAAAAGTTCACGACTAACGATGTAAATAACATGAATGCTATCGATCGCCTCAATATTAATATTTTTTTCACACTTCATCACCTTGGTCCTAGCAAGGATCTTATTTTCCATGGGAACTAGATACTGATATACATATTTAAATATCAACGCATAAATATATGCATATACTGAAATGCAATATCTAGACAGAGCAAACAGAGTTGTTCATCATACGAATGTTTGCTTGAAATGGGAATCGAACCCACGTTCCTCAGACCAGCAATTAGTTGCGTAATTACTACACCACCAAATTAAGTCAAGGGTTTTCGGAACCTCTCTGCTGTGAGCTCTAGGCTTAATCTGTCCATCTGAGCTGGCAAAAAAAGGATTTTAGTGGACGTGAAATGACCGACTAAGCCATTGATTTTGAAATTGAGCTAGTGATACTTGGGACGAATAAAAGCCATCAGTTATGTATCGAGTAATTCGGAGGTTGACAATGTTCTGTTCACTGCCGTAAAAGGTACTTACTTGTATGTTACGATGTACACTCAGGCTAGGGTGAGTGGGCTCCGTCAAACTTTTGGTAACAGTGAAACAGCAGAAGAAAATTCCATTAAAAATAAACTGTAGCGGAAAGTCGATCAACCCCTATTTTTGAAATGGCGTTGCTAAAGTATTTTGTCGTAGTTTACGGCCGCAGATAACTCTCCGCGGTCCGCTTTATTAACTGTGTTTGTTTTTAAATTCCTACTTTTTTTTTCGTTCTCTATGCGTTATGAATATTGATGATTATTTATTCGACTGTCTATCGCGGACAATTGTTTTGTTTTTGATTCTAATTGGAGGTTTTGTTTTGAAGTTGCGAAAATTGTAACGGGGATTTTCCAATTTAAGTTGTTAGGAAAATTGTTTAAGGTTTAGAATCATTAAGTTTTTTTAAGGGTATAAAATTGTTTCAATAGTTCTATTGCTACTTTTTTTTTTTTATTGACTTTGTAGGCAGTCGAGCATACGGCCCACCTGATGGTAAGTGGTCACTGTCGCTCCTGGACGTCAGCAATGCCAGGGGCAGAGCCAAGCCACTGCCTACCAGCCAAGCCGCTGCTTACCATTTCTTATTTCGGATCCTGCGGACGAAATGGTAAACAGTCGACGTCGCCAAAAACACGTCATTTCGGATTCTCCCGATCCACTAACGGTGCTTTTAGGTACTCCAAGCACCGGTCATCGTTCTCTTCGAGCCCGTCGCTTGCGACGAACGGCTCGGCGATTAAACTAACCCACAGATACAGCCCACTGAGTTTCTCGCCGGAATTTCTTAGTGGGTCGCGTTTCCGATCTGATGGTAGATTCTGCGAAGCCTGGCTCTTGCTAGGATTCGTGTTAGCAACAACGTCAGGTTTGAGCCCCACGAGCTCACCTACTAGTTCAGTGAATCTAGAATAACCCTTCGAGGATACTAGAATAGGAAGGAAGAAAAAAATGGGCCAGACACATTAGATACATTATCCCAAACTTGCGCTAACAAAAATACAGACGTAACTCGTAGACTTACGAATTCCTGTATATTCTTTTTAATCTAATTTCATTCCAATACTATCCCAACTTTGGTTTATGTGGAAAAAGTAAGTTAGTGTCGGTAACAAAGGGAGTCGGGTTCGGCCCGCGCGGCGCGCTCTCGTCCGATTTTTTCCCGTTGATCGGTAATCGTCGAAGTCATTAGGAACGCTTTGTTTTTTTATCTGACGGACGCAATGGCGCGAAAAATGTCGTTAGAAGACCGACGGACGAGGAAATGACGGTCAGGTGACTTGGACAATGAGGTTTATGGAATCTTGATAGTCCACCGAGAGTACTGTTGCAATTGGTAAACATGTAACCACTTGCAAAGTACTTCGATTGTCGCAACTTTGGGATAAGACATTGTTTAATGTTTTATGCCTTTATTAATATTTGACCACGAAAAAGTGCCCCACGAAATCTTGCATGAATGAACATTTCTCATCAAAGATCATAGGTAACATTTATAAAAGATTTATCGAAAGGTTTCATTCGTTAAGTTAAAAGGAAAATCATTTTTCATTAAAATTAATTTCTTGAAGTTTTAAAATATGATTTCCTAACACTTAGTTTAATGAAACTTCAGAAATAAACGTTTTAAGTTACCTAATTTATAATGAATAGTAAATTGTAATTATAACATTTATAATAAAACTGCTAAGTAATAAAAGCGGGCTGCGTGTACGTTAGTCGAGCGACAGCGGTCGCGGGAGCGGGTTGCCCCGTCTATTACACCATTACTTAGCCCAATAAAACGAATTAAAACCTAATTATACGCCGCGATTTTTGAACATTAAAAGAGGGCCCGAATTAATTAGTGGAAGGCGGAGGCAATGATTCCAGTTCGGCGGGTAATTACCGCTCCAAGGTTTCAAGTATAAATCAGAAATTGGCTCAAGCTATAAGCGGGATACTTTAATGAAACTGGTGTTAATCTACACTTATAGTCTACACATAATTCTATGAGAACTATTAAAATAAATTGCATATATTATTATTAAAAAAAAAGGTTTCATGGTTGACGTATTATATTATTCATCAGGATCAGGACCCAACTATTACTGCTAAGCGATTACGGAGACCCTTTGTCTACGTGACTGTTGTCAGCAACCCTGATAATTGATGTCAATACGTGCATTGTTTTCGGTTACCAAATGATAACAGCCGTACCCCTTGATTCGGAACAAGCGATTTTTTCGCGAAAGTAGTTTCGCGGGGGCACTCAGCACACCGGACATCGGACATCGGTAATTGCGCAGTTTTATACTTTTTATAAATTACGACCTAATCGTTTGTGAATTACACCACAGCAAGACGTCCAGGGTAAATCTTGGCGGGTCCGCTGCGAAGACTCGACGTTATTGAATCACTATGAACTATTCTGTTTGTCTGAGTTTTTAAATGCGGCTCGCTACCGACATTTAATTGTTTGATCTCTGGTAGGGAAGAAGATTGTAGAAAGGTATTCTTGTTGATATAGGCGCTTAAGCTGTCTTATAATTGTGTGGGTGAGTTCTGATGATGATATATGTCTTTTAATTATTATAAAATTTGTTGGTGTCCATATTAATTGAATGTTACAGAATCAACATACTGTTAAATGGAGGCAATATTCGGCTGCGTATGTAACAAATTAATTCATAACTCGTATTTTTTATGGTCTTTTAAGCCTAAAAAATTATGTATTTCAATCTACTGAATACGCGAGAACGAATCGATAATTACGAAAGCCCCGCTTTACTTTAAATTGCTATTCATTTAATGCATTAACGTAACCACATCACTTAAGAATACAGCAACAGTAAACAGGCAAAGCAGGAAGTCGCTCAATTCCAACAAGAAATTGTTCAAAACAGCGAATTAGTAACAGTAATTGCAAGAAGCTTGGAACGGTCAACGAAAATGTAAGTCGCCCAAGTTCGAATGCTATTAGAAAACGAGAGTAGTTTCAAAACTGGGCGACGTAATAAATATCAAAATTAACTGGCAACACTCGCTCGCTATAAATCGAGCTCAACTGCTACTGCCGAGTGAGATTTCATTACTCAAATCAAATTTCGATCGAATAATAACTTTGTATTCATAGCGCGAATAAATGAGATTTTCTTTAATTCTGATAATAATTTGAGGGTTGCCAATAATGTTTATAGCACAACCGTGAACTCCTATATTCTTATACTCATCGATCATTCGAACATTCTCTATTAATTGTATAATCTGATCTTATATAATTTAGGTTAGTAGTTACCCTGATCTGATCATAGTACAGAGTTCAGGGAAGTCCAGAGCCATAATAAATCTGTTTTCGTATGGAAATGCGTTAATTGACGCTTATGTTTATATGATTTATCATACGATCGAAGATCCGCGGTAGCCAGCACTAAGGACAAGGCAAGAGTGGTTAAACACCTTAACTTGACTAGGAGCGGTCATTTGAAGATATTAATTGAGGAGCCGGCGCCGAGAGTCGTTTGAAACAGTGTTGCAAGAGTGGCATCTTGTTAACGTGCGTTTTAGTGAAGCGAATTGTGAGTGCGCCGAGTAATTGAGAGGATCCATTTAGAATGAATATAGAGCGGGCTATAAAGTATGGAACGGCTTTTGAATGAGCGGACCGTCTTGGCACGTGTTTAGTTGAGTGTTAAATAGTTCTGTCCTCTATTGTTTTGTGTATGTTTTTTGTTAAAGATATCCTTCTTTATTTTTGTTCCTGTAAGTGACTCTATAAGTCAATAAACCACTAATTATTATTAGTTTATTATTTGTTATTTTTTATTATATTAATTGGTAATTTTTCGCAACGTGAATATCGCAATCCGCCCTAAGATAAGTTGAAGGCAAGCTGCATGTGTTTTTTTCAGTACTAATTTTAAACATGTGCTCATTAAATGTCTTTAAGCGCCGCGTGCCAAACATTGTGTAGTTTCTGATTAATGGGATATTTTCAGTTACACCCTGTTCAGATTGTGTGATTTGAAACTTGATGAAGCAGAAATAACCTTCGAAAAGCGACACTATTATGAGACAAGCAGATAGACGCATAATGAGATAGAACACTGAAGGTTTTACTTCTAGCCACGTGTGAGTTATACATAATAAATACGTTATTATTATAATTCTATAGTGTTATAGGCACAGACAGAGACAGGCAACAGGCAGGGTGAAATGGAGACTTGTGAGCACCCTATGTACCAGCGGGCTACCGTAGGACAGCAACAACTGCGCTACTTGCTCACACTCGTAAGACTGCCTAAACCCCCCACAACAAACATCACGAAATATTTTACGAAACACATTAAGCCAGTTCAGAATTATTCGGAATTCTACGACTGTCGTAATAGGAACTAAATACTCCTTCCGTCGGCCATTTGTACAAATGGCAGCGTTTCCAGAAGTTTGACAGGTCGGATGAAATGTCGCGCTATTTTTACTAATTAAAGGCTAGGGGTGGGAGCCTTGGAGTATAGAAACAAATAGGATATTCTTATTAAAGATTTTGTTCTGCTGGGCGAGCACAGGCTCAGCTAGTAGAACATCTGTCGTGATATAGCTAAAAGGTAGAGGTCAACCTTCGTGGAAGAATATACATAATAGGAGTTGGATTTGTGTTGTATGTATGTGTTAAAAAAATACACGAAATATAATGGCCTTTTTTAGCAGTCGATAAATATACAGTTCACGTGCTGGTAAGTGGTTATATCGAGGAACACCAGGACAAACAATAAATTTATTTAATTGTTTTTTTCTAAGCGTCGTATAATGAAGGACATACATATCATTGCATTCAGAATCATTCCATACGCAACAGTGATGATATAGTAATGACCTGTCTAAGCTCTCTGCGGCAGTGGTTCAGGTAGTGAGCTACTGATACTGCCATACCCAACTGGTCAAGTGTTACTCAAAATTTTTATCAAGTGTGCTCACAAGTGCTCAAGATTGGAGCCTGTTAACACGAAATTGATATTGCTGCTGAGATAATTGATAGCCGAGTGCCAGCCGACCAGCGTCCGTGTAATATAGAACATCCATTTGATGTCGCGCTCGATGTGACGAAACCCTTCTGATTGTGATTGCTCGGAGGTGGTCGCCGGTGAGGCTAATTTTTAATGTGATGAAAAACGCTTCTCGAGGGCTGTTTTAATGGTTACGATCTATTAGGTGAGGAAGTGAACCGTCATAATTATTCAACGAAATATTTTACGTTTCAACGCTTTGGAATTTAAGAATATTGCTTTTTAAAGTTTTGTCATAGTATTTTTTTACTGTTTGATACATGTCAATGGTCGAGCAAGTGTGCATGTATGTGCATAATATGTATATAGTGTAGGATCAGCGGCTTATGCATAAGAATGTGGGTCTTTTTTGAACTTGTTGTGTTTATTATTTTGTTAAGTAAGTTAACATGTAGACATCATGGAGAATAACTGTCTCCCTCCATACCTGTGTGATCACTGACCGTCCCGCGAGACGATCATCTAACATTAAATCTCTATCTGTTTATAAAATAACACAAACCCTCGAAATACGAGATTAAAATTCTTATCAGTACTTAAGTTTTCAATTAAAACCATCCCTTAAATCTGAAGACATACAAAAACTTTGAACAAAGATCAATAATAAAGGGAATGAGCAACCTGCCTCTACGGGCAATTAACGGACTTATCTCGTGAAATAACGTAATCAAACAGGACAAGGGGGAGAGGGGGAGCCGCGAGGTCGAGAGAGAGGAATCAATCTTTGAATCGAACTTGCCGGACAGAAATATTTATACAGTACGATACGATTTTCGCGTTAGTAAAATTATACGGAAACCCGTGATCTGTGACGTCTAATTTTAAATACATTTATATGAAACTGCTCTAGTGATCGTTTTAAGGAATCCTGCGAGTTTACCGGACAACCCGTAAAATTTTCATATGTTAGTATGAAAAAACGACGAAAACTTTTTATTTTATGAAATTGTGACACTTGAACAAGTTGAATTAAAATAATTAATATCGAAAACAACTTAATAAAATCGTAAGGTATAAATGTAGGTTGAGTTCCATAGCCAGCAGCGAGACTAATTTAAATATCCAAACTAATTTGTCGAGAGTGCCGGCAGTTTGATTGTGGCCGAATTACGTGAAGGAGTTCGTACCGTTCCGTTGAGGGCACGAAGGGGGAAAATGAAAGTAGAAAATTGTGGAGACGATTACAATGGGCTGATGATGATCAATTGTTTTGTTATTTCACATGTATATTTACTGTTTGGGCTCTTCAAGCATCCGTGACCTAATACATATGTCTTTACTCTTGTTGACTCATTCAATTCCTATAACAAAATATATATATGTATTACGTACTGATAATAAAGAATAGTTTCCATATTGCAGAAATCGTGTACTTAAAAGAGGAAATGAAGAATTCCTGTAATTTCTCGCTATAAGATTCTTTATAAGCCCACACAGGTATGTATGTGTTTCCATTTCGCGAAGTAATTCGTTTCAGTTTGGAGTTGCACAATACAATTGAGACTTCGATCAAATGTCTCAACGTGTATGACGACATTGACTTAATAATGGTAAATGGTTACTGCAGCCCATATACATCTACAACGTAAATACCGCCACCCACCTTGAGATATAAGTTCTAAGGTCTCAGTTTTAACAGTAGGTACAACGGCTGCCCCACCCTTCAAATCGCTTGAAGGTGCTTCACGGCAGAAATAGGCAGAGTGGTGGTACCTACCCGTGCGGATTCAACATGTCATCTTCAACTATTGAATGGGGTTTCCCTCTCGGCCGTCTCAGTACTATGGCTTGAGAAATTGTAAATGTACAATATTTCAACAGTATTTCTAGAATAACATGTTTTGTTATTAAAATAGTTATTAGTAGGTACTAAACACCAATATTCTTGTACAAGCTGAAGTTCCAAACGAGCTTCGAATCAAAAAAGTTCCGCTAGAGCAAATTATAAAAGCACAAAGGAAGCTCTGACTACAACGAAAGCACCTTGATACAAAGGTTCTTCTTTGTACAAAGGAATTTCAGTTCCGTAGGTGCCTTCGGTATAGTTCGTAAAACTTTCAGTCAATTCGATATGCTATTCATTTTATTATTTAGCGATTTTCAATGTTTTTGTTGTATAGGCGTGTGAACGATCTTGTAGTTCACATGTTGTTAAGGGATTACCCGCTCTGGATATTACTACGTGAATGCCGTCATCCACCTTGAGACATGACAGATGTTATTCCTTCATTGTACAAGTCATTAGAAAGATATAATAATAAATACATACTTTTTTAGAATAACATTTTTTTTTCTGAATCATTCTAACTTTTTTTTATCTATATAAAATTATTTTTTACATTTTAGTTTTGTTTGTTTTATAAAAGCATATTTATTGATTTTTAAACTATAAGCTATAAATAATAGGCAAATATAAATGCCTTTTAAGTCTTTAACGATGTCTCTCCATAACGTGAAATTACCACGTTATGGAGAGCTTGGCTTCTTAATGGCTTATATTATTCTGTTAAAACAAGCTATAGGGTCGTTCTATGATTTATTTCGTAATCTGACCATGCACCCAATACATTACCGTTACACAGGACTGTTCCTGTCAATTTGAGCAATCAAGTTCTTCTATCATAATTAGGAGCCTAAGAAATAATATATACGGAAGGCAGCAGGAGCGTATATGCCTTAGCACATGGCATAAGACACTAGGTACCATGATTTCAGTGTTAATCCTGAAGATTCTAATTAGGATAATTGGAAAACTTATTATTAAATTATTGTATTGTCTTTGGTCCTTGATTAGTGTACCATGTTGAAATCGACCCAACGTTTTGAAGGGGATGAAAATCATGTTCAAATATTCCGTTACATATACACATGCCAAGCTATAAAAGCGTTTTTAAAATTGGCACTTACTTCCGGATTTGAACACCGGCATGGTAGTATCGCAGGATATAGCAGACAATAAGAATTTTATTATTAAGGGCATAACTATCCGAATTTTCTGAATGTTACTCCGAACGACAAGCTAATTAAAATAAAAGTAAGTGTGATTTTCCGAACTATAAAAATCATTATCAACACTTCTAGTTTTATGTCAAATTTCTCTAATATTTAGTATAGACAATAAGTGGTGTCTATTTTCCATGCGAGGAAAATAAATATTTGCCGATTTTGAACCTGATGACCACTATTGAAATGACTGATGTTATGAAATGAAATGATACTGATTGTTATTGAAATGTAACATGAAATTGTTATTTTTTTCCAATGTTTATGTTATTATACGACTGAAATCTGTTACACTGTGAGCAACACGAAGAGAAACAGAAAAAAGATTAAAATAACGTTTGAGATTTTTCCCATTGTATCTCGTAGTCTGAGCTGAGACTTAGTTAATGTTAGTGTTCTTTTCAATATAGAGAACTTTCCGGTTTTTAAAGCACAGATTTTAAAGCAAATTTTACCGATGTTAGGACGTATTGTAGGAGGGTTCCCACATATACCTACCACCAAACTGCCGATTTCTGCCGGGAAGTAGATAAGGTTTACTTTGAAGGGTGGGACCATCGATGGTATATTGATGGGTGGGACAGTCGTTGTGGAGTATACTTGACACTAAAGCGTTTAGACTTCACGTCTCTAGGTCGAGTAGCAGTATTCGAATTGTGAAATTTATAAGTCTCGGTAGCCACTAAACGCCTGGTGGTACATGAACTCGGTGACCTGCCCGTACAATAAAGTCTGGTAGACGACTATACAGTCTACATGGTGGTGAGTGGTGATCGTCGCCCATGGTGATGTAGAAGTGTCAAGCTACAACCTAGCGCTTGCCTCTACTTCCAAACCTAGCTTAAAAAAGTACGTACATACTTATCATAGTATTTGGGTGAAACAGTGGTGGTGCTGAATGGGCAGTCTAATATCAGAGCCCGATATTATGTTATAAAATTGATTTCTGGAAACCCATTGTTAAAGAACGGAGCGCTTTCAGGTAATTTTCCTGTTCCAGTGGGTAGTTTTAATTTCGTTGTTTTTTAATTGGAAGAGAAGCAGATAAGCCGACATGATAAGTGAGCTACTATGTTATTTAAGTCGAGTAGCTTAACGTAACGATCGAACTCTTTACACATGTATGATTTGAGCAAAAACCACGCTAAGAGGTAGCAACCCATTCGGTCTCAGCACCCTCAGATACGAATACCCCGTCTCCCTCGACTAATTCTTTTCAACCGAAATGCTAATACAAACCGGTTTAATCCCGTTATTGTTTAAGATTTTATTGAATTTACAATTGAGATTATCTCCCTCCCGCCTACGCTCGGCCACTTCCACCAAAACATTTTTAAGTTGTTTTTAAATGAAACATTTTTGGAAAATTTGATAATTAGAAGGGAGCTAGTGAATATTGTAGCTTGACGGTTTATTAACATTACACCAACTAGACAAGTCACATCGGAAGCTATAAATGAAAATAAAAACAACTTCATTACATTGAATAGGTCCACTAGCCCGCGAGAATCTAAAACAAAAACAGTAGTCATAGTTTTCCCAACGTGACCGGTACCAAGCCGGTAGAATATCTCCGAATATTATTAAATTAAACCGGGCAACTAATCCCGTTGCCTGTTACCCGGATAGCCATATTGTGTTCAAATTGAAAAACTTTTCTCGTTATCAACTAATTATATCGCGGACCGAGGAGAAAATCTTTCGTAAATGTTTACAGAGGACGGCTGTCATTCGGATCTACTCATTTATTCTTCACTTTCGATATACCGGTGCTGTTCATCAATACTATTTATTAAGTTGAAAATATTTGTTCTCTTGGCTGCAATACTTATATTATTTACTTGTGTAAAGCGTGTTATTATAATAAGTTTTTCTTTTTTTTGCTGTGAGCAACGAGTTAACACATTAGCTGGTAAAAAGTTATACGTACCAGCTGTCCAGTCGGGCTGTTGGTAATAGAATACGTGGAACGCCGGTATTTTCCCGCGTGGGCCCATAATGCTTCTTAACACCGTAGTTACACAATTTCATTAATTTTCCAGTATTGGTTATTACTAAACGGTTTTTCTTTCATCGTGGAAGTTATTCGATTCGCGTACGGATTGCCTGCCAAAGGATTTTCAGCCGTATAGACTCATCGCTTTGTACGATCACATCGAGCATCTCATCCTTCAAACCACGAATGCTTCAAAGATTTATTAGAGTCAGTCCATACGTTACTCCACAACAATCGAGCCTTCGACTTTACATTATTTAGTAATGTTATTGTGTTTTCAATTTCCATTTATAATATTTTCCAAACAACATCTTGGAATATGGATTCCAATAACAAAAGTGAGATCATTGTAAAGTAAAAAGACGACGTGGCATCAAGAGAAGGGTTTACGGTTGTTTTTAATTAATTAATTTTATAATAACGTCGGAGGAGCGCCGCGTTGCGTTTATTCGAATTCGTTTCTTAATTACCCGTTTTATTGTTATATAATTTTTGGGAGTCCAGCGGGGGGGGGGGACCAGGGACCGCTCCGTCCAAGTTTCTAATTAAACTTTCTTGAGGTGCTTTTTCAGATCGAAAGTATTTTTTGAACGTTCACAATCCGTTCTATGGATAGAGTTTCGGAGATTATGGGATTTTTTGTTTTCAGTTTTTATACCTACTTATTTTAAAGTAGGTATATTTCTTCCATTTTTTATGTTTGCGTTAGCATTTAATAAAAATAAAGACAAATTTGCAATTGAATTTTTAATATCCCGTAAGCGCCGACTGTAGTTAGTAGGACACGATGCAGCCCGCGTGTAGGTGCCACTGTTCTGTCTATTTGCCGGAAAGCAAACATGTGGTTTGGCTTGTGGAACAACCGTTTTACAATTGAGATTGCGACCTCATATCTTAAGAAGGGTAACGTCATTCACGTTGTGAATTCTATGGATTTTACGTCTATGGATTTCAGTACCTAACTTTTTTTTATCAGGTGTGAGGGTGGAAGCAGAGTAGAGGCAGAGTGGAGGCAAAGTGGAGGCAGAGTAGAGACGGATTGGAGGTGACCGTAAGCTCGTTCACCAATATACGTAATTAGAAACAGAAAAAAAATCGTTACTTCCACACGAAGTAAAGTATTCACAGCGAATTTCATAAAATTAAATGAATGAATAACCCGTCATAAATTGTAAAACTAATATCCCAGGCTTGATTATAATTGTCAATTTATTTTAAAGATTGTATTAATAATAGTCAAACCGAACCCAGAGTCGGTAGGATAGACGGGGTCACTAACTACGTGACCAATGAGCCGATGTAACTTAATTATGGACCAGTAATTATTTAATGAAAACTAATTGTAATTATTTTTTCAATCATTCCATTAACAAGATGATGATAAATATATTTTCGACGTACAAGGTATCGTAAATAAATGACTTTCCATTACATTAAAATTGTCAACATCATCATACCGAGTATTTGCGCGCACTGATCAACATGATAATTACCAAAAATATTTAGATCCGATTATTTCGAACCAGTGACCTTTTTAGTACGCTTCACTGAATAAATTAAAATAGGTCCGTTAATTACATAATCATAAGTGCATTTGCTAATTTGTTTATGGCACGGTGCGCGGTGCCATCGCCATTTCGGTGATTATCCGCAGGACTTGGGAGACGCGGCGGAGATTGCAGTAGGGGTGGCAGGCATTTAACAGAATTCAATTTTATTTTATTCGGTGCTATGTGGTGGTTGAATAGACTACCTTTCGTCGCAACGTAAATGTCGTCGTCGTGTGTACTTTGCTGGTGGTAGACGACGGTGTGACATTATTACGCATTCTGCCTATTTCTGCCGCAAAACATCAGACGGCCGTGCTTCGATGCAACTGAGACCTCAACCTCAAATCTCAATATTGACGGCGGATTATACTTTGAGATATCTATTTAATTTAGCTTATCAGCTCTACAGGTGCTGCTGAACCACGCATCATCGTTACGGACACACAGTTATTTTTGTGTGTTAAGATTCAGTTTCGCCACCTCGGGTTCGATGCGAGTCATCCCTGAATGATGCGAGGTGTGGTGAGGTGAGCGGGAGGGAGAGGTGTTATTTATAAAACTTTGTTTGTCCTCGTATTAGCTAATTAACTAAGTGCTTATTTACGTGATCACTTATCTCTGGACATCGATTAGGTGTTTCAGCTTCTACTAAAATAATATTTGACAATAGATTGTGTTGTTTTTATTTTGTTATTTTGAGGATAAAAACATAGTTTATTTATTAAAGAAAAAATACCATGATAAAGCTTTGGCTTCACCGCTTTTTTCCGGTAGTGTACTAAGAGGTCGACTTAGAATCTAAGCCATAGACATAACACACTGAGTTTCTCGCTGGATCTAAGTGGGTCACAATTCTGATCTGGTGGTAGAATCAGAGAAGCTCTGCTGCTCTTAGTGTTAGGGACCTCTATCAGGCTAAGCGCTGTGAGCTGGCCCAACATTCAGAGTCATGCTAATACAGCTCCATGAGGCTTTCTCCTCCTCGCATCGCTTCCTCACTGCTGAGGATTGTGACCATTATGTTAAGACAAGTTTTTACTTTTTATTAAGTTTTTCCAGCGTTTCCGGCCCTTGGCCGAGTTAAGGGCTTCGTGGAATTGATTTTCCAGTGTGGTGCTGACCTGTTCGAACCAACTTATCGGGCTGCGTCCTGCAGCTACTGACAGATAAAAACAAGACAAGTTATGAATATGAAATCGTCTTGGCCTAAAGGATAAAACGTTCGGTTTATTCGTAACGATCAATACACGATACCGTTCCAAATTCCACATGCCGGTATTACTTTTTCTAGAGGAATACGTACTTCCTACATGTTCAAGAATCATTACCACGATGAAGGAATACTATCCGTCAATGATATAGTAATTACTGATGTGCGAGTAGAGCGTGTATTAAGTAGGCACGGGTACTAGCGACCTGACTCCCGTGTCCACAAAGCAGTGTGATCTCTGATTTGAGTGGTCGGGCCAAATGTTAAGCCCTATAGCTGAGTCTTGGACCATGATTGTGCCATGTGGTGATGTCTGCGGGTTCCGGTACTTTACACCAAGTGCGCTGTGAGCTTGTTCATCTGTCCACATAACAATAACTGAAAACATGACCCTCACATCGACCGACTACTTAACAAGATTATTTTAGCGCAGCTTTATTTAAACTTAGTTAAAAATATGTATATCAAATCGAATCTGAAATGACCACATAATGATATCATCAACGTCAGTCAAGCCATGACATGACATGTCTGTGTAAACGTTGGGCATGTACATAACAAGTGACATGGCAGCGCACATAAAGCCGTCCCCACAGGTGGGCGGATAGGTGCGCAGGTAAACGGCAGGTATTGCGCACCTGTCGCCGCCCACTGCCGCGCCACGCCCACACTCACCTGACGCCAGCCAACAACTCAACTGTACTGTACTGTACTGGAGACGATGTAACCTTCATAAACACCTCTATTGGTGGTAGAGCATGTCGAAGCTTATAACATTTGACAAAACTTTCAGAAAATAACTTGATTTCATGTTTAGTACACGTGTCTGTCTATTGAAATAAAAAATAAATACCTCTCCGGTTAAACTTTGAAAGTCTTCGTTTAATAATTGTATTTAATATTAAGCGGTGGTTAGCGCTATGTTGAAACTTAGACTTGGAACACAAAATTAGTTCTAGGCCACAAAAATGAATGTTTACAAAGTGTTCCAAATTATAAACTAACTGATGAAGTCCGGTCATGTTCTGTTGTGACCATCGCTCAGCGTATGAAGTACACTCATTTGTTAAAACCACACGCGCGCCACCTACCGGAAGTTGGTGGTACTACCAGAGAGGCCTTCCTTGGATTAGTAAAATAGCTGTACCAAGTTCCACAACGATCGGTTTAAAGATCAAAGATGGATATTTAATCAAAGATGGATATTTTTTTAAGAAAATAATAAAAGATGGATATTTTTTTAAGAAAATATCCACCTTTGATTGGAAACGTAGTTAAGTTAATGCAAATTAACTCGAAAAAAATATTGCTCTAGATGGGCAAGCAAGCTCACTGCCCCCTGGTGATAAGTAGTTACTTGAAACACTTTGAGACATAAGCTGAGAGTTAACTTAATTTACATCGGGCAATTAAAAAATGTATATGAGCCCAAACGATTTTTTTAGATTGCTAGCTGTTTTGGTAATGCTTTTGTTTCGTTCTAATTCATAAATAGAACCTGACTGATCTTGATAAATCATTTAATGCTTAATAGCCAATGACTAAACAATATAGTTTGTTTGTACTTTACAATGGCAGGTAGGTTAAAATTGTTATTAAGATAATGCATTTTCCCCAGTAGTAAATGGTGGAATGGTTAAATTATCTAAAGAGGAATTAACACCTTTTATTTAAATGAAAAAAACAAAACCCGCCGATATCCAATAAGAAAACCGAAGTCAGCATCTGACCCCCTCCACGCGAAGTGTCACCTTCGGGTGCTACATAAATTTTTTGTCCACTTATGCACGCGGCTGCGACACGGAAAAGGAGGTACCGTCTTGCCGCTCGAAGGGTTGACCCGTCCGCGGTCACTTAGTCTATACCGTTTTGTTACACGTACAAATTTATAGACGGTTCTTTTTTGTATTTACCACATCGAATTTTATTTGTTTATTTTGCACGAATCTAATTTATAAAGAAAAACTTAGAATTGAAATGAAATTTTTATGATATCAAACTGAAATAAATAATATTTATTTATTTATTGCTTTATATACTAGACAGTATAAAGGCGGACTTAATGCCATAGAAATTCTCTGACAGTCTACCTTAGGGGGTGCAGAGATGAACAGAGATGAATATTATGCTGGTAAGTTTTTTGTATGTTATCTGTCGAATAAAATGTGTTAAAAGCTTCACTATTTCCGAGTTAACGTGGGAAATCATAGTGCATTTAGTGATCAACTTTTTAAACTAGACACGACCTTCAGCAATGAAGAAACCCACTCAGAAAAAGAAGAAAGAACTTCAATTAGTCTGTAGTTTCAATTTACGCAATACTATTAAGTTATTATTGAAATGCCGATCAAATTGGGATGATCGCCCAATTCGTACACCTACATGTAGAATTGGGGTCGTGGCTAACAAATAGAACCGATTCACCGGATTCTAGTTTTATTGTTCCCATACCAATTTTTTCTTGTAATTAATTACAACTGACTGTTAATAATTTAACACCTCTTTTTTACCCAGCTCAGTCAGTCGTTCTTACCATCTTGGTTTTCTCTTTCATTTTTTCTCTTTTTGTTTATTCTTTCTCAACCTTCTCTCACTCACACCACCATAACGTCGCATTCCACACTTTTTTCATACGTGCCGTTCTTAGCATCCTACATACAGATTATGTATAGTACCTACACGTACATATACGAAAGTACGAAAGCACACATTCGTTAGAAATTGTCGTGCTTCACTTGTTACATTAGTGGCGCTAAAGTTTTTTTTTTACCTCAAAGGGACAAGCGCTGCACAACAATACGAACATGTTTTTTTTTTATTGAACTTGTAGGCAGATGGTGATATCGGTAAGATGTGTGTGGGCCGTATGATGTAGTTACCGTCGCCCATGGACTTCAGCGTTTATTTATTTATTTATTTATTTATTTATTTATTTATTTAATTAGTCTACTTACAAATTAACAGTATAAACCAAAACATTTGTAAGGTATTAATAATTAGCTTAAGTAATTTCTAACAACAACAATAAATCGCTGCAAACCATCATGGAATATATCCATTTCCGGAGCATAGGCTAGCAAGCCATTGAGTAACGAGACAGCACGATGCGTCGNTTATTATTTTTTTTTTTTTTTTTTTTGAGAAATACGAAAGTCACTATAACACGTCTATACTCGACCGACCCGACGATTCACAGCAATTCACAGCGTTGCTAAAGCCAAGCCACTATCTACAGCAAAATTCCGTAATTTCACGATAAGCACAATATTTGGGAGTCTTCTGTCAGTTCTGGGTATTTTTTCCAATTCCAAAGCTAATTCACCGATAAAATTTTGAAATCCTAATATAGAGTCAGCATCTCTCGACTTGATAATGCTTTCAAAAGTCTTGTTAGTTGACTTCGCTTATATGATCTAGTTGTTGATGATCTCAAAAACTGTCATAGGGTTTGAACTTGATCCTATCTTGTATACAGTTAGTCCGGTATTCGTAACTAAAATAGCTTGATAGTTTGTGATCACTAAATATGGATCATCTTTAAAAAAACGAGCGTATATACAACTTCATTACCTGATGATACAGACTGGATAATTATAAGATATCGCAATGTATCGAATGTCACACCAGCGCCGCTGCGCCGCCGACACAGAACCTGCAATTAACTTCGTCAGATTTACGGTGACAAGAATCTTTGGTGTACTCGGGTGTCATTGGTTTGGTTTCGATTAACAGGAGACACCGTGATGTGGGAGTTATTATGTTTTTTTTCTATTTTTACATTTAAGATGCTCGGTTGGATTAGGTACTAAGTCGGGCACAGGCAGTGCGGCTTAGAAGACGGAGCCATAACGGTCATATCCTGTAATTGTTTAAGTAGCCGCAGGTTCGGATGGCGTTGAACGAAGAATTGAGTTTTAGAGTTTCAGAAGTCCTTGTAACCATTTACTGCTGTGAGATCAGCTTCTTCTGTTTAGATTTAAGCGGCTGACAGAGTGCCTGGACATCACAACGCGGCCTCCCGCTTTGAGGTCAGACATCGAAGTTTTAATTATATTATAACGTCATCCGTTTAACGTACCGTGGGCTACTCCCACATATGTATACACTTATACACAGCTGGTAGGTTTTACATACACCACATTACATTTTATTCCGGCAAAAAATTCAGCCGTGTTGATGCACACCAGTCGACTACATTGGACACGCGCACCCAAAACCGGATTGCTGTGACGTCAGGTCGATACATCGTCGTCCACGCACAGCACCGCGCTGACTTCAGTCAGAGCCCACCAGCATCTCCAGAGTTCCCACAATTCAAATAGGAATGTAGGGTTTTACGGCTGAAATATGCAGGATTGTGGTTGGTATCCCCTGGCCATGTTCTCAATACGTCCTATCACCATTAAAATTATTTATCCGTAAAAGAGCGTACTTTGAATCTATATGACTTTAATGTTCAAAGAGTTGAGCAGCGTAATTCCGGCGCCATGTTAAGATCTTTAATTAACAGAGATGGGTAAACAAAAGCGCTATGACGCAGGTCGTGTAGTGTGTGGGTAGAAAGATGAAGCTTTTCGCACAATACTTTGAGGTAATCATTCGGGTCGAAGGATTTGAAGGATAATTGAAGATCTAGTTTATTTTGGTAGTAGGATCTTTTCTCATCTATTTTTCCCTGCATATTGCAAATTTTTGCCAAGAAATAAGGCATTATCATTATTATCACTGAGCATTTTTGTTTTAGTGTTATTTTTGCTATATAGAGATGAGCTTATGAGCTACCTGACTGTGAGTGTTCACCAGTGTTTATCGATATGAGCAATGTCAAGGTCACAACTGAACTGAGGATTGTTTTAAAATTTAATTTGAAAAGTCATATTATGTTATCATATTGCTTAAACAATGCCAACTATATTGTGCATAATTCCGGGTCCCCTTACTATTTAATAAAAAAATTGAATAATGTTATTAATTATAAGTATTATTCAGGCTTAGCATATATTTAGTAAAAATACAAAAGTTACTCAAGACAATAATTGTAAAAAAATTATAATAGCTGAAATTTATTTGATGTCGAACCTTGAAATACAATTATAATCAATCAATATTTACATTAAGAACACCGCGGTTCAATATGGTACACCTGCTTCCAATTAAAATTTCAATTAGACTCGCCACTCGAGCCCTCACTTGCCGAGCCCCCGAACTATTTGTTCAATCAACAAACAATACCTTCTGGTTTTAAGCTTGAAAGAATATTACGACATTGTAGCACAGGATGATATTTTTGTCCCTTCTTATTAAAATTATATTATTCACGAGGCCCTGCAATAGTGGACATTGAGTTTGTCTTCGATCGCCTCGTTAGAGGTTAGTGATTCTGAGTTCTGTACCACAGTAAATGCCAGTGTGTACCACAGTACCACTTAACACAAAGTAGGGAATGATTTCATTTCCACGGCTAATCTATAATATTAATACTTAACGTATCAACTAAAATCATCCCAATTATTCCAAAATTATGTCAGTTAATCTGTATAATTAATACGTTAAGCAAAAACTTTGTACCCCTTTTTATGGAAATTGCACGGACGGAGGAGTATGAAATTTCCCACACTTATACGCTTATGTACTTCATAGAGAATATAGAGAAGGAGTGCAGAATGTTAATATTTTTTTAAATTATGCATAAAAATACATTAAATCAATAAAAAAGTAAACATTACATGTATTACCATGTACCCTATTTATTTACTGTCAAACTTTTCTTACTGTGGTTCAATTGAGAATAGATTAAATATTGTTTGTCTTTATTATTATTTGTCTCAAGTGTAGTCTTGGCGAAATCTGTGATTATTGATGTATAATAAATAGTCTTTGACAATAGAATCGTAATAGTGTACAAACTTATAATTTCAATTAATTATGGTTGAATTTCGACTACTGCGGGACCACTAGTAGAATGTTCGTAAAAGTGCAGTTTCTCAAACATTGTGTCCCCCTGACACACACGTGCGTAAATGCACACCCACACATCTCTGCGGCACACGACACATACTCTGTATTATTGTGTTAGAAGCAGACACCTGGTTCCATTAAAATTTCAATTACACTCGTCTCTCGTCTCTGGAGCGACACTCGGTGAACAGGCCGCACTATTTGCTTCTGTCTGTTTGGCTTACAGCGCCGCGCCGCTACTGGCTGATGGGGGAGCGTTTTTATTGTTGTTTACTCAAGAAATAGTTACGTCGCTAGCTCGCTGTTGTCGTTATTAATAAGGAACCGAGGTGCCTCGAGATTGATATCGCTGGCGGCTTTACTGAAAGCCATGTCGTAAGTGTCTTACAATGGATCTCGTGCAATGTTATTTGAAGACAGGATATTGTCTCAAATGCGAATAAAATGGTGATCTAGTAGTGAGTTAGACACTGAATCAAGCTAATGTAATACTATAAAAATAATTCCTTTGATAGCACTACATCAAAATAATAATTGTGATAGTAGGTAATGTACCCAAAAGGCGAAAAACTTGTGACGATAGTTTAATTGAGATAAATAAATATAAATCAAGACTATATACGTATGTGTGATTATTGAGCCCTAATGGCTGGATGTTGCTCTGCCTATCGCTGCAACGTAACCATCAGCAGTTTTCTTAATCCCAGTCTATGTCTATGTACATATATTCAGTCTATATTCATTTGTTTATTTTGATTAGTCATAATGTGATAACGATAAAAATAGACTATAATTAGAAGAAAGTGAAAGGCTAATTTATTTAACAAAATACTCTTTTTTATTATGTTTTAAAATTTGAAAACCTCCAAAATGATGCTAATCACAATTGAATCCTAAATTGCCTTACCGAGAAAGAAATCTTAAAAAACATCTGCCACTTTAGAACCTTAAAGATCTCTCTCCCCGTTATAAATGAGGTATTTTCCGCGGATTTCAATCAAGTCTGCGAGCGTGTAACAAGGCAGTTTCATTGTCGAGGGAAAAATGGCCGGCAGGCAAGGAACCTGGATTGAAGTGCAAATTGAGTAATTTCCAGATGCCTCGTACCGGTGCGGTGCTCCCTGGCTATGCGTAGCAAAATGAACGAGAGTGGGATAGGTTAGTTTAGAACTTGAAATATTTTAAGCCGTAAAAAGTATTAATTAAAAATACCCAACATTTTTTAATTGTTTTACAGCAAAAAAACGTTTTTATTGACAAATAAAACTATTTTCTTATGTTTTCATGTAAAAATTTAATTGAGTTTTATTTTTATTTTAAGTGGCGTGCAATTGGAGAGGCCTAAATCCAGCTATACGACGATGATGATGATTTGTAAATAAAGTCAGAAAAGTTTTATTTTTCCTAAATTTATCATCAAAATATGTTACGTTACTGTCTTCATTGTAACTGTACAGCATCGCGGCCGTCGTATTCAGAGGTGTATAAGACGAGCAAACATAAATTTGATTAAGGCAGGTTTCGCAATCAACAAGCAAGATATATTGTTGGAAACACTCGGAATGATTGAAACTCAAGTGCTAGAAGGAATGATGCTTTGCTAACGGTAATCAATAATACCAATGAGCCAGCTTTTATTAGCTTTCGATAGAATGTTTCAACTTTAATGCGTTTATCATTCAATACACTTTTTTACCTGTCTACGGATTGGAACAACTGCCTTGTCGATATTCCCGGAGTCTACATATCTTGTATTTCGGCTCGAATTAACTGTTATTCTAATGTAATTGATACTTAGGCCTCATATATTTTAATTTTGTCGTCGTCGTGGCTTAAAGGATAAGACTTCCGGTGCATTCGTGTTGAAGCGATGCACCGGTGTTCGAATCCCGCAGGCGGGTACCAATTTTTCTAATGACATACGTACTCAACAAATGTTCACGATTGACTTCCACGGTGAAGGAATAACATCGTGTAATAAAAATTAAACCCGCAAATTATAATTTGCGTAATTACTGGTGGTAGGACCTCTTGTGAGTCCGCGCGGGTAGGTACCACCGCCCTGCCTATTTCTGCCGTGAAGCAGTAATGCGTTTTGGCTTGAAGGGTGGGGCAACAGTTGTAACTATGCTTGAGACCTTAGAACTTATATCTCAAGGTGGGTGGCGCATTTACGTTGTAGATGTCTATGGGCTCCAGTAACCACTTAACACCAGGTGGGCCAGCTCGTCCACGCATCTAAGCAATAAAAAAAAAAAATTAACTATTAACAAAACTGTTAAGAAAAAAGTCTACTTGAGGACTAATTTGAGATTAGACCAAAGCTACTCAAAAAATATAATAAATTCGCTGAATATTAAAATTAAAGAATCATACGTTTATGGAAACTGCTAATTAATTTTTTTATTATGTCGGTATGTATTGATATTAGTTTATTATTTTTTTGGTAAACGAGCTCAAGGCCTACTTGGTAGAATGTGGCCACGACATAAGACGGCCACGAGAGCCGGGACATTTTCATTTTTATTACACAGTATAAGAAATAAGCATCATGGAAATCATTCGTGATCAAGTTTTAGGTATGTGTATATCCTACGATGCACCTGGAAAATTATATCCAATATCTTAAGTATGAGAGTAGTATGTTTGTAACTCAAGAAGCGCTAGGAGACTGAACGGATTCAGATGAAACTTCAGACTAAGTAAGATAGTTTATAACCAGGACGATACTTTTTATTATGTGAATAACGAGAATCGAACCAAAACGTGTTTCACTCCTTCTGAATTATATACGTAAAGCGGACGAAACTGCAGCTCACAATTAGACTTATTTACTTATTGCTTAGACGAGTGGACGAGCTCACACCCCACCTGGTGTTAAGTGGTTACTGGAGCCCATAGACATCTTTAACAACCCACCTTGAGATATAAGTTCGAAGGTCTCAAGTATAGTTACAACGGCTGCCCCGCTCTTCAAACTGAAACACATTAGTGCTTCACGGCAGAAATAATCGGGGTGGTGGTACCTACCCGTGCGGACTCCCAAGAGGTCCTACCACCAGTGATTACGCAAATTATAGTTTTGCGGGTTTGATTTTTATTACACGATGTTATTCCTTCAGCGTGGAAGTCAATCGTGAACATTTGTTGAGTACGTATTTCATTAGAAAAATTGGTACCCGCCTGCGGGATTCGAACACCGGTGCATCGCTACATACGAATGCACCGGACGTCTTATCCTTTAGGCCACGATGACTTTTCAGACCCGTGCGGACTCACAAGAGGTCTTATCACCAGTTCACAAGAGGTCTAACCACCACTGTGATGAGACATATCAATACTTCCCACCATTCTAACACACGACGTGCAATCTATGATATTTTTCTTTAATATCACGAAAAATAAATAGAGTTTTCGTTCAAAGCCCTCGGAACGGGCAATATCTCAAATCGATTTACGTGACTAGACGTGTCACACCAGGTACAATCATTTTATTACACTAAATCAAATATTTGTTCGATTCCCCTCTCGAATCAATCTCAATTTGTTATGAATACAACGCGGATTCATATTCACGGATCATTTTATATTGGGTAAGTATAGAGACATGGTTCTGCTCGTATAGACGGTGTTATTTGATTGTTAAAATAGCTGTGTTTGGCGGTGACGGGTAGATGAATTCATGTACTACTTCGTATATAAAATATACCTAGACAACATAAGTATTTGAAACATAATAGTTTAAGGTGTTATAAAATAAATTCATATTTAAAATTAGAAATTGTTTTATCTCTTTCGCTGAAAAAAAAAACAAGGCTTAATATTTTGGTGTCGACTTGTAAGACGGAGTTCAAGAAACAAACACAACATCAAATCATTATTGTTAACGACACGTTGTAAAGTTCTTTACAATTTTCTCTTTCCCCGTGTTTTTATTTACGTTTGAACAGTAAGTTTTTGTTGTTGAGTTGGAAATATTTTGTTGTGTCTCAGGTGGACGAAGCGAGGCGAGAGTCTGGCTATTTTGTTTGAAGATGTAACCATGAAAACTGTGCAGCATTTGTAGTTTGTAGGTTTACTTCATAATATTATGTTACTTATATATATTATTTGTCTATGGCATGATTAACCGATGGAGCGGCTATGCCCCTTGCATTAACGAAGATCACATATGACAGTCCAATTATTGCTTACGTCCAAAAAATGCTAATAAACCCTTTAGCGTTACCATAGCTCGAAAAAGAAATCTTTTAATATTATACGTCAAAAATGTATACGACAGTGTATTAGGATAATAATCAACGTAAAACTTATAGCTTCCGTAGCGTCGCTTCCTCGCGTGAGACATTACGTTATTCACATTTTTATGATCGGTTTACAGCCTCAAAGTCATGATTATATCAGCGACCGGAAAACTCCATTCCTATTTTCATATAGTTTAAATAGCTCGCAGTAGCATTAGTCGTGAATTCTACTTTTATTTGATTACTTGTAATGTAAATTGATATTATTCGAAATATAATAATACTAAAGTCATATTATAGTGACAATAATAAACGTGAGACTAAATCGTAAAAGTTCTTCTTCTTTTTCTCCGCTATGTACATAATTAAATAATAGATATTTTTAATCACTTTAAGACTCGTGAAAGCTTATGACACCTTAATGACTTCTACCTATCCATGGTGATTTAATTTGTTAGGGCGAAAAGAATGCCATCTCATTTACACATCGACCCCTATCAACATCTTTTTCTATTTGTCCATTATCGATGACGAATGATTTACAAATACAGAGTGTAGATACTGAAGTATTTTTCTCCTACATATCGTTGTTCTGTTGTAAAATCAACGGGAAGTGTTTGTAAACATACAATTGGTATTGTATTTTTTTTTTTAATTTTCTTCTCCAATGTGATTTGGGGTCAGAGACTGTTACGATGTTTGCCCTTCTCTCGTAAATTGAATTGAAGTAATTGAGTTTCATCATTTCGAACACCTCCTCTGCGACTGTTCAATGTTCTGATCCATCCATTCTTTCCTTGAGAATTTTGAATATACTAAATGTGCGATGTACGTTATTCTTTCAATGCATCAAAATTTAAACCAGATATGCGGGTCACTAAAAGGGACGCCTGGCCGTCGAAGTCGTCGGCGAAAGACTTGGTGATGCTTGTTCAGCGGGAAAACACCTTTAGGCCAGATCCAGCTTACCGGGTCGGAACGCTATACAGCACCAGCCGTTCGCTTGTAGTTAATTACTATCCTACTTATTACTAAAAAAATAGTAGTGTGTGACACGGCCTTGAACGTCGCAATCCGGGACGCTGCGGACGTCATCGTTCGAATCCTGCTGACGATGAAGGTCACCACTGTGCCGGAAAAACGACTTGTAAAAAAAGTCCTCTCTCCTTTTTTTGGAGGACGAAGCCCCTACCAGATCCCCACGCCTAGAGCGCGCGCGGAGTATGTAGGACAGGATGATCCGCAGAAGTTAGGAACGGACTGCGGGCTCAAGGGAAGGAATTTAGGGCCCTACCTACTGATCGACTCACACGGGTCACTCCAAAGATGCCCGGTCGATGGAGCTTTCGAGGAGGTCTCGATACGCCAGCCGGTCTGGCCAAGTGGTTACCTAAGTCCTAGAATACCCTAAGACATGAGGTCACAAAATCTCACTTTTAATCTCCCTTTTGTACTACCCGGAACGCATAATTGCATCGCATCAAAACTAGGATAGATGGTAGTGGTATGTGGTATACACCGGTGGGCAATAAAGATTGACCTCAGGCTTCCACGTTCTCCTCCTCCTCGAGTCGTGTTCCTCATGTCTGAGGGTCGTGACCACCATCACCCATGAGCTTCAATCTTAAGATCTTTTTCCACTTTCCCCTGTCCACGGCGTCATGCAGCGCGCTGTACACTGTACTGTCCAAAGCGGTGCGGATCTGATCGGACCAACGAGTCTGGCTGCGGCCTCTAGATCTGTTGCCTTCAACTTTCCCTGTGATCATAAGTTTTTCCANTCCTCATGTCTGAGGGTCGTGACCACCATCACCCATGAGCTTCAATCTTAAGATCTTTTTCCACTTTCCCCTGTCCACGGCGTCATGCAGCGCGCTGTACACTGTACTGTCCAAAGCGGTGCGGATCTGATCGGACCAACGAGTCTGGCTGCGGCCTCTAGATCTGTTGCCTTCAACTTTCCCTGTGATCATAAGTTTTTCCAGGTTGTCGCCGTCTTTCCTCGCAATGTGACCAAAATATTCGAGGATCCGCTTCAGACATACAGTAGACAGTCTGATTTTGATGCCCAGTTGCTTCAATATCGACACGTTAGTCCGGAAGGCTGTCCACGGAATTCTTAGCATGCGTCTCCAACACCACATTTCGAAACCATCGATGCGCATTCGGTCTGCTGCTTTCAACGTCCATATGCTTCTCCATACAAGAAGATAGAGAAAACAAGAGTCCGCACCAGTCTGGTTTTAGTTTTCAGGCCTATCCCTCTATTCTTCCAGATCTTCTGTAGCTGAGACTGCGATGTCTTTTGTCTTTTAGCCATTCCGATACGTCGGCGCACGTCACGTTCTACTACTACTGATAATTTTCTAATACTACGAGGCGATCTATACTAATATTATAAAGAGGAAAGATTTGTTTGTTTGTTTGTTTCGAATAGGCTCCGAAACTACTGGACCGATTTGAAAAATTCTTTTTCCATTAGAAGCCGACATTGTCCCTGATGAACATAGGCTACTTTTTTTTATTTATTTTTTTTGGTTTCATGTGTGTTTTAATGTTTCCGAAGCGAAGCGAGGGCGGGTCGCTAGTGAAATGATATTTCTATCGTCCTCATGGCTACTTCATTGACATTAGTATTGCGATATTTTATACAATGAAATCGTGTTCACAGCACCAAACTGAGGCATTCAATTCAAGAGTTACTAAACACCACGTTGTTTGTCAAACGAAAAAAAGCAAAGTTAAATACAAATACAAAGGTAACAAAAATAATCTGTACAGGAGAGTGAAAAGTTGTATGCTGGTAATGCCTCGCGGTGGGCGTCAGATTAAAAACGGTCGTATGTCCCCCCTCTTGGCTGTGGACGGACTGTAGTCAGAGAGATCTCATAATTCATGTTATGGTAACATAAAGGTTTATGGATGGAAGATGAACTTACATGTTTAGATTGTGCTTATATGTGGTAAGCAGTCACTCTTTGATTTGTTTTCCAAGTATGAGCATTACAGGTCTGATTTTTCTAATTTTAAAGAAATTTATTTGCCTATGATCCTTGTAAGCTTATAAGAGAAAATATTTCTGGGAGAGGTGTAAAGATTTCTTTCTATTTTTTGTTGTTTTCATCTACAACGTAAATGCGCAACCCACCTTGAGATATAAGTTCTAAGGTCTCACTGTAATTATATGCGGTTACAGAGCTGTGTCTACTAAAAAGTTGCACGTTCTTTATTATATTATTATACACAAGCAACACAAATTTGATGTTGACTTTATTAAGCTTTTTGTACCGCACGATAACATGTCAATACTGTGAATACACTACTATCAAGTACCACTTGTTCCTCAATTTCTATAGCCAAGCTTTTATGCATTCCACTTTGAAGGTAGAAGTTATATTTACAGAATGTTATATAAACTAAGAGACTGGAGGATATTCAGAATGGAAATATGTGTAACCATCAGGTCTAGATGGGATGGCTGCATTTACGATATTATCTCTAGGCTCCACTGGTACCTTAAATACTTAAGCTATTCATTTTACAAAAGGACGTAAGATAGGGTAAATATCTATGCAGCTCCTTAGACTGTAAGATATCAATGAGCTTACGCAGGTTTTTTTTTAATTATTATTATTATTTTTTTTTTTATTACTGAGATGGGTGGACGAGCTCACAGCCCACCTGGTGTTAAGTGGTAACTGGAGCCCATAGACATCCACAACGTAAATGCGCCACCCACCTTGAGATACAAGTTCTAAGGTCTCATTTATAGTAACGACGGCTGCCCCACCCTTCAATCCGAAACGCATTACTGCTTCACGGCAGAAATAGGCAGGGTGGTGGTACCCACCCGCGCGGACTCACAAGAGGTCCTAACACCAGTAATTACGCAAATTATAATTTTGCGGGTTTGATTTTTATTACACGATGTTATTCCTTCACCGTGGAAGTGAATCGTGAACATTTGTTGAGTACGTATTTCATTTGAAAAATTGGTACCCGCCTGCGGGATTCGAACACCGGTGCATCGCTTCAACACGAATGCACCGGACGTCTTATCTGTTAGGCCACGACGACCACTAACGACGACGACGACCGCAGGTTTATTTAAATTATGAACAGAATCTCAACAAGCATCTCAACAATCTTTCACTTGATTGAGTGTTAAGATCATAAATATATAGTTAGAGTGAATTAACTCATGTCTAACTTCAAGCACACCAAACCATTCCAATCTCCTGGAGCATGTCCCGTGGCGTTTTCACACCGGCCAAATTAAAAAGTTTCCGGTGTCGCCGCGATGGGGATTAAAAACCGCGCGACTTTGATGCCACTGCGATTAATTCTTGCGTGTGAACCTTTATAAACATGACATATTTTTCCTCGCCTTTCTGTCAGAGAATCGTATGCGCCGACCATTATAAGTTTTCCGAAAGCTATAGAAACCGCAACGTGGATGGTATCTTGATGCAGATGGCTTCAAAATACCTTTGTATTTGGTTACAAAATTATATCCTCAACATAATTATGTGATAAAGTGATATGTAGGAATTTAAAGTGACGTGTGACACAAAAAGCCTTCCATCACTAAAGCGTATGAAGCCAAAGCATATGCTTTTCGCAAAACTGATCACTTAAAGGGTAAAGAAGGCAATAGCGATTAATGACTCGACGGTCTGTTGATAATTATAGTAGTTCTTCGATTTTAAAATGAACCCATTTGCAATTTTGGGACAATTAACTAGACAAACATACTTTTTGCTTATGACTTTACTACCAAGACTGGATGAGTTCGTCCATTAATTATTTTCTAGTTCACCGAGGTCGACGGTACCATGTTATTGTATTGTTATCAGTAGCAGGTACACACACGTTATTGTTTTTTGGACTTATTGTGAGCACGCGTGAGTAGGTATCACCATCCAGCCAATTTTTTCTGTGAAACATTTATGCGTCCTCATTTTCAGGATCCTTAAAGAGGGCAATCAAATAGGCGTTGTTATGGCCGTGAGCATCATCACTAAGTAAATTGTGAGCTTATTCAATTCTGTCTTAAATTATTGATATTGTTACAAATTTGTTAATTTGTTCAAAATGTTTATTACCTTGTCCACTTACATGTCGGGTTCCGCATTAATCTGGTCCCAATCAAAGTTTCCTCATACATATGTATTAAAGACAGTCAGTACTGCAGCTACATGCAAATTTGGGTTCTCTTCGGTGTTAATTGGTAGCTATGACATCACTGGAGATATATTTAATGGGAATAGTTAAAATGCAATATTTCCCACATTCTGGCGTTAATCTTGTTGGATAGATATTTATTTACACAGAATAAAACTGACAAAGTATACGAAATACAGGTGCGTCTTTTTCCTAATACAATAGATTCAATATGCAACGCACAAGACTCGTACATATTGACAAGAGACTATAAGCTGGTCGTTGTGTGGTTAAATAGACATGTTTTATTATCTCTGAAAATTAGAATGCGCGCTGAATACGCTGAATTTGAATTTTATCCCTAATGGAGTCACACAGCCACAGCTAGACATTTATGTCTACTCGTAATAAATATTATTTATTTTATTATAATGGATTAAAAGAGAACATAATGCAATGTATTCTTTTTTTTTATTGCTTAGATGAGTGGACGAGCTCACAGCCCACCTGGTGATAAGTGGTTACTGGAGCCTATGAACATCTACAACGTAAATGCGCCACCCACCTTGAGATATAAGTTCTAAGATCTCAGTATAGTTACAACGGCTGCCCCACCCTTCAAACCGAAACGCATTACTGCTTCACGGCAGAAATAGGCAGAGTGGTGGTACCTACCCATGCGAACTCACAAGAGGTCCTACCACCAGTAAAAATTATTCAAAGTACAAGAGTATTATTTTTTATTGATATTTATTTTAAAGCAATCAAATCTTCTTAAATCTTCAAAAGTATCTTTGTGCCCACGGTCCCAAATAAGTCTTATTTAAGCATTGTGCTGCACAAAATATTATGTTTCAACTTTTTTATTCATAGTAATCCAAAGGCCTTCTTGACTCGTCCCGTGGACCCATTTTACTTATCTTCACATATAACAAGCACAGCTTCTAAATAATTATGTCTCAGAAACTAGCCGATGGTAAACTTGGCATAAGTTTGACCTCGGTCAGTCGCATGCAAATATAGCAAGCATTCGATTTAAGATTCACCAATACTACTGGTTTTAGATTTATATGCGCTGTATTACGAAATACCTGACCTAGTCGCGAACCACAGGTTATTCATATTTTCTAAAGATGTACACTCCTTTTGAGAAGTATGCAAAAATATCTGAAATCTATAGACGTTTTGTGAACGGAGTGCACAATTACTTCAAATTTAAAGGTCTGTTGTAGAACATTTAATTTGTAATTGTTTCTTGTCATCACTATTATCACATTGATCATTGTATGAAAATCCATAGTAGGGGTGCCTTGATGCTCCTCGGGCATGTCCACAGTCGCTAATTGTGCTCTCAACTTGTCCACTCATGGTAACTCACTGAAGTTGACTGAAAGATAAAGTTTGTGACACACCGGGTTTTCTTAGAAATCACTAACAAATATTGAGGATTGTAACCGAAAATCCTCAGAAAATGTCTGATATTATATGATTTGAAGTGAACTATACCTAGATTTACCAAATTTTCCAAAAATAAAGAGTGGTGATGAAATTGCTGCTACGGACGAAGCAACTCACGAAACAGTCGCTGTAGCTGGCATGCTCATTGACGAGTTCACGACTAGCCTGGTTTTTAATGATTAATCAATAAATACTGATTATTGACTGAAATTGATCGATGATTATTTTAGGGGGTTGGTGCTTCCCGCTTCCGTAGGTTTAACCCGCGATTCCCTACAAGTGACCCCTGGGTGGTGCTAAACGGGAGCCGAAAACATAACCGGTGGTAGGACCTAGTCCGACTGGCTGGCGACCACCCTCCAACTAGAGTCCGCCGCCAAATAGCCTAGCTGTGTTCCGGCGTGTGGGTTGGAGAGCCAGTTCTATCCCTTCNCAGCATCTCGTTTTTACCATCGCACCGCCCGCCACCGGAGTAGAGTTCATCCATACTACCTGGAGCCACTGCGGTCATCCACAGTGCGTTTCCAGAGATCTTTTTTGCCACGTACCATCCGGCTATGGAATGAGCTCCCCTCCACGGTGTTTCCCGAGCGCTATGACATGTCCTTCTTCAAACGAGGCTTATGGAGAGTATCAAGCGGTAGGCAGCGGCTTGGCTCTGCCCCTGGCATTGCTGAAGTCCATGGGCGACGGTAACCACTCACCATCAGGTGGGCCGTATGCCCGTCTGCCTACAAAGGCAATAAAAAAAAAAAAAATATATATATATATATATTGGTATAATACTCAGAGTGCGTTACTGCTCGCACTGTGGTAGCTTCTTTACTCGTATTCTAAGTCGCTTACCAAAAATAATGGGATAGTGTTGCTTAAGGCCGGCACAATACAGCGAGTACATAAGATTTGATTTTATAATAGCAATCAATCCAATTTTAGTATGTGTAATATTAATGTTAATCTTTGTCTAATAATGTTAATCTTGGTATCTATTTTATTAATTGCTATTATTAATGATCTTTATTCGGCCTTCATCAGATTCTCAGAAATCCTCACTGCACCACTGCCTTCTCCAACTTTCTTGAAGCTAAGGGGTAGCAATTAGACAAATTGACGTCGCGGTTAAGATGGTCTTCGTTGTAAACTTGTTTGGACAGGCCTCGTCCATTCAGAGCCGGCGATTTGTTTAGTCGCAGCTCGGTTATTTTGGACCCACCTGACTTGATTTGCATAATTAAATAACAATATAAGATACTCGAAGATTCATTAAACTAATTGTCAAATTCACTGGTCATTATCATCTGGAAGATGCTATATGACTTTGGGCAAGCAATCCATTGGCAAAGTAAATTAATAAATAACCATGTGAAGATTTAGAATTTCGCTCTGACTCATGGGTATAAACTCAATTATACTTTTCTGAAAAGTAGAATTAGTTTACGGTCATCCTAATTATGGCCACTTTTGGTATCACCGTAGATTGGCAAATAAATTTAAATAAATCACTGGCTTTCCCAAATAAACATTAAGGGTATTTTATTTTAAAACCAAACGCAGATTCCGTGGAAGCAAACCCGTGTAAGTAAACCGTACGATGTAAATAAATTAAGTCGCGCTGCGGGACATCTCGACCGCAGTGCCGCTGCAGCCAGAGAACTAATGGACCCTTGCGTATTGCTATTTAAATTTAAGTTATTGAATTTTGATTAAATACGAGAATTTACTGGACGCATTACGTTTTTACTATTTCTGCCGCGAAGAAACATATGTTCTGTTGTGAAGGGTAAACAGTCGTTAGTTAACCCACAGACACAGCACACAGAGTTTCTCGCCGGATCTTCTCAGTGGGTCGCGTTTCCGATCCGATGGTAGATTCTGCGAAGCACTGTTCTTTCAAGATCTAGTGTTAGCAGCGTCCTTAGGTTAGAGTCCCGTGAGCTCGCCTACTCGCTCGGTTACGCTGGATAGCCTCTCAAGGCTCAGTGATTGAAACTGGATTTAATGGTATTGTGTTTAGTGGCTCTATTTTTGTGTTATCGTCGCTTTTCCTCCGTCCTCATTACTTTCCGTCCTCATTACTGAGGATCGTGGCTCTGGAAGTCAGAGTCCCTAGAAACAAAATACTTAATAGCACCACGCACTTTACAAGGGTGGTGGTCCAAACCCGAGCTGGCTTCCAAATATCATCACTTTAGCAATTCACCACACACAAGTCATCGGTACCTAAGTATGAGATCTTCCGATGCGCGCTCTGATATCGGTTTTCAAGTTAAGCTACTTACAGTAGAAGAAAAAAGCTACAGAAAATCCGATTTACAGTAAGTCCTCGCATTAAAATGTTTTCTAGAAATAAATACTATGAAACAAGTGTATTCGGAACAAGGCTTCAACGTTCCGTAGTCGAGCTGGGGCTTTGCGGGAACACAATACAGTTTTAATTTTCACTTCGGATTATTTCGGCGCCAGCGAACCTCTTGCTTTTATTACAAATACTGTGGACTTTGACTGAGTATCGTATGTGCATTTTATAAATCAATTATGGGCCATTCTTATTACAATACAGCTGAAAGACGCTTATTGCTAAGCATAGGTTTCCCGTATTGGAATATAATTGCAAGTTTCTCCTTTTTTATTACAGAAAATAAATAAAAATTGGTTGTCTATACAGTCGGTTTACGGATAATTTCATAAAGAAACATTAATGAAAAATTGCATTCTTTTATGAATTTAATTGAATTTTATCACTGAATTATCATTATTTTGAATAAGAATATTAAGAAAGTATTAATTGGAAATTACAATTGTTTCGAAAAATTAATGCTTGGGTCGATCGTTTTTTTTTTTTTTTTTTTTTTTATTGCCCTTGTAGGCAGACGAGCATACGGCCCACCTGATGGTGAGTGGTTACCGTCGCCCATGGACTTCAGCAATGCCAGGGGCAGAGCCAAGCCGCTGCCTACCGCTTAATACTCTCCACAAGCCTCGTTTGAAGAAGGACATGTCATAGCGCTCAGGAAACACCGTGGAGGGGAGCTCATTCCATAGCCGGATGGTACGTGGCAAAAAAGATCTCTGGAAACGCACTGTGGATGACCGCAGTGGCTCCAGGTAGTATGGATGAACTCTACTCCGGTGGCGGGCGGTGCGATGGTAAAAACGAGATGCCGGTATCATCTCGAACAATTCCTCAGAGCACTCCCCATGGAACATACGGTACAAAATACAGAGGGAACCGAAGTCCCTCCGCAGACCCAGAGGCTCCAAACGATCCGTGCCTCTCCATCGCTTGTTCCGCGCTCTCGCTTGCACGCTCAGGCTCAAATGGAACGTGACACTTTTTCGTGCGTGCAGCTGGTGTTCCTCGATTTTTAAGACGTTATCACGTCAAAAATATAGCAGTCGACTGAGGTGGACCGATGTATATCGGAATACATAAAAAGGTTGACAGCCATAATTGGCCAATATTTCAATAGACATGAATATCTTCTACCGAGCGGGTGATATTGCTCGGTAGACCGACGGTCCGAATGTTGTTGTTCGGAACTTGTATACCTATATGCGAGCTTATCTTGAAAATGTCGTAAACGAGATTCAGGCATCTGTTAGATATCTTGTGTTCTGTGATGACTACCGCCACACACGAATCATTAATTAAGTTCAATTCTTAGTACATTGAACAATTAAAAACAAACTCAGCCGGTCATCGTTGCCCAAGTTCGTACGTTTTGCTGTTTTGTGTCCCATTCTAGTTTGAGAACGCGCGTTATTTGCACAATGTACTGAAGCGTGGATAGTACGTACTTCTCTCGCATGCAGTAGGCGCCCCGTACTTACTGCCGTACTTATTATCCGTCGATTGTTCTATTCGTTGGAGCTGCTTAAAAAATATCCGTGGGCCGGGTTTAGTTATATGAGCGCTGCGACCATACCGCGAACTAAATCCTGTAGCAGGGATCAACTATTTTAATTAAACTTGTGTCATACGTGAGCTAATAGAACGTACAACGCGGTTCTTGCTCAATGTTAAAGAAGACACATGCAAGTTGGCAGCGTAGTGTATGTGCGGATATATAAAAGCGCTATTTAGATTGTAAAAACAGTGAACCGTGAAGTAGGCCGACGTTGGTATACTGTACAATTAAATTATTAGAGCTCCTGTATCTACCAATTACCTAAATTTTCCATACATTTCGTCCATAAAAACTTAAATACAGCAAATATTTACTGGTGGTAAGACCTCTTGTGAGTCCGCGCAGGTAGGCACCACCACGCAGCTTATTTCTGCTGTGAAGCAGTAATGCGTTTCGGTTTGAAAGCCGTTGTTATACTGAGACCTTAGAACTTATATCTCAAGATGAGTGGCGCATTTACGTTGTAGATGTCTATAAGCTCCAGTAACCACTTAACACCAGGTGGGCTGTGAGCTCGTCCACCCATATAAGCAATAAAAAAAAATTATCGTTCCAGATTCTTTAAATATAATTTATTGTTCAGCTATAGTTGTAAAGACGCAGTTTTATTAAGCAGTGCATTTGTTCTTCGATTCCGTATCAAAGAACAATTAAAATTAAAAGTTTCTGCTATCGTCGTACGTTTGAACGTAGCATGTGACAAAATTATTATGTATTTATTTTAACATCAGTTCGCAAAATTTTATCTTTATGGAAGCTTTAAGCTAGCATGGACGGAAGCCACTATCCTGTAAATGTATGCTGGGAAATGACGACTGAAACTTCAAACTCGCGTGTCAAGATGTTTGGTGGCATTTATGTTATGAGTGGCATTCATATCTATGGACTACAAGCGCTCTAACATTCAATGGGCCGTAAAGTAATCTAATAAATCTAAGCACAAGTGTTACAAGAGAATACTAGACGGGTTGTGAGTTCATTGACCCTCGTCTAAGAAATAAAAAAAATAACTTAATTTCTATCCAATTTTGGATCACGTACATATATTTTCTCAAAGTGCTACATACACCGTTTCTATTTCTATCGGTGTAAAGTGCAGTGGGTGGACATGCGACGTTCGCGCTCGTAGCTGCGGCTGAAGCAACGGAATTTATTGCCATTCTCTGATTTATAGTCAGGAGCTGCTGAACCGCAATTAATGAAGACGCGCTTTGTAACTCACATGGAATTATAATTACATCTATTTTAAAATTAATGATCACTGAAAATCGCTTTAATGTCTAAACCTGCTCAGAGCAGTGTGCAGGCAGATGATAATACTATGTTAGAAAGACAACTGCAAATTTCAAGTCTAGAATAAAATAATCACGAATGCGTGTCTCATACAGAACTACAGATATTCAATTGTATGTATAACTAGCTGACTCGCCAGACTTCGTAGTGCCTCAATCGATAAATAAAAGACCTAAGCTTTTGTATAAAATAAACTTATAATAACAAACAAATGGAATCCGTCCGACGGGGGACAAATCTAAGGAAAACCAAATTGTTATTTTTATTTAATTCCGAGCATTTTCATATTCTTTCAAACCTTCTCTGGACTTTCACAAATAATTCAAGACCAAAATTAGCCAAATCGGTAAATTAGCCAAATAGATATTGGATCCGTGGCAGCCCTCATAGAACACAAGATATTTGATAGATCTCTGAATCTCGCTAATGACAGAAGTAGCTTGATGAGGCTGAAATCAGATACCAGAATCTCTTTATTATTGAAACTTCATTTTCTAGGTGGTAGGACGTCTTGTGTACCCACTCGCACCTCTAGCTATAACCATACTGCCTATTCCAAGGGTGTCTGAAGGTAGATGACATCGTTCACGTCTATGTGCTTCGGTAATCACTTAACACCAAGTTGGCAGTCACCTCATCTGCCCATTACGAAAACAATAAAGTAATAATTGAAAAGCACTTTCTAGCATGCTATGCATTTAGTTTACTGATATAGTGTACTTGTGGTCGTGTATTGAATGCAGTGGCCAGCAGCAAAATTTCATAAAGATCCACTAAAATCATCCCAATTATTACAAAAAATATGTCAGTTAACCTTTTTTTAATTTTAATTGCTTAGATGGGTGGACGAGCTCACGGCCCACCTGGTGTTAAGTGGTTACTGGGGCCATAGGCATCTACAACGTAAATGCGCTACCCACGTTGAGATTAAGTTCTAAGGTCTCAGTATAGTTACTATTCTACTAATCTGTATATTAATACGTGAAGCAAAAACTTTGTACTCCTTGTTACGAAAATTGGGCGGACGGAGGAGGATAAAATTTCCAACACTTATAGAGAATATAGGGAAGGAGTGCACAATGCTAATATTTTATTAAAATATTGCATAAAATATACATTAAACCAATAAAGAAAACATTACACACACTAACATGTATTTGACACACACAGGTATATGTACGATTTTGTTTATTGTTAAAGTCTGTGGTTAAGTTGAGAATAGATTAAATATTGTTTGTCTTTATTAATACTTGTCTAAAGTGTATTCTTGGCGAAATCTGTGATTATAGAATCATAATAGTGTACAAACATATAATTTCAATTAGTTATAGTCGAATTTCGACTATCGAGGGACTACTAGTATGTAAAAATATGTCAGTTAATGTCATATGTTTACACTACACAACATGTAGATATATCTGTAGGCGTTCGATTTATTTGTACAATAAAAATAGTAAAACAAAGAAGAAATTATGCAGATTTATGTGAAGGTCTGTGGGCGGTCTCCGGACGCCGGGGCACTTCACACGCCGCTGGTCACGTTAATATTCATGAATTTCTCAATGTTCAGAATCGCGTACCTGTCTATATTTCGTTTTTAATCGAGAGGAAAAATCATCAAGCGAGCAATTCCTGAAATTAAGCTAGCGACTCGCATTTAAAAATGGATTAAGAAGCCGCTTGTGGCCCTGTACGTCGCCAGGTGTAGCTCTTCATTATGTTGGCTGGTATACTGGCATGAAATGAATAACCAAAGCCACACAGTAATGTTGTGGTAATATTGTAGAACTTGAGACTCTCAACTTACATGACATAAGAGAGCCCTGAAAGAATGAAGGGGAATAGCCCAAGGCCAACGAATATGCGGCTTATTTAGAGCTATCAAACTGGAGAGTAAGAATGATTTGCAACTAAAGTAGGTGACATTACGGTTTCTTACATGTGCCCACAACACGTGCTAGCACCAGACAAGAGTGGGTTTCCGGTAGCATTGCTATAACTATTATTCGATTCTTCAAACTGTTGTACCATTGTAGACCCGTGTCGACTGGTCACTTTTTATTTATTATTGCCTTTGTAGGTCTACCTGAGCATGCGGTCTACCTGATGGTGAGTGGTTATCAGTCATGCCAGAGGAGCTGTCAAGCCACTACGTATCGTTCAGTAGGTAGTCTCCGAAAGCCTTGTTTGAAGAAGGACTCGTCATAGTGCTCGGAAGACACCGTGGAGGAGAGTTCATTCCAGTGCCGGATAGTACGTGGCAGAAGAAATCTATTATTTTTTATTGCGCCCTCTAGCATACGGCCCACATGATGGTAAGTGGTAACCGTCACTCATGGACGTCAGAAGTGCTCGGGGAAGTGGCAATTGCCTACCAAGACGGAAAGGCATTGTGGATAAAAGCAGTGGTCCGCAATGCAATGATAAAAACGAAATAGCTTTTTAGTTCCAAAAAGCTAAAATTGTGGGTTACGAAACATATAAAATCAAGAGTTCGCTTCCCTTCCGAATTCGCCTGAGAACCTGTATTTGACAAGGATTATGCAAATTAATTGGAAAAAAAAAACAAAAAAAAACGAGAACCGCTTGATTTGCGCCGGAGAACCTCAGGAGGGGCCGTGGAGCGGTTTTTCAATGTTGGTAACAATGTATTTGTTTCGTCAAATTGGTATTTTAAGCTGCTTAATGTTTACCAGAGAAACATCTCTTGCACGCGCTTTGAATAGAAGTATCGATGGATTGTGGCTTCGATTTTTTGTGTTAAACTAAAAATTTAATAAACTCAAAAACAAAATTATATCTAGATTAGGTACAGTAAATATTTAAACAATATTCTTTTCAAAGAAAAATGGTAACTTTTAAAAATACTAACAGGAACATATTTTAAGTGCTTAATTTGTTTAATAGCTTGTATCTACGAGTATAAAATAAGTATAGATAAGCTTTTATTTAAAAAAACTTGCTACCCCTGGTGGGACTCGAACCCACAGTCCCCGGCTTAGGAGGCCGATGCCTTATCCATTAGGCCACAGGGGCTTGCCATGTAGAGTTGAAATTAATCATAGCTTGTGTTTCGAACTGCTCTGGGGTAGACCGGTGATGTATAAAATAAAAGAGTGGACTGTAGTATTTGGTAAGTTTATAAAAAGAGTAAAACAAGATAAACAAGTAAGTGTCGCGGGCGGCGTTGCTGCACGAAGTGACGAACGATACTTCAACCCGCGCCGCTGTCCTCCTCCCGGCGCCCGCGCCGCGCGATCGTCGATGTNTCGAACTGCTCTGGGGTAGACCGGTGATGTATAAAATAAAAGAGTGGACTGTAGTATTTGGTAAGTTTATAAAAAGAGTAAAACAAGATAAACAAGTAAGTGTCGCGGGCGGCGTTGCTGCACGAAGTGACGAACGATACTTCAACCCGCGCCGCTGTCCTCCTCCCGGCGCCCGCGCCGCGCGATCGTCGATGTCCGTGCATCGACAGCTTGTGATACATTGTAATTTTCTTAGATTTCCCTCTGGTGATGAAAGATTGATCTCATGAAAATGTAATATTATTGATTATTGATTTTTATCAAGGCTGGCTTTCGTTTTTAAGGGGAGGGCAGCCATAATATAATGAGTTGAGACAACTGAGCTTTCGAAGTCATGTCCCCAAGTGGGTGATGGTCTCAGTATGGTGTCTTAACGATTCTGTAACCGTGCAGCACCAGGTGAGAGAGGCGCTCAGTCCCACCACCGCGTCTCTCACGAGGAGCCCGGGCATATCCATAATACCACAGCTCTTTCTATGTCACGATCTTGCTTAGTCACTTAAAGCGTCTTGGACTTAATTGAAAACCACTTCATTCGATTCGAACAGACGGTTTATTTCGAGTGAACACAAGTGGCCCGTCCACTGTCTGATTTATTGTAATAAACAACTGATATGCCGAACATGTATTGATAACGTGCAGAGCCACTAACTTTTAGATACGGAAATACTTTATTTATAATATTTACTTTTTGGGAAACATATGTAAGACTTTTCCTGATGGAATGATATTGACGTGCCTAGTCAACACTGAGAGAAAGCAATTCCTACGTTAATTACGCTCCTCACATTTTTGTTGTTATTACTGCGTAGGTGGATGTTCCAATTCATGGCCTGATGTAAAGCTGTTACTAGAGTCCACTGAGTTCCCTGAGATACTAGGTTGATGTCTTATTTGAATTGTATAACAGCTTCCCACTTCTCAAACCCGACCAATCCACTCATACTTGAAGTTGTTGACATCAATAAATAACAACATTAGAAAACTGTAAATATTGTCACTTATAAATTTGAAATTTAGGCATGTCAGTCTATCAGTCTATACGCAGATAGAGCCTGTATTTACTAAGCGAGAAAAACGTTTTAATTTTAGCAAATATTGAAATAAACACGTTCAGATCTAAGTTCTCTAAATCCAACATTCCCAAGCAGTAGACATGTCTAATTAAGGGTGTATCGGACGTGTACGGAGGCTCGCGACTCCAAGCGACGACGCGCGATACCGCTCGGATACGCACGATAAATACGCACTTCGATTTACCATGAATCACTTTCAGTGGACATTCCTTATTAATAAGTAATAGTTTAAAAAAACTAAAAAAATACGCTTTTATAGAAAATCCAACTAAAAAATAGAAAATAAATTTGGGGTGCATGGTATCAGTAGTTATAAATATTTTATGAACAGATATGAGTAGAAGGGCTATGTTGATAATATCCTGAAAAGCACATCACGCTTTTTTTACAATAAAATAATTTTTTCTTACACTATTTTTAATTCAACTTTATTAAAAATTATTTTCTATTTTTTAGTTGGTTTTTCTATAAAAGCGAATTTTTTAAAGCTTTAGTTTAAACTATTATTTATTTTTCATTTTTTAGTTGAATTTCAATTTTTTCAATATTTTTTTTAAATATTGAATTGTCATCGATCCTTAATAAGTATACCAAATTTCGAGTTAATCCGACGTTTTCGGGGGTCAAAATTATGTTCAAAAATTCTGTTACATACTAACATACATACGTCTGAAGCTAATAAAAGCGTATTAAAATGGAGAATCATCATCATCATGATCTATGTCGTAGTAGGGGCGCTTTGAGCATGCACAACTTTGTACCGGTGTTGTTTCGATACAATTGAAGCTTCATCTAGACTCTAGGTACATAGACAATAGCTCAGTGACCGATGTATGATTGTGTGATCTCGCCAGAAAAGTATTGTCGCATTCCCTATTCTGAGAACCGCTACTGCACTGAGCTGCGAAAACCAGTTGAGAGCTGCTCTATTCTTTGAGGCGCTAATTCTAGAGCTTATGTAGCGGTTGTGGGTTTCTGCACCTACCACTTACTTTTATTACATTTACTGATGGTAGGACCTCTCGTGAGTCCCCACGGGTAGGTACCACCACCTTGCCTATTTCTGTCGTGAAGCAGTAATGCGTTTCGGTTTGAAGGGTGGGGCAGCCGTTGTAACTAACTATACTTGAGACCTTAGAGCTTATATCTCGAGACGTGTGGCACATTTATGTTGTAGATGTCTATGGGTTCCAGTAACCACTTAACACCTGGTGGGCTGTGAGCTCGTTCACCCATCTAAGCAATAAAAAAAAAAAAAACTTAATTAACAGACTTGTTTAGTCGCTATAGCTCCCTCTTACCTTCATCACATTTAGTCGATATAATTTTGAAATGAATATAAAGAAACCACATCCTAGATTTAATTTGTAGCTCCAAGACGCATATCGCCAAGTCAGCTCCCATAAATAACGCTTGGAGCTAATCCGATACGGCTGTGATTTGTTGGCCTATTTACTTATATATACTTCTGGATCACAGTGGGCCACGACACAGCGGTGTCATGGGTGTCACTTAACCAAAAGGCCACATGTTCGATACTGAGTGCCATCTCAGTTTCTTTTTTATTCGGTATTTTTGAAAGTCATTAACGCAAAAAGTGAGAGAATACTCAAATGGTATTACGTAAGAATGAAACATAATTTCGAAGTCTTGATTACATTAATAAACGCACCTTTGCTTTATGCCCGAAACCGTGATTAGTGTAGGATAGTACGGGCAAGAAGGATGGTTGTACTAATCTTTGCAGGCTTACGACACATATCTAATACCATCCTTGCTCAAGATGAGAGGAGATAAAAGATTAGGGATATAAAGAAATCAGGTGGGGTTACTACTTATTTGGATGATGGTGGAGGAGTAATAGTAGCTCGTCGAAGACGGAGTCACGCGTGTCTGCTTATTAATAACCAGCTAAACCATTATTATGAATGTCATAGAATAATTGAATTAAAATAGTAAAACCCTTGAACTTATCATTAGCTCAATTTTGGATCTCGTGCCATATATTCTCAATGGCATCTACAATAAATAGCGGATTGATTGAATGATCTGGTTAACAGATGTATTTAAAGGCCACTTATTCCCAACCAACAAATATAACAAATTATTCATACCACATAAATAATCCCGGAATGTTAGATCGCTACAATCAATTGGTTTTGATCAACAAATAGGAGCAGCCATCACATCTTTACGCCGATATCACAACAAAAACTCGTAAATATCTCATTTACAATACGCTATATTTTATTTCACTCATAATCTTCAAGAACCCTCCGCAAAGGTTATTAACAATTCTTGAAATTCTTCGCGGATTTTTTTGTCTAACCACCGCTATACTCTTCAAGGCAACTCCGCTGATGTAACAAAGGAATAAGACACGTTTTGCCTTGAGCTTCACGCGAACTGAAAGTAAATAGAGAGCCTCAATAACCATCGACGTAACGGCATTAAGAACAATTGATTAACATACAAATTGCTTTAGACAATATTGCTGACGGAATGGCGTGCGTGACGCTCACATACAGTGTTTGGCCATAAAACCGGTTGGGATTAACTTTAATTAAATATTTTGATTCCAGACTGCTGGTTCAAAAGAGGTCTCCGAGGAACTTTCAGTTCTACTTCAGTTACTTTCTTTTAAAACCATCGCAGGTAAGTAAAGTTGTCCTAAAAGATTTCCAGTCTATACATGCAACTCTTTGGCAGCTTAGAATTAATTTTTTTTATTTTTTTTTATTGCCGTATAGGCAGACGAGCATACGGCCCACCTGATGGTGAGTGGTTACCGGCGCTCATGGACGTCAGCAATGCCAGGGGCAGAGTCAAGCCCCTGCCTACCGTAGGTATACAATAACAGTGCTAATTACACCAATGCGATAATGTACTTTATTGCAAGTTTTTGTTGCTAACGTTACCCTCACCCATGGAAACGCAATACGAGAGACCGCTTTTATAATTTTAATCAGAGTATTCATCGTTGTTTCAGTGGCTCAAGATCGTCTGAGAGCTCGCGGGGGCGCCGTGTATGCATATGTGGGAATAAAAGCACCTGATTGAGATGTCTGATTGAGTTGTGCTTATTTACCAGTTGATGTTTTGGAGAAATCCATCAGTATCCACTTGTTGTAAGCTGGTTGATTATTTTAATGTCTGCTTCAGCGCATTATCTACTGGATAAACTGAGACAACTGGACCCGATTCGAGCCCATTTGCATTCGTACTCTAATTGCTCATTAGAAGGCGAATAGCCAACAAAAAGATAACTAAAACCTTTGTCAGTTTTGTTAATATTTTACGGCTCTTTTACGATTTGAAAATTAAACGTAAAAGTTAGTATTAAGTATGATCAGGTCTAGACTGGAATTAAATGAGAAGAATTTTTTATTGTTATTCGTCCAAACCAATTCCTTCGGACCGTGACCGTAGAGGCATAAACAAAATTTCATTTCTGCAGACAACCAGATAAAACCAGATAAAGACACTCGTTCGCCGAAATAACGTTAAATAAATAAAAAACATTGGAGTTAGATAAGGTCGCACTAAAATTCTATATATTCTGGGAAAACGATAAAGGGAGCGATCTCCCACCGAGTGGGTGTCGTTGCTCAGTGGACCGATGGTTCTAATGCTATTCTTCAGCATTTCAGCACTACAAGTATATGAATTTCTAAGCTTATTATCTTGCATCTTGTAATTAACGCGATTAAGATTTTTCCGAATTTAATTCGTTCGATGATAGCTATTAAGAATAATGGTTGTACTTGCATCCCAATATTATAGTTGAAAGTGCCTTGACCTTAACCAACGCCGCTTCCGTCTTTATTACTAGCATTGTGCTCACCTTATAGGTTAACTTAACTCTTTCACTGATTTGCCCATATGAGGCCTACCATTCCCAAGCAATATTGCTATCAGAAAGTAGGTGATCGTAAGCTGTGATCTAGTGCGGTCATCGTTCAGTTCCTGGGCTTTATTGCGAGAGACCCAAGTTGAGCCGTGAATTGACTTGAGCTTTCTCCTATGTCCAGTCTGCCATGACCAGTCTGTTAGTGCTGTCTTCGACAAGCCTGACACACGAGTTTGAGACTTGTCATTGGAATAAGGTTCATCGTATGCTTCATACATAAATTTTACACCGATACACAGCTCATTTTGCAGTCCGCGATAGCAAGACTTCATCTATTTTGTTCCACAGGGACATGGACTAAGTTTTTGAGTAGGTACTTATAATTTTCTGTAGAAGTTTATGCTAGTCATCCTTTCAGAATAGTTGTTTTCGTATGACAAACTGATCTTCTAGACTAGGTACGTGGCATTTCACTATCGTTCTTTTTTTTTCGTGAATAATATTGTGAATTAAACCCAAACGCTTGTTGCATCGTAATAATATCTGTTTTAATATTTTTTGTGTGATCGATTCGTTCTAACTCCAACAGAGCGGGTGCTTTCAACAGTATTTGCTGTACGTTTCGAATAATGAACTGTAAAACATCGGTAGCGGTCCACGAACGATTTTAATAAATCAAAATAGGTATACATCTTCGACCGTAAACAATGGACGTAGCTTGAAGCAGATTCATTTCAATTAAGCTGACGTTATCCGTTTGCAGGTTTGTAGAGGCACGAGTATACAAGTGAGCTAATGTACCTTAATTCCGAATAATTCCGAACGAATTCTGCATTCATCAGACAACGGACCATGCCACTCTTTGTTTAGAGCTGTTGAGTTTTGGTTTAACTAACCTCGGTTATAAACCTCAGTTACAAGATCGCATTCGAAGAAAAATATTTTTACGATAGTTATAATAGGTATAAGAAATGTGACGAGTCTGGTAATCGCGTTGCAAACGTATGACTTCCGATCAACATTTACCGTCACTTCCGTCCGACCGTTAATGTACCTGGTTCATAATGTCACACGCTGAGTGCAAGAACTTGCCGAGAACGTGCATACGCTAGGACATAGTTTGCTGTTAGAGCCCATTGCATGATGTAGGACCGCCTTAAACCAGACGACGAGGCAACGCAAAGCTGCCATCGGCTGAAACATGTATTGTCGGATCCCTCGAATCCACCATCAGTTCTTTAGGCTCTCCAAACACTGGTCACCGTCCTCGACGAACTAATCGATTACGACAAAGAGTTCAACGAGTTAACTAACCCAGATCGCCAGATCTCCTCAGTCGGTTGTGATTCTGATTTGGTAGATTCTACGAAGCACTGTACTTGTGTACACTGTACATCAACAGTGCGTTTCCAGAGGTCTTTTTTGCCACGCACTATCCGGCTATGGAATGAGCTCCCCTCCAAGGTGTTTTCCGAGCGCTATGTCATGTCCTTCTTTAAAAGAGGCTTGTGGAGAGTATTAAGGGGTAGGCAGCGGCCTGGCTCTGCCCCTGGCATTGCTGAGGTCCATGGGCGACGGTAACCACTCACCATCAGGTGGGCCGTATGCTCGTCTGCCTACAAGGGCAATAAAAAAAAACTTGCTAGTGCTGGTATTAGCAAATTCTCTCAGGTTGAGCTCGTGAGCTCACCTACCAATTCGCCAGAAGCTAGAATAGCCCCTTAGGCTACCAATAGCCAATAGGTAAAGAAAAAAGGCTATTCAGGGTTATTGGCTAAGTACTTTTACATCATGAGAATGAATGTGCCATAAAGTGACATCCAATCTGACCGGAATCGTCTCAGTAAACTAAACTTATTTTATATCTGATCTAATCCGAGAGACACCATCAAACATTTTATATGTTTTATTAAAATATATGCAAATCGCTAATAAGGACAATGAATAACGTTATGATGGTCCATAAACGAGTCCGAACTCAAATGACATTTACGAAATACCCTTGTATTTTTATTGTATCGTTCGTTTTATTGTGTTTTCTGTTCGTCGTGTTTGTTGTTACATTATGTATGTAGTTATGAAATGTCAGCATCAGTTATAAATGTGACGTTATTTTACTCTTAAAGCTGTTGATGTCACATACCAGGCCAGAAGACGTGGATCCGCGGATATGTCCTCGTGGAAAGATTTCTTCTACTCAACTTCATATTGTATCTGTAGCTGTAAACCTTATTATATCTTACTATAGAAATCTCCATTTATTCCATAATAATTTCTCTATTGCATACAGGTGGTATTGTGAATCCGGAAGAGTTGATATCTAAAATCAGGTGTTCGTGCGTGCTTTGGAAAGACTTCAAAATATTTCCAAAACTTTTGACTATCTCTACGGGCTTAGGAGACAGCTTGTTAGCAAAAAGGTCGTGAGCTTGTCTCTCAATTTAGATTAGTAAAATTGTATCGAAAATGACTTTATGAATCAATAAGAGTAGGTTTTCAGAGAAAAGGGAATTCCTTTCATCATATAAAATCAGTCGAATCATGTTTACATCTAGTTAATGCGACACGTCATTCCCTTTTAGCTTCAGAACATTTTTAGCTACGCAGGTGAATCAAAAATCAATACGTGTATAGTTTTTAAAGAAAAAAGAATACCTTTCATCATATAAGATCAGTTGAATCATGGTTGCATCTAGTCAATGCGACGCGGCATTCCCTTTTAGCTACAGAACGTTTTTATCTGCGTAGTTTTTATCTTCTAAAGGTCTGAATACGAATTGTGATGAACTTTTATCACTGTATAATAACCGGCAAACTTCTTGAGCATTTGTTGACGTAGTGGGGGTAAGTTTGCGCATGGTACACTCACGTGCAAAAACATTACTTACTCTGCGTCATAATGCTATTAAATTATTAAAATCAACATATGTATTTATTTATATATTTATTAGAACATCAACAAAACATATAGGGTAATAATTGTAATAATTTAATCTTGGGGTAAAATAGATATTCCTTCTATTAAGTCAAAACTAGAGCTGTTGCCAGGTCTTGGTTCAGTTGAAGCGAAGCTGGTATTTGTATTTTTTTTTCGTTATCATAATCTTGACCATCATCATCATCACTGTTTTCATCACCCGAGTCGCTATCATCGTGATGAGTCGACATAGGGCTCATCGGCGTAGTTTACAACTCGGTCGATTCGGTCTTCTTTTTTGTCTATAATTAATTATTTTTTGAAGATATTCGATTCGTAGTAATCGAATGTTACTTTTTTCATTTACCAGCTTCCGATTATTTTCTGTTCTTTTTTTCCATCTGAAGCCTAGCTCTTTCATAATTCGTCGTAAGCTTCATTCCGAGCCATTAAAATTTATATCTTCTTTAAATTTTTCGAAGCCTTTCTACGGTACGGAGTTTCGCTGCTTGTTATGTAGTTATTATGATTACATCTTTTTATTACAGATTGAACGAAACTATCCATTCCGGTAACTTTCTTCTTCCCTGATCTTTTCTTACCCGGAGTCCGAAACACGGCGAGCAAGCCAGAGCCTTTAGCTTCGTTAATAATGCACCTAACAGTACTCACTGATGTTTTTGTTGCTTCCGAAGTCTGTTTTAATTTTTCCATATCATTCTTCCCCTGTTTTATAATGAAGCAATATACGTCGTACACAAATTTTCTACCCTTTCTTTTAAGTACTACAACAGTTTGTCACGGCATAGTGTATGTTTTATAAAAAATCAACAAACACTCAACAAATAGCAATGGCAACAAAGTCCACAAGCAATTATAACAAATAACTTAACGATTAATAACGATAGGCTTTCCACTGTACGCAAGCGTACTTTTGGGAGCAAGCGGAATAAGGGCGCGGTGCGGGGCGCAAGGTTCGACTGATCTACCAATAACGCGCTCGATACGATTTCCCCTGCCGTCGCGCCTCACCCTCACCACCAAAGTGATCTAAAATTCGGTTCTGCGCAGTCAAGGTCATTTGCTCAAGAAGTTTGCCGATTACTATAATAGCTATTTTTTTTTTGCCATTTCTTATATTCGGATATGTTTTTATTTATTCAAGTAACAATTATATTAGAAACACCGGCTGTTATTGACAGCATTACTGCACCACAACTACTTTCTCGTCAACGGTAAACTTGTTAAAAATACCCGTGTTATATTATAGTCGGTAGTGAGGATAGCAATGTCTCTGGAGCGATGTTACTCAAGGTGTGCCCGACATAACGGAGCTCTGTAATGTGCACAGTCTAATTCGCACGCCATCAAGGGAGCGATAGTGATAATTGCTTTCTTCGTTGCGAGGTTCGTGTGTACCGGACCACTTGCAGGGCTGTCGGGTCTGCTCTTATTGAACATCTTACCATTTTTTTTATGGCATACCTTTGTGTCCTTCGGAACCCACTTTATGTTAGAGTCGGGTAGAGACGACATTTTATAATTAAATTTTTTTTGCCTTTGTAGGTAGACGAACATACGGCCTACCTGATGGTGAGTGATTACCGTGGCCCATGGACTTCAGCAATGCCAGGGGCAGAGTCAAGTCGTTGTCTACCGCTTAATACTCTCTTAGTACTTTATACGCTTAAATTGGCTCAGGCTACAATAGCTTTACTTTAATTGATTTATTCCATAAATAGATATTTTTTGGTAAGCGGTGGTTTGGCTCTGCCCCTGGTATTGCTGAAGTCCATGGCCGATGCTAACCACTCTCCATTAAGTGGGCCGTAGGCTCGTCTACCTATAAAAGCAACAAAAGGAATAGATGAACATGCCCAGTCCCCGCTTGGTGCTGACTGCTTACAGAGGTCTACAGACATCACAACCTTCAAAGAGAAGGTTTAAGTCTCAATTGTATTATTTAACGGCCGTATAGATGATTGCTTGGGACCTGTGGACTTCTAGCATGTGCTACTACTGGTTACTGTTACTTTAAATCATGTTTGATCGTATCGATGGCTATTTTCTAATTGCATATTGTAACGAGAATTGTGGCATACTACAATAACGTTTACAACATATTCCAAAATTAATATGGGGTCTACAAAGGACATAAGAAATTGCTTATAAAATTTCGGAAGGATAGCGTTAATCTCGCCGGGACCAACTATCCGTTTCAAAGTTTTTCACTAAATCAATACGCAGGAATCTTGTCGAAAGGAAACAATTTTCCATTGTTCGAATCATAATTATTTTTAAGCATTTTATAATCAGATTTTTAGAACGAATGTGACAAAAATACAATTTTCATGACATTTTCAGTAGCAGACCGGAGGAACCAAATTTATATAATTAAAGAATAAAGGTTAAAGTTTTGTCTACATTTTTGCAAGCTGCCTTCTGTATGTTGTCATTTGTTTTTTTTTATCTGTAGGTTGACAGCCCTGCGTACCCTTAGAGGTGAACTCCCCCATTTGCATAGCAACACAATGAGTATGCCGCGTGCGTCTCATACCTCGTTACAAATAACATATACTTGGTTTAACTTAAAGCACACTTACTTAAAGGAGTGTACAAAGCTGTTCAGGGGGCTTATTAGCTTAGGTAGGCAGGCGAGCTAATGGTTTAAAGTTAACTTTTTTATTTTATTTTATGGAACATGATAAAACATCATCTTTAGAAATGCACTGGGGAGGATTCTAAATAATTGGGATGAAGGATGATTAACCACGGCTTTATTCAGTATACGGTCATATCCCTGAACATATGAGCAGATGAAGGTTGCAAGAAAGTGCTGTATGCAGGCCCCTTTCAGCAGCTCTTGTCGGAGTCTGTGGGAGCGGCACAGCGGCGTTTTTTTTTTATTGCTTAGATGTGTGGACGACCTTACAGTCCACCTGATGTTAAGTGGTTACTAGAGCCCATAGACATCTACAACGTAAATGCGCCACCCACCTTGAGATATAAATTCTAAGGTCTCAGTATAGTTACAACGGCTGTCCCGCCCTTCAAACCGAAATGCATTACTGCTTCACGGTAGAAATAGGCAGGGCGGTGGTACCTACCCGTGTGGACTCACAAAAGGTCCTACCACCAGTAATTACGCAAATTATAATTTTGCGGGTTTGATTTTTATTACACGATGCTCACGATGTTATTCCTTCACCGTGGAAGTCAATCGTGAACATTTGTTTAGTACGTATTTCATTAGAAAAATTGGTACCCGCCTGCGGGATTCGAACACCAGTACATCGCTAGATACGAAGGCAGCGGACGTTTTATTCTTTAGGCCACGACGACTACAAATATAATATTACATATGCCTCTGAGTAACAATTGGATACCCTTACCCATATATATTAATTAGGTTATCCCATGATTTACGAAAACTTGTTTTTAATACAAACGTTGTCCGGAAAATTACGAACAAAGCGGAAAAAGAAATCGTCCGAATCGGTCGAGCCGTTCTCAAGTGATGCTCCATCCCCCACGTCTGTTCTTTTTTCTTATACATATATACATTTTATCTAGTACTGAGGAAGCTTAGTAGTGTCTAATTTGTATATTGAAACTTTTTTAATTAGCCTTTTGGGCAAATGAGCATACAGCCCACCTGGTGCTCAGTAGTTACTGTCGATCATGGACATCAGCAATGCCAAAGATACAGTGTAGCTGCTGTCTACTGCTAATACCTACCAAAATTGAGAAATTTTCTTCTATTCAATCCTTGAGAGAAACTTCGTAATAAGACCAAAATGGCTGACATAGTACTTTCACAATATACATTCAAAGACACATTCTCTGAAACGCTCCAAGCTATCCCAAGGATACTCATAATCCGTTTACTTTTATCTCCTTGCTGCAAACAGAACCAATTTTCAGACATCCCACTGATCGTCCTTATTACATAGAGCGTAAGATCCAAAATCCAGCGTATTAAACCTTCAAGGACCTTCGGCGTCAAATTTATGTGAAACTCGTCCTTCGTCTTTATAACTAGGAGTTAAGGTTCGAATTAGTTTAGTTTATGGGTTTCGAGGTGTGGTAGGTGCATGTCCATCAAGGGGTTATTACCTGAATGATATAAAGGCAGTCCTGTAGGTACGTCTTGGAAATAAAATGCAAATATTCTGTTTTGTAGTGAGCCTGAAGATATTGGGAAAGGAATTTGGATAATAGTGAACAGGATTATAATTTTATCGATATTCTTTTATTTTTAATACTATAAATGACACATATCACCGGGAGCTCAGCAAGTACCAGTGCTTAAAATGACGGGTAAAATATCATAAGGACAAGAACAGATGATTGCTGCGTGGTTAGCATAAAAAACTACTCTACCACACTTAACCACCACTCATTTAGGGACAATTATAGTATTAATAATACTAGTGGTCCTGCAGTAGTCGAAATTCGACTATAATTAATTGAAACTATACTCGTAACTAAGTCTGTACACTATTTCAATTATATTGTGAAAGATTTCGCCAAGGCTACACTTTAAACAAATATTAATAAAGACAAACAATATTTAATCTATTTTCAATTTTACCACAGACTTTAAGCAATAAGAAAAGTTTGACAATAATAATAAATAATAATAATAATAAATATTTACTAACAATCACGCCACGTTAACTGGTCCCGTGCTAAGTTCGTAAAGAACTTGTGTTACAAGTACCAGATAACGGAAATAAATATAATATTTTTTTTATACACGTACATATATTTAATATACACCCATAACCCTGGAAAGACATTTATATTTATCATACAAATATCTTCCCTTGGCGGGATTCGAACCCGCGACCCCCTTGTGTAGTGACCATGTCACTTACCACTACACCAGACGGCCAATAAACAAATAGTATGCATGCGTGTGTGTGTGAAATTCATGGTAGCGTGAGTAATGTTTTATTCATTGATTTAATGTATTTTTTATGCATAATTTAATAAAATATTAACATTCTGCACTCCTTCTCTATATTCTCTGGGAAATTTCATACTCCTTCGTCGCGTAATTTTCGTAAAAAGGGGTACAAAGTTTTTGCTTCACGTATTAAAATGTAGATTTCAATGATTCTATAATATGTACACATATATATACATATAAAATGTTTTATGAAATAAATGATTTTGATTTAATTTCATTAATAATTTGGGCTACAAATATTTTCACAGTTTTTGCGATATGAAGACGGGATCGCTTCGATGATACCCGTTCCGGATGTTGGTAGCTGCACTCTCGGCGGATCGTGCTGGATGCCTGTTTTCGATGTTTGATGGACTGGACCGCCAATCTATGGAGCGAAAAAGCATTTGGCTTGGTATTCGCGGACTTTCCGGGTAAGGCAGGTGCTGTCACGTCATGGCTGAGTGATAGAGTAGTACTAGTGCCAGTGTGATTACGACGTCGATATGGCAAAGTAAGGGCTCGTAATCTGCTCCGCTTGGGAGGAGCAGCTTCCTATATAGGTCGTTAAAATAAGACCGGTCTTGCCGCTGTGGACTAGCGTTGCTTTTAAGCCTAACTTTGTCCTGGAAACTGCTTTCTCGGTGATTCGGTACAGGGCGATCAGTGGGATAAAGAGGGCATTAAAGAGCTATCATTTGATAGTGGATACCATTTCATTGAACTCCTTTTTCGTTTTAATTCTTATCACAACACAAAATGCTATTGAAAACTATCGATAATCCACATCGCATCACTACAACAAATCGCTGATTCGGTGTGGCTTGTTGGTCGCGTTTACGAGGGTCGCTGTAAAATGTAAAAAAGTGCAAACTGTTTGTTTATGCGCAGTAACGGCTGAGAGACAACGCCAGTGGGCTGGCCAATTGAAACTGCCCGAACTGTAGCTGGCTCTATAAACGTGACCTGATCTTTAGTATTGGGTGTTGGCTGAAATGCTTCTGTTTGCTTTTGTTTTATTTTGTCAGTTGTTTTTATTTTACGATAAAATCTTCCGGCGGTTTATTACGTTCTACTGATCATTGGTTCGAGCTGATTGGAACGAGACTTTTTAGACGCAAGAACATTATTTGTAAACTATAATAACCTTTCTTTGCTATCATCTATACTCTCTCTTAATATGTAGCCTGCTAGAATTTATGTGACGGATCCGTTTGTTATTCTAGAGATGGATACCACTAGCCTTCTTATTTCTGTAGCTAAGTATTCATGGATGCCTTCACGGCAGAAATAGGCAGGGTGGTGGTAACTATTCGTGCGGACTCACAAGACGTCCTACCGAAGAGTTTGATTTTTATTACACGATGTTATTCCTTCACCGTGGAAGCCAATCGTGGAGATTTAAAAAGTACGTATTTCATTAGAAAAATGGGTACTTGCCAGAGGATCCGTACACCGGTGCATCTCTGGTTACGAATGCACCAGACGTTTTATCCTTTAGGCCACGGCGACTTTAATGACGATATCTTGCCATTTTCTACTGCAAACTAAGCATTGCATATTCCTTAAAATATGTATATGTTTTTAGGCCGACTTCGAAACGAAATAAATTTTATTTTTTTATTAAAGTTCTAAACACGGAGATCATTGATGACAAGTGCAGCGTACAATTAGAGATTAGCGATAAAATCGTGTTCGTCAGCGTGCTCGAAACGCGTGGTCACCGGGAAACACAGCGGGCCTTGGATGCTTAAAATATGGAAGAGACATCAAATATTAATAGGATTTTCAATAAAGCTGCTATATATATATATCGTTCTTTCAGCAAAATAACTTACCAACATGACTCACAGAACTCACAGAAAACACAAGACAGAGTCTTTCTTCAAACGAGACTTACGGAGAGTAATAGCGGTAGGCAGCGGCTTGACTGTGCTTTTGGCATTGCTGACGTCCGTCAGTGGCGGTAGTCACTCACCATTAAGGGGGCCGTATCCTCCCTCGTCTGCCCACAAGGACAATATATAAATCTATACAACAGTCCAATTACGAATCCTCAAGTTCTTCGGGCACATTACTCGTAATGAGGACTCTATTGAGCGGTTGGTGGTGCAAGGGAAAGTCGAGGGCAAAAGATCTCGCGGACGATCTCCAACACGATGGACCGACCTCATAAAATCTGTGACTTACTCCAACATAAATGTTTGCTCCCACTCTGCGAAACATCGTGCCACATGGCGTCGCATCGCGAGAGCATCGGTATCGCAGGTTCCGACTGATGCATGACCACGACCACTCTGTCAAGAGTGTAAGAATACGAAGAAGATACCTATATATATATATAAATGAATTGCTCTTCGCTAGTCTCGCTAAAACTCGACAACGGCTGGATCGATTTGGTTAATTTTGGTCTTGAATGATTTGTGGAAGTCCAGAGAAGGTTTAAAAGGTAGATAAATATGAAAATGCTCGGAAATAAATAAAAATAATGTGTCCCCCGTCGGACGGATTCCCTTTGTTTGTTTTAAGCTTATTTTATACAAAAGTTTAGGCGTTTTATTTATCGATTGAGGCACAACGAAATCTGCCGGGTCAGCTAGTAAAAATAATAATAATAGTAGCGTGCGTACCAAAACTACAAGATATTAATTCAATCTCTCTCGTATTGATAACGTCATCAAACCGTGCAGTACCTATTCGAAGGTTACAATTATGTAATTATAGGCAGATAGGAGTTCCATTAATGAGTAGGTGCGTGTAGCATGTAGTAGTGCTGGCGGTTTGATTGCAGCGCGTGACAAAGATGCGCCGACAACAATTCACGTCAATTTGTGAGCTGACAAGGTGCGGTCGCGATCCGCACTGCATCACCCGAAACGTGGAACCGTGGAGACGATTTCGTGCTCATATTGCAGAATCAGGGTAACAGGGCAATAGTCGCTCTTATTTTCACAAATATAGTTCACAAATAAAGCTTTATTTTAGAACAAATTTGGTTATCATAAAAAACGTTATAGTGAGCCAACCTTAACATATAGACATATGCTGTCGCGAACTTTTTTTTTTAGATCTTTTAAACGGGAACAATTCTGTTATACATTATTTTAGCGAGACTTTAACCGTTTCTGCAGCGCACGCAGCGGAAGCTCTCAAAAGGGAAAAAAAGCCCGATTTTGAAACATTATTTATTGGTATTGTATTAGTCTTAGCGTGATGTTATATAGCCTTTCTCAATAAATTGGCTATCTAACACTGAAATAATTTTTCAAATCGGACCAGTAATTCCTGAGATTAGCGCGATCAAACAAACTCTTCAGCTTTTTAATATTAGTACCTATAGATCAGAAATACTTTTGTAATGCGACACAAATCTACACAGCATGGTTTTCCGATTCGTCTCTCTGACTGATTTTAACAATTGGTCTGTAACATTGAGAATTAGTTGGATAAGTAAACTTCAGTGCTTGAAGCAGTGTAGTACTTGCAGTGAAGTAAGCTTGTAGATCTAATGATTTTGGTTTTTTGGCGGTACAATGCAGCCGAGCTCATGGCTAAGAAACAATTAAGTGCCGTTTTATAGAGCAGCCACTCTTTCAGTTATTTCTTAAGGCGGGAGGATTCAATGCCATGATATCTGTAGGATTCTTTAATTACTTAAAATCAGTGAACTATGAGTTCGTATGTGATAGCATTTTATCGAATTATTGACGTGCAAACTAACTATATATATGCACAATCCATTGAGTCTCTCGCCGACTTCAATTCGATAGTAGATTCAGCGAAGCACGGCTCTTTTTAGAGCTAGTGTTAGCAAATTGTCTCAGGCTGATCCCCATAAGCTCGCCTACCAAAACGGTGAAGCTGAAATAGTCTCTCGAGGCTAGTAGCGTTTATTTTTGATCCAAGTTTGACAGTAGGCGATCGTAAACTATGGCCAAAAATTAATTTGAAACAATATAACTTTTTTTTTTTTGCTTTTATGGATGGACGAGCTCACAGCCCACCTGGTGGTAAGTTGTTACTGGAACCCATAGACATCTATAATTTAAATGCGCCACCCACCTTGAGATATAAGTTCTAAGGTCTCAAGTATAGTTACAACGGATGCCCCACCCTTCAAACCCAACGTATTACTGCTTCACTGCAGAAATGGGCAGGGTGGTGGTACATACCCGTGCAAACTCACAAGAGGTCCAACAACCATTAAAATAAAAAAAATAAAAAACTAAAAACTTAAAAAAGTTATTTTTAGCATGAATATTTTTTTCACAACTTAGGCCCAACCCGACCTCACTTGATAACGCATAAGAAAGTAGCAGTATATTGTATCCTAACCAATTAAAAAAGAAAATCCATATACTAAATTCAAATTATATCTTAATAAAATTAAGTATGATGTTACAGCTCCATGGTTTTTCGGTCCGCGACTAAACAGTCAGGTTCGATTCCAATGACGCGCTGTGAGGTAGTTTTGAACTAGAGTGTGTACTCGAAAAGCCAGAGCCTGAGTTCTGTACTGAATTTTCAGCATAAACCTATTATTATCAGAAGACTTCGTTTGTTTATTGTTAAAACTAATATGTATGTTCTGTTTGTACCTAACTTGTTCACTAATGACCACGACGGTGAAATAAAATCGGGTCTTAAAATAAAAACTTTCATGTTAATAAATAATGAATAATTAGCAAATTTGGTGCACACAGCGACATTCAAGCATTTAAAAGATGCTTAAATGTCGCTAACGACATCTTGTAGATTAGTTTGCATTTAACGAACAACAACATTGGGACATTTGATCTACCGAGCAATTTCATCCGCTCGGGGGAAGATCTTCTCTTTGTCATTAATCTTTAAAGCGGCAGTTGGCTGTAGATCACAAAGTTTAGAAGCACATTTTCTCATCGGCCTCAATCTCAATGAAAAATTGGTTTCCTTACTAGCAATAGTGGATCAGATTGTTGGTTGTGGCTTCCCACCTCACTCTACACAATAACTACATATAAACAATCGTAGCCATTGTCTTAAGTAACCTACACTCGGCCTATCGATTACGAAGCTGAAATAAAACAAACACGAATGGCACAATTAGTGGGTATCAGATCGCTTATTATCTGCGGGGCCGAGCGCTAGTCACGTAGCATCCGGCGGTGATTTTCTGACGAACCGGTAATCTCTCTTTCATTTTTGATATAGATAACTTTTATTTTCATATATTTATCGAGATATTGCGTTTGCGATTAGCGGCTGAGTAAAGCCAGTATGCCGATTTTGTTATTGTCATTGTCCAAGTTAGTAGTCGATCTAATCTAAAACTGTATTTGCTCGTATTGTACTAATCTTCATAAGCATTACATTTATCATTGAACTTCAGAGTTTTTTAAGTATTTGTGTCTGCTTGTAGAAATAATGATTAAATCCAATTCCGGACTTATCCGAATTCTAGATTACTCTGAAGTGTATCAAACGTTAAGAATGGAATTATAATTTGTGTTCTGCTATTGTGTCGTATTTAAATTTCTACAACAATATACATATATTGGATATACACCCAATGAAATTTGAAGAACATAAAAATATCTTTCTGTAATGAGTGCAGTCGTAATAAGTGCTGATTTTTTCAATTTTACGAAACGAAAAGCTTAAATATCAAAATTTTGCTCTTTAGAATGATTTCTCAACTTTAGTTGTCACACACAATAAGTAATTGATAATTAAAATAGATATGTAATAAATATACGTTATCACACAATGTTTTGATTGTTCGAAAAAAGTAGTAATTATATCTCGGTTTTAATTTGCAGTTTTACAGATATTAATTCTCCGAACTACAGTTAAAAAACTTTGGTAATTATCTGTCCTATATATCCTATAATATCGCAAATTCCCAAAGGTCTATTCCTATTAATTTAATGTCTTCCACGATTTTAAATGTTCAAAGTTTTAATTGTAATATGACACTTGTGCTTTTATTGACAAATGATGATATACAGAAAAGAACTAAGCACAGATATTATTGCACAATACAGTTGTGGTAATATACGTCAAGTCTTTTTAACCCGATAGAAATTTAACAGGAGGTGGGCTCTCATATCTTTTCACTTTAATTTAAATTATAACTTAATCTTTAAATATATTATGTTTTAATTTCATTTCATTATGCGACGCGGTTTGTTTGAAGTTTTTTTTATTGTTTTTTTTTTTTTTATTACAACAGGAGGGTCGTGAACTCTTACGGGTGTAAGAGTTCACGAGGTAAAGGTGTTACCGGAGCTCATAGACATTTACAAAATAAATACCACCACCTACCTTGAGACATGAGTGCTAAGGTCTCAGTTTTTATAGTACAATTCTGTGTACTTCTCCTTGCCACTTCATACCACAGAATTCCAAATTTGCGATTACCGGCGCCAAAACCAGTGTGGGTGGTGAATCGCTGTCACACCTAGGACGCTCTTTAGTGAATTGCGGGGATCATCTAACAAATCGTCTCCTTAGGTCTCTCCAATTCCCAATCTCGCCCGGACTCCCAAAGAAGGTTCCTGATAAACTTGGAGGGATGCGATTTGAACGAGATCCTTACGCTGGTCCCAGGAGCAACGCGAAGCTTTGCTGCCAAGTGAAAGGAGCTATCTTTGTACTCTATCATATTCAAGTCTAAGTAGATATAAAGGGAGAGGAAATAGAGAATAAACAGAATGTACAGCAGACACATTTAAGTCTTTAGATCATCTAATAATCTATTATGTCTGATTAATTATTCATATTCCGGATATCCCAGCATACAATCTAACATAAAGAAAGTGCTATTTGAATATGAAACAGAATTTAAGAAACAGGTTTGCAACGAATTTGGGCCGTTAGTTTTTGTACCAAATTATGGGCACTTTCGTAGCGGTATTCAATATATTCACTTCCCATATATTAGTTCATATTTATCAGCAGGCAGTTTCTATTATTACATGTCAATAAGATAACGATTTGGAGCTAGGAAGATTTTAGAATGTGTTTTACTCTTTTGCATAACACCGTCCAATATCAATAGTGACTAGCGTCGATTATTTAGAAGAAAAATTTTGAATCGTTGATCATTAAAATTGTAGGTTTATTATTTATGATAATGAGAAATTGTTTTATTGGTGAGTTGTATCAGATTGCTATTTTTTCGCAGACTTAAAGTAGCGTATAATATAGAGGAAATTTACACAAATGCGTGTATACTCAGCTTAAGTTGTAACATCAGTTGTAGTTGAGCGTTATTCAACACTTTTTCGGTTTCAACAAAAAATATTTGGTTTAATCTATCCATATTATATAACACGTGGGAACGAGTTCCAACGATGAAAATAACTTCATGTACGATTTAGCAAAATTTTGCATAATTACTAGAGCATAGCAACCACATTGTAAAGATTTTGCCACCTTTCTATCTTTCTGTTTCGATGCAATCCAACTAATCAAAGTTCCAGTTCGAAGTCGTTTGACAGTCATTTAAATAAATACTTTTAAAACTTTGAACTGACATCTCGGGATCGGCGGCTATAATTACCTAAAATCCTCCTCAGTACTTTTAGAAATCAAAAAAGTTCACTGATAGCCTTGAATTGCCTATTAGATAGGGGATCAGAAGAAGGTAGACAGCGGCTTGGCTCTGCCCTAGCATTGCTGAAGTCCATGGGCGACGGTAACCGCTCACCATCAGGTGGGCCGTATGCTCGTCTGCCTACAAGGGCAATAAAAAAAAAAGAATAACAGGTTAAAAAAAATCCAAGTTGACGGTCACGCTTAAACAGTTTATTAGCAATGTATTTAAATATTAAATTCCAAACTGGCTGCGTAACCGCCAATATGTCTGCAAGCGGCGTCTATTAAATAGTACATCTAATTACCGGCATCGATACTTGTACAACAAACACTAATAAAATATCAAATCACGTATTAACAATAACCATTTCAAATATAACACTGTGATAGGAACGAACGCTCGCATTTATAGCCCTAAAATGTTAGACAAGACAAAATGAACGCATTAAAATAATTTGAATATTCCATTGTCCATGGATAATGCTGTTACCTGCGTACAATGCAGCGCTTCAATCGCTTTGGGGATTGGTGCTTAAGGTCTGCATTGACGTTAAATTATTCTGACTTCAAACATAGATTCAAATTGAATTCAATAGAATACGTTAAATTAAGGTCAAAATGGTCGTAAACTTTACATGTCATTTTCGCAGTTCTTTAGTGTGTGTTGTTTCTATTTTATCAAATATAAATTAATTCGGTTGGTTAATGCGGACGCGAGTCGTTTATCTGATTGATTCGATACTTTGTGATCATGGTCGTGCTTCAGGGTATGTACGGAGCGGCGGACGCACCGCATCAGCAGAAACAAGTGAATTTCCATGATTACGTTGCTCACAGCGAAGCGTCACTGTTTTACTCGTTTATTATAGCTTTATACTAAAATCTATATATTAATACGTGAAGCAAAAAACTTTGTATCCCTTTTTACGAAAATTGCGCGGACGGAGGAGTATGAAATTTTCCACACTTATAGAGAATATAGATAGTAGAAGTGCACAATGCTAATATTTTTTTAAAGTAATAAATAAAAGATACATTAAATCAATAAAGAAAACATCACACACACCACATACCATGTATTTGACGCACACACGCATACATACTATTTATTGTCAAACTTTTGTTCTTGACGTCTGTGGTCAAATTGAGAATAGATTAAATATTGTTTGTCTTTATTAATATTTTTTTATAGTGTAGCCTTGGCGAAATTTGTGATTATAGTATGTGTACAAACTTACAATTCCAATTAATTATAGTCGAATTTCGACTACTGTGGGACCTCTAGTATTATTAAACACGCTAGACCAAAATAGAGGAAAAATTATTCCACTAAGTAGAAGTTTTAACGGCAGAAGACTTTGGTATTTTTCGTGCCTTGAGTTGTGACGTAACAATGAACTTGTAGTGCCTATGTGCTGCAGGATAGTTAGAAGTTGTAGAATTACATAATTACTTAATTATTTAGTTTTTGAGTTACATTGAATAACTTTCAACGATATATATACACTACACACACACACTAACGACCGTGTCTAAGTAAGCCATTAACCCAATTTATATCTACGAGTCGTCAATTACATTATTACGTCCATGAATCATATGCAGTGAAAAGCGGTGTTAAGTTACCTGAAATGTAGGGGCAGGGACGCCATCTGTCGGTTAGGGGCAGCACCCAGATTTATTGTTGCCAAATGCGCTCACGGAAAATTTGCGGGGGATTCACTTTTTGTAGCCTATCAAGTTTCCATTAGCTAATTTAATATCGGAAATATTCGGGACGAGTCTTCTTTTCTTTGATAAAACGAGATTTAATTGCGCTCGGAATTTGAGTGAATCTTACATCTATGTTTATTACACCGATTATACTTATAAAGGTTTTTAAAGTGGCTTTTAGTTACCTGTTTAACTAAACTTGGGAATAGCTTTGCAAGTACAATCTTCCACATAGGTGACATGCTTTTAGTGGATATGTTCTATTCGACGATAGATAAAGTGATTAGTGTTCATAAGTACTTTACCGATAGTAAAAATGTATTTGCATTGTTAGTGGCATATAATATGATGCTGATCGATCACTCGGTTGCTTGTGCGTAAATGAAATAAGGAAATGTCAATTGTCTTTGTATTATAAATTAGAGATAATTGTCCATCTAATTGTATGAATAGTGACATAAACACCGAACTGTGCTTAAGCACCTACATTTATATTAATCGAAAAACATCCGACAAAATTGCTTTCGCCATCAACGTTAGGGCAACGCTACCTCTGCAGTAACCCTCCGAAATACATGCATTATCTTACCTACTACCCTCTCAAATCAGTTACTGCACGGGCATTCACTAAATGCATCTAAACTGACCATATTATGCGCCGAATCCTACTCTATTACAAGTTTCATAGAGAGCACATTCTCTTGAGTCCTTTGCGTCCTCTTTATTTAAGAGTTCTGATAACTTCTATCAGAATATTTTAGTGGATTCTGGGTTTTATTGTGAAAGGATAGGGTATGTATTTGTACAATGATCGCTTAGTTTAAGCTAAGAGGGTAATTCACATGTTGGTGATGCAATTTATCAAATTTTATACGTAGTCGGGGCAGCGACATGTGCGAGCGGACAATTGCTTGGCTGGGGGGAAAGGGGGATGTATCTCTACAGTAAAATACTAAGGAGAATAAATTATGTACATATCGTAACTTAGCATAGAAACTTCTGCTGTGGTACACATACAAATTTATACATAAAAAATCATATTTGATATAATATTCATATAGTTTGGTGTTTTTAGAATTAAACATCGATAACTGAATAGCACCTAGATGATTTCTTGCTGAAAGTGAAAGCCTTGTATATTTTTTTGGAAATCAAATGTAAAGACCATAGATACGTTGTGTTTTTCGGAACCTATGCTGTTATGGACGATTTCATCAATAGAGAATTAAGACTTCAATAACCCCTTATAAAATCTCAAACAGTGTGCAAAGTATATAGTATTTTGCTTTTTACCGCAGTAAAATCAGGGTGAAAAACTAGTTTATTATAAAATGAGGTAGCTAATGGATTAACGTCACCTTATGGCGTTCAATAAGGGTGTACAGATGCGCTCACAGATTGGATCTCTGAGCCGCGTGTGATTTGGTTAAGCCATGTGAATTCAGCAGTTGATACAGTGTCAACGGGTGCAGCCACATTGTTCTATCTCCTAACCGAAAATGATCAGTGCTGTTCATAGGCATCGGCAATGCAACGAATACAGAACAGCGTTTTTCATTTTTCCAGGACAAACAGAAACGCATGCCAGTAGTTCGTAAATAAAAGATTTCCTTTTTTTCTAGAAAACTGTTTAAAATAAAGAACTAAGATTTTAAATCCATAATATCCGTCATGTTTTTATCATGTTTAGTTTTAATTATCTCGACGATTCCAACGATCTAAAGATGTTTTAAGTGTTTGTTTGTTTTATTCATTTCCGACATGTTTTATAATCTCTACGTTTGTATGGAAACCTCACAAAATATTTCCCTTTTTACTTTACGCACCGAAATTTATTGTTCGGAAAAGCTAATAGAGCTCCTTGTTATTTTTACGAAAACTCAATGGTAAATGAACTTTGATTGAATTTTCGATGTAGTGCTAAATTATTCATAAAATGTTGAGGGTTCCATATCCTAAAACTTATCATGACCTTTAATTTGAGGAAATTTTATCAAACAGAGAAGGGAAGGGAAATTGTGGATAGGACTTTAATGAAAACAAGACTTCGCCGCTGATGGTGGAGACAGACTCCAGTAAACGGCTAACACTAGAACACTTATGTTTACCTTTTTTATACGCTAGAATGATTTGTCATTGATTTGATGTTAAGTACTGATGGTCAACGTGAAAGCCGTCATCCATCTTGAGACTTCAAATTTTCCAAATTCGGTTAATACATGTACATATGTACTGATCGCCCGCAGACATGTAGCGGGGTACTAGTCAGGCAATATGAGCCAATGACATTTTATTGGACATAAAATTCTGTAGCATACTTCAAAGCGGAATGGAAGCCTGTTTTGGGGTAGAAATGGACAGGCCATATCCAGGCATGGTCGATGTATTTAGCAACTAATTTTTTTTTTGTTGAACTCTATAATCATTAATGAACTTTTGCTGGGAAATAACAATTGGCACTTATTTGCTGGATTTTAATTTTGGTATAGTCGCATTGCTCAAAACGAGTGAGTACACTGGGCGATTTATCTTTTAGATAACTATTATTCCTATGTATATAATTATATGTCCAACTTTTTTCCCCCCCACCTATGCTGATAGCCTTGAGAGGCTATTTCAGCTTGACCCTGACGTGTAGGTGAGCTCACGGGGCTCTAACCGGAGTGTTGCTAACACTGGCCTTAGCAAGAGCAGTGCTTTGCAGAATCTATCACCGGACCGGAAACGCGACCCACTAAGAAGATCCGGCGAGAAACTCAGTGAGCTGGGTCTATGGGTTAATTTAATCGTCGATCCCTTCGTCGCAACAACGGGTACAGCGAGGACGGTGACCGGTGCTTGAGGTACCTTAAAGCACCGTTAATGGATCGGGAGGATCCGTAATAACGTGTTTAATGCTATGTCCAACGATTAATGTGCTATAGTATGTAGACTTTTTGTCGCATGGCTAGGCAATATTCACAATACTATCATCGTATCATGTCAAAAGTCTCTAATGAGTACTTAGGGTGAGCCGTCACAGCCGTCTTCCGAAACCGCCATATGGATTTAATATTACCAGTGTGCGAAGAAATGTCCGTAATATTAGTCCTTTTTGCATCAGCTCTGTTTGGTGGTTCGTCGCCGGTGATGTTACCAGAGATGAGTGTTTGATGATCGATCATGTTATATCGGCGGCGACACGTGCGGCCCGCGGTGAAATTGCACGCGTCTGTTCGTTGCTCAGCTTACCGAGGTACGGATGGCAAAACGAATTTAAGATATTTTATTTGAAAACAAAAAATTGTATGCAGCATGCGATGCGTGCCGTAAATATACATTACTTTGACGTTAAGAAAAACTGGTGGCACGCTCCATATGGACGGACAGATCTGAATTTGCATGGTATCATTGAGTGTAAATATTATCGTGTGACTTTCATCTCATTTAATGCGTCTCAATGTAAGTATTATAACATTTTCATAAAGTTGAAAGTTTCTGCAAGCTCTCTAAAATATTTAGAGTTTACAGTAATTTACAGCAATTTACAGTAATTTACAGTAATTTACAGTAATTTACAGTAATTTACAGTAATTTACAGTAATTTACAGTAATTTACAGTAATTTACAGTAATTTACAGTAATTTACAGTAATTTACAGTAATTTACAGTAATTTACAGTAATTTACAGTAATTTACAGTAATTTACAGTAATTTACAGTAATTTACAGTAATTTAATTCACATTTTTAGTCCACTTCGCGTGCCTATGTCATGTGGACATTATGTAGTTTTGGTTCTGTTTAGGTTAGTTTAGGTTTGGTTCTGGTGCAGACTAGTAGTCGTGAATTCATAACATAAATATATTTACGTTTTTGCACACCGTACAAGTACACCTATTCACGTGGGTGATGGATTGCGGCGTCGATTAGGGCCGGCGCTGACCTGTTCTTTCATATCTCACTAATGGCCGCCCGTACCTACTGGCCCTACTCTTAACATTGCTTTTATTTAGCTAGATGTACTATTTCATTGGACGGTATACATTACCTGACTGCAAAAATTTTCTGCAGCACGTGATCAATGAGTGTACACGTATTTTGGCTTCTTCTGCTTATAAACATCTATGGAACTGAGAATTAATCATCGAATGAATGATAGTGTACTATATTTTGAATTACTATTATTGCAGTATTTTTGGTTCCAGTAGAAGGATCCAACTGGGCTGGGCGGCATTCGGCAAACTGCGTGGAGTCTTTTCATCACACATCCCACAGTGCCTGAAAACGAAAGTTTTAACCAGTGCGTCCTACCGGTAATGACTTACGGAGCCGAAACGTGGACACTCACAGTACGGTTTGTCCGTCAGCTCAAAGTCGCTCAGCGAGCCATGAAAAGAGCCATGCTCGGAGTTTCTCTGAAGGTTAAAATCCGGAATGAGGTTATTCGACAGAGAACTAAAGTCATCGACATAGCTCAAAGAGTCAGCAAGCTGAAGTGGCAGTGGGCTGGCCATATATTCCGTAGGACTGACGATCGCTGGAGCAGACGGGTTCTCGAGTGGAGACCGCGCAGCGGAAGACGTAACGTGGGACGCCCCCTGGCTGGGTGGTGCGATGACCTCCGCACGGTGGCCGACAAGAAGTGGATGAGGAGAGCCATAGACCGGGCTCAGTGGTGTGGCCGTCGTCGTGGCCTAAAAGATAAGACGTCCGGTGCATTCTTGTTGAAGCGATGCACCGGTGTTCGAATCCCGCAGGCGGGTACCAATTTTTCTAATGAAATACGTACTCAACAAATGTTCACGATTGACTTCCACGGTGAAGGAATAACATCGTGTAATAAAAGTGAAACCCGCAAAATTATAATTTGCGTAATTACTGGTGGTAGGACCTGTTGTGAGTCCGCGCGGGTAGGTACCACCGCCCTGCCTATTTCTGCCGTGAAGCAGTAATGCGTTTCGGTTTGAAGGGTGGGGCAGCCGTTGTAACTATACTGAGACCTTACAACTTATATCTCAAGGTGGGTGGCGCATTTACGTTGTAGATGTCTATGGGCTCCAGTAACCACTTAACTCCAGGTGGGCTGTGAGCTCGTCCACACATCTAAGCAATAAAAAAAAAAAAAAAAAAAGAGGCCTATGTCCAGCAGTGAACGACTGTGAGCTGTTGATGATGATGACGATGAGTATTTTTGGTTGAGTAGTGAGTGGTGGAATGGAGTTTTGGTGGAATGAGCTTATAGTTGCCCCAAATCAACAGTGGAAGGTACTACTATCTTGTCTATTTCTGTTGCTGCGGAGTCATGCGTCCTGGTATGAAGAATAGAACAGTTGAGATTCACGAGGAATGTCTATGAGCTCCAATATACAATCAACACAAAATCTTGGGGGCTTTGAGCTCTTTCACCCATACGACGGTAGGCAGCGGAAGATAGCGACTCGGCCGTGCTCCTGGCATTCCTGATATCTATGAGCAACGCTATTCATTCGCTAATAGGTAGGCGGTATACTCATCTAAAAGCAATAAAAAATAGAGGACTCTAGCACGAATTCTTAGGGAAGAGGGGATTATAAATTATAAAATAAGGTTATTTTTAAATTTAGTTTCATTTGATGGTAAGTTCATTGTCACTCATGAAAATCAGCAACGTTAATGACACTAGCAAACCGCTGCTTACTGCTTATTACCCTGAATTGCGGATAGGAAGGCATACTTGTATATTTTAGTCAGACATAGCTCATTGAGATCCTGCTACCAATCTTAATCTTCAACCACGTTGTTCAATGAAAAATAAGGTCACATCCAGCTCGCAAGGGTCTGGGTTGATACCTGTGAGCGTTGTGCTGTCAAACGTACAAGGGTCATTACTTAGCTGTATCGCCGGTAATTAATATCCGTGTAGCAGGCAGATCGGGCGGCTTTCCGACGTGCGTCCGATGGTCACGTGAATGTGACTTGTACATTTTTGGGCCGTTTATTTTGAGGTAAGACAGATCTATTATGCAAAAACCATGCTATGTGAAGGGAAGCGTGTGTGAGCCTTACATCTAGTCAGTAACGATTAACAATCACGTTCAAGTGAAATGCCTTTATTGAGCTTAGTAAAAGAATAATTTAATGATGTCGTCGTGGCCTAACGGACAAGACGTCCGATGCATTCGTGTTGAGCGATGCACAGGTGTTCGAATCTCAGGCGGGTACCAATTTTTGTAATGAAATACGTACTCAACAAATGTTCACGATTGACTTCCACGGTGAAGGAATAACATCAGGAAGGAATAACAGAATATTAAGCGGTAGGCAGCGGCTTGGCTCTGCCCCTGGCATTGCTGAAGTTCATGGGCGACGGTAACCACTCACCATCAGGTGGGCCGTATGCTCGTCTGCCTAGAAGGACAATGAAAAAACAAAAACAAAAAAAGGTTCTTTTCACGTATTAGGAATTTTATTTTTATTATTTTTCATGAAATTCATATTTTTACACCATTTTTCTAATTATAATGTATGGTATTCAATGCTGATATAGTACGAGTATTCAAGAATTACCGTGACTAAAACTGTTATCCTACCGACAATAATGAAGCACACATATTCAAACCAACAGCAAGCGTTTAACAGTAAATCAGCGAGTGTCGGTGCGCGGTGGTACCTGATGGAGATCAAACAGTAATTAATCTCGGCTGCCGCGACGCGGAGGCGCCGTAATGGCAGGTGACCGGGGGCGAACATGGAAACTAGCGAGGGAAATGTAGGGGAGGATGTACTGGTCGAGAAATTGACTGGTGTTTTGATGTCGTGTCTGTATATTCGGATTGTTTTTAACGATTTAACCTAATTCGAGAGCTTTTTTAACAGTAACTTTTTTAACAGTATTTTCTTTTGGAACAAAGTTCCTTATGGGACGAGGCGGAGGGGTACCCTAACCGGGAAAAAACGTCCGTAACGTAATTTTTTTTGTTTATGGCAGTATCAACCGGTTCGATACTTGTTTGACGTGATCCCGTCTTCTTCTTTTATCATTCCACTGCCATCAAAACCATAACACCACCAGAACAGCGCTCAAATTGATACCCACGAGTAACAGTGACCATTAGTATCATTAGTCTGTGTTATCTGTGAGTAGTAAAAATTCTACCTGGAATTGATCCAACTAACCTCTTATTCGCGAATGCTCAGGTTTCGGTTTCAAGGCAGGATAGCTGTTATTCCAATTTCAAAAGGTGACTAAAGGTAATATTTATTTTGTAGTCTGTGGGCTCCATTAAAAAGCTAAAGTAAAGTGTGGAAAAATCCAACCTAATTGGTACTAGGTTGAGTTTTTTTACTTAATCGGTACTTAATGAATTGGTACTTAATTAAAGCTACTTGTTTGCCGAGTTACCCATTACCGCACTAAGTGTAAAGTATTCGAACCGTTGGAAATTGTATAAAGACAATAAAAATGCCAGATTCAACTGTTAAAGTACTTTTATTTATATCTATAGAGGACTACAAGCTTAGATCTCATAAGGAAAATGCTTAATTTTGTCACCAAATTCAAAAAATGAAACGATATATGCAAAATTTTATAATGTGGTGTCCAAAGAGCTTCAATATTATGAGATTGGATATGAATCGTCTTACTTCGGTGGTAGCAATAAGTGGTGCCGGCGTGCGCAGAATCGCCACTTGAGCCCAATCAAAACGCAGTGAATCCAGTCCGCTGATAGATTTGAGCTTCGACCACAATGAGAGGCAATGCAGTGTTCTTATTTTTTTAAATAGATTTGAAAATATTTGAATTTATTTGTGTGCGTTGAGCCTGCTTGGGTTAGTGCCCGCATCGCGTGACGTCTTCTTAGTTATTCTTGTCATTAAAGCAATCTTGCGTTCCAGCTCGAGATAAAACAATTAAGAATGTTGCTCATAATGAATGCGGATAATGTTACACAGTTCTCTTACAAGTACCTGCTACCGTATAAAGATTATTTACATGGAATTTCTGCTCTCATTGTACCCCAAAGTCCGTTGAAACGCAAAGCAATTTTCATATCGGCAAGCCATACGAGCTGAGTGATTTATAACGTACGTCCGACGCCGCCAGATGGTATGGAGGTGCACTAGCTGACGATTTTATTACAAGCTCTACCAATGTCTTGCGAAAGTTTGTGTAGAATGCGTTGAGAGAATCGTCTCTTCAAAAATTCATTTACTTTGGTGCCACTATCCAGAAGGAAACAAGCTAATACCTTTGTATGGACCAAATAGTAGCCGCGTTTCAAGTTTTACGAGTATAAAACTTTCTTTGAAATTGTATATCTATTAAATTGTATGTTTTAAATTGTATATATAAGTATATAAAAATGAAACTGCGTAATGTATTATATGTACGCGCATAACTTCAGAAGCCGGCAGCAAATTGGATAATTATATTTTTGTTGTGTTTGATACTGTCACGAGAAGGTTTTTAGGGGAAAATAAATTAAGAAATTTGCGCACAAAATTGAGAAATTCAAGAAAACTTAACCACCGTATTAAATTTTCTAATGTAACCTTACGGCATTTGTCATAACATTGAGAGAATGCGTGCAGCAAATATCAGATTTGTATAAAAGAAAATTCAATAAAATCAACAAGTAATTTTAATCTCCGAAGCGAAGCTTACAGTATTAGTATAATAATACTTATAAAAAGTTTTATTTATTTATTTTTTATTGCTTACATGGGTGGACGTGCTCACAGCCCAGCTGGTGTTAAGTGGTTACTGGAGCCCATAGACATCTACAACGTAAATACGCCACCCACCTTGAGACATAAGTTCTAAGGCCTCAAATATAGTTACAACGGCTGCCCCACCCTTCAAACCGAAACGCATTACTGATTCACGGAAGAAATAAGCAGGGTGGTGATACCTACCCGCGCGGATTCTCAAGAAGTCCTACCACCAGAACACTTAAGGATTACGACACCCATCTAACTAATGCTTCAGAAACTGTCTGCAGAAATATGCAGCACACCACCCCTTAAGGTTTCAAAATATGCCCTAACCCCAGGTAAGCAAACTAGCCTTACAAAACCGAATCAAATGCGAAGCTAGGATCGCACTTAATGTTGGGCGTGTGGTAGCTACATTCCTGCTGGAAGAGTGGTTTCAAGCAGATTATAATATTATCCAAGTGTGGGTGTGTCAGTGACTCTGCACTTATCGTCTTGTTAATACGGGAAGAGCTTTTAACATACTTCGGTTACGTTATGCTACACTTGTATTTCTGGACGAGGACCTGTCCGTAATCAAACGCAAATATTTACAAATCATAATCTCAGTTTGTTGACAGTTTGTAGGTCGCAGTATTAAGCCCACAAATGAACTTTGTCACCTTTAGACATGACGTCTTTTTGTGAAAGCCCTCATCCTTCCTCTAAACTAGTAAACTTACTTTGCGGTAGAATCAACGAGTTTTTTGTACTTAGTATGCCTTTCCATAAGATGGATAAAGATTGGACATTAGATATTGACTTTATCGATAAGATAAATGGATGCAATGTACTGAAAATGTAATAGAATAGTGAGTAATTCGAATGTAGTCATGTAACATTAGTGTGTTTGCAAGAAAAGAGAGTAATTCGTATGCACGACCCGAGGGCCATACGTCTGCAACGACTTTATTTCAACAATTCCTTTATGAGTTTATCCAAGTGTTTTGTATTGGTGGTACTTCTACATATTGTACTTTATGTATGTCATTTGATGAGCTTTTTAATTAAATTTGGTTTTTTTTTCGTTCATGTTACTTTGTGTAATATTCAAAACATTCTGCTTGAAATTTCTTGAAGAGTGAATAATAATGAAACAGTAGGCAATAATAGTAGTGTGACGTGCAGTTGTGATTTGCAATATTCTAATGTGCAGAGGATATTAAAACGGGACTCCCAATGTAAATTAATTCATTATTAAGGTATCTGGACATTCTAATATGACATAAGAACGACATTACAGCCTTTTCGAGCGCTGGTTGTCCACAGTGAGATTAATGAAATCGATGGTATGACGAGCTCCCTACTCAATTAATATTAAGTGAATCCCGAAGCACACAGACACATGTCTAAAGTTTGATTTAATATAGCGACTATCCCACTTTTTAAACCAGAAAGCGTAATTGCGTCATAATAGGAAATAGGTAGTACCTACTCTTTTTTTATGAATGAGGCATTACTGACCCGGAGGCCTCTCCAGTTTGCAGGAGGCCTCCAGGAGGCCGCTCCAAGAGCTCAGCCAGGAGCGGTGGGATTTACTAACAGCTGACCGAGCGCCTCCAAAGGAGACCTAACAACTCAAGGACAGCTGCTTCGCGAATGAGTTTACTACCGGATCGGAATCGCCACCCGCTGAGAAGATCCGGCAAGAAACTCAGCGGGCTAATGCTTAGGTTAGGTTGCACGTCGAACTCTTTGCCTAGTTCGACGGATACGGTTACCGGGGTCCCTACTCCCAGTGTTAGAACTAAAGGCGTCTAATACAAGGGTTATACTACGAGTGAATAACCTGTATTAATCAATTGACTATTTTATACTTTTAGAAACTTTGCGGCTGTTTCTAGAGGCAGCTTCTGTGTGCTGTAGTAAAGCTGAACATTATTTCTTTTTAATTTATTTACGGAAGATTAATCTCTCGATCAAACGAAATGTTGAGCAAGCTATTTCATTATTTTATAGCATTATATAATTATTAATTTAATTTTACACGTGCTTTGTAAATACAAAACAAATATGAACGGTTGGGGAAAGTAAAATAGATAATTATGTAGAGAAGGCCTCTACTGGGCAGCTCTTGGCGACGGGACATACATCACGCGCTCTGACTGATAACCGTCTTTACTGTCCATTTACACCAAGTGAAAAGATGTAGCGACTTTAATATTTTGTTGTTTTGTTTGCTAATAAAGATGTTATTTTGAGTAAAACACTCTCTGGCTTACTCTAGTATTTGCGTTTATTCGATATTTGGAAATAATTATGCTATAGTGACAGTACTGATGCTCCAAAAACCAAAGGATAATCATCAACATTTAAGGATGAACCGTGTGTCTTTATTTAGTTTACCAGAGGATTTAAAATGTGTTGGGATAGTTATTGTGCCACTTATGATATTTGTTTTAGCATAAGAGACAACGCTCAGGTAACTCACTTAATATCAAATATCTTAGACTAAAATCATACTGACCCGGAATTGGAGCCGATGAACTTGATGCAATAGTCATTAGCTATAAGGCACTCAACGAACTATAAGCTTTTGCTATGTCAAAGATATGAAATTAATTTGTTCTCGAATATCTTAGAAAATGCTAAAACTGGAATTTGTCATCTCCTGTGGCTTGTTACCCTCTGTCCTCACACGGAAGGGCCTACGGAAAAAGGCCCTCTTTACCTTCCACTAAAACTAGTAAATAGTCGGATTAACTCATCGCATAAATCAAGAGGAACCGGCCGGGACTGGATCCACGAGATAGAGATCAGTTCAGATTGAACCTGGGAGTTCGTTACACATGAAAACTTTTGTTATTGATCGCCCTCCTCCTTTTTAATGGACCGATTATGGGGAGATAGTTTTATTAGTTTACAGGCTTGTCCAACGGTCTTGTGGTTGTCTAAAGTGCAAGATGTTGCGGGTTGGACTAAAATAACAGGATCAGTAATTTCAAAGATTTTTACATAAGGAGTATGGGTTTCCGCTCCGCGGAAGATCTGAAGTTCTTATGTATTTACTTCTTATGTATATTATTTACTGAATGATCGGGCATTAGGCAAGAGTGCAGGAGAGTGGTTTAGTGGGTGTGCCTCTATCATCTTGTGCCTGGTCTTTCTCGTCTCCGGCCACATATTTACACGCTCCTTTAAGCTCGGGAGTCTCATAGGAAGTTCAGCTTTCGGCCCAAAATACAGAAAACATACACGATGATATTTTATAACGATTTTAACCATTAAATGTTCTGTCATCCTAGATTTTGCTTCTCAACAATTTGAAATTATTCAGACCTCAAGAAATAAGGATTTCAAAATAAAGGTCTAAAATTTGAATTAAACAAATCACAGAAAACATCTTAAGAAAACTGCCTGAATTATACGTGAGATCACTTCCTCTGTGAAAGTATCGTCTCCCCTTCGCGTTCCTAATTAGCTCGTGTATTTTATTAAGGCCAATTTGTCAGGAATACCTGGATGATTGTAGGGGATGCCAGTAAGGCGATTTTGTTTTTTTCTTTGTTGTCGAGAGCGTTCCCTCGGGCTCTTTGTAATTTGAGCATTTTCAACGTTACGCTTGATAGATATAATAATTATTGTCAGTATAATTTGTTTGCCATTGGCTTGATGGAATATATTATACTAAATAGTCTCCGCCTAGTTATAGAAAAATTATACAGAATTATGAATACAATCAACATTAAGATTATTCGATGTTATATTTTTATTGGTGGCAGGGCGTTTTTTTGTGCTCACACGGGTAGTTACTGCTACCCTGCCTGTTGTTGTCGTGAAGCAGTAACGCACTTCGGCTGAAAGGGTGGGAACAGCCGTTGTACAGTCAAACTGAAACTGAGAGCTCATATCTCATGGCGCCGACATGCAGGGCTTCGGTAACCTCATACATTACTTGGTCCATGAGCCTCTCTGTGGCCTACTTATTGTACAGATATAACTATAGAACTAATAAATAGTATGGAAAAGAGAGAGGTGTCTTATGGACACCCAGTTGAAAACAAGTTCATTTTCCTATATCGTTTTTTTGATTGTATTAAATTATTTTTTAAAAAAATTTAAATAATCAGCATAAAATAATTAAACGAGATTTGACAATTGGTATTGAAAACGAACTTCTGGAGTATTAGTAGACAATATCACGATTTCATAATTAACTTACTATAAAGTATATAAAATATTTTTCGGAAAGTGCCTCAAATCGGGAAGTACCTCAGAATCACTGCTAAAATATGTCCGTTTTCGTATTGTTTTTCATTGATACAGTTTTTTCAGTCTAACCTCTCGGCTCGTAAACAAAACATGCGTGAAGGGAATAATGGCTAACCTGAAAAGTCGCTCGGAAGTGGCGAGACTATTATTAAGTTATTATTATTAGCTTATAAGGCTATATTCTAAAATTAATCAAAAATATTCCATGAAAAAAAAAAAGAATAATGTGCGCCTGTTGTTTTCTTGGAATATATTCATTTTAATTTCAAGCTTCCCAATTAATTTTTGTAAAATGAAAAGACAAAAATAGTTTAACAAGGTGATTCAGTGCTGATGTGTTCCCACGTCTGCGCCACGACAATTGGTAGAATTGAACGGTATGCGCCTGCTGTTGACCCGCGCTTCGCTGTTAAGCATGACCCACCTAACTCGTCCAGATCTGTGGAGACGAATCACCTAATTCTTAAACTTGGTGTCGTTTTCATTAAAACCAATACTGAAATGAAGAAGTAAATGATTTTTCTAAGCACAATCGTGCAGCTGCTTACCGACAGGGAAACCGAGCCGGATTACAGATGTGTGCGAATATGTATCGGACTATTTCTATAAAGACGCATTCAATAAGTTCTGATTCGACAAGTGGGACAGCTGTTTTACAATAAAATTTAAGACTTCGATAGTCTTTAAGATGGGTAGCAACGTCAATTTCAGTTGTCTGTAGACTATTCTAGGCAGCGGCTTGGCTCTGCCCCTAGCATTAGTGATGTCCATCAGCGATGGTAACCACTCACCATCAGGTGGGCCGTATGCTCGTCTGCTTACACCGGACAATCAAAAAAAAGTTTCCAGTAACAACCTAAAATCGCGTAGGCCGTGAGATCGTCCACTTATCTATCAAACAAGAACAACTATACTTTAATCACAGCATTTGGTATAACATATGCGAACTCGTGGTCTGTTTGTCTGTGTTTGCCGAAACTCATATATGACAAGGTGAATATTGTCGTACACTCCGAGTCGTGAAAGTGAATGAAACGGTATTTAATAATGGTGACCTGCTTCTGATAAAAATGTACGAATGTCCTTCGGCAAATTAATTTAAAGTGATACTTTTATTACATCGTCTCAAACTTTTTCGTCTGTGTGTTGCATGTCGCGTGACGGTCGGCCGCGGAGTAGGGATAAAGTGAAAGGCGCTCGTCAGAGCAGCCAAGGCCAATATGGCGGCGCCTATAGTTCGTAGCAGCTGACCGTGTAGTGTATAGACTATTACTCATTTGTGCCAGTGCTCCACGCTATTTTGTTTGTTTTTTGTATATGTGTATATAATCTAAATAATTATTAAGGATTATGTATGTACTCTAAGACACAGTGTTCAATAAAAATATTAGTTGGAGATTTAGTCTACTTTTATCATTTCCCATTATCATTCCAATTTTCCAAGTATAAAATTAAGATTGATAAAGCGATTTTTATACCCTTAATGGAATATTATTCCAAAAATGTTCGTTAAATGTCTATAATGTGAAAAAAAGTTTTACTTTTACTGTGGTTTCATAAAACCACACAATCCTTTTTTTTTCTAATATATCTTGAGTTTTCTATTAGACCTTCTGAATAAAAACTTTATAATACATTTCTCAACAATCATCTCCGCAGTACCTCTGTTCCGAATGTAATGACTTAGCGTGCCACATGACTCCAAGCGCTGTGAGTCATTCGTTATGATCTGGTGTTGACCGCTCGGAGGTAGGTTTAATTGTGACGCGTTTATCTATTTGAGTCTATGAATATTGTGATATGTTTTGTATGAATACGTAAAAATCATTACTAATATTATCCCGTAAAGTTGACATAAATTATATATACTTTTTTACTTATGACTTTTGTTAATTGCATATTTGGGTGGACGAGCTCACAGCACACCTGGTGTTAATTGGTTACCGGAGCCCATACATATCTACAACTTTAATGCGCCACCCACCTTGAGATATGAGTTCTAAGGTCTCAGTATAGTTACAACGGCTGCCCCACCCTTCAAACCGAAACGCATTACTGCTTCACGGCAGAAATAGGCAGGGTGGTGGTACCTACCCGTGCGGACTCACCAAGAGGTCTTACCACCAGTAAAAACTGGTAACTGTCCCGTTATTCTCGCTACCGATAGACAAATAAAGTCACATTCTACTTGTTTTAGGAATTTAACGGCACAATGGAGATTACAAAGGCCATTATTTGTCGTAAAACTGAAGTTTCAAATTATAGAAATAGCAATAGAATTCGCGTGTGCTTAAATACGCGCTATGACTACTTTAACATTTATATGTATAATTCTTAGTGGCTTTATTATTGAAATGTATAAGTGTTTTTAATCGAAATGAGTGCGTGTAGGTGCGCGTGCGTCGGTCGTTGCCCTCTCAATTAGCTCGAGTGGCTCTGAAGTGGGTGACACTCTGGCACCGCGGCTGTCACTGTTGTATTCATTACGAAACCGTCCGTAGCTCCGTACTTGTCGAAGTACTGCTTACAATTAAAATGCATCTAAGATAATTTGAATATGCAATTTCGAAAAGGGCACATCTCTGAAAATGTAAAATGTTCAGGAAATGAAAAACACTGATTATTTTCTAAAGCAGTGTAAAATTTAAAATATTAGCTTTTGAGATATATTTTAGTGTTAATTAGCAATTGAAAATTACTGGAATTATTATAAAGTGGGTGTAGGTAAGCCTCAAAACTACATGTATATGAAAAAACGTATTTGACAAAATATGCGACATGTGCCCTTTTCGAAATTGCATATTCATTTGTTTTGTTAATAGAAATTGTAACATCACAAGAAAAGTACGTTTTCTGGTTTATTCTACTTTAACATCTTCTTATTCTTATTGCTCAGATGGGTTTACGAGTCCACAGCCCACCTGGTGTTACGTGGTTACTGGAAACCATAGACATCTACAACGTAAATGCGCCACCCACCTTGAGATATAACTTCTAAGATCTCAAGTATAGTTACAACAGCTGTCCCGCCCTTCAAACCGAAACGCATTACTGCTTCACGGCAGAAATAGGCAAGGTGGTGGTACCTACCCGCGCGGACTCACAAGAGATCCTACCACCAGTAAAATATGTATGCTCAGAACGTGAGTGATCAGTCGAACAAGTCTTATATTAAAATCACAGTTGTTTATTCCTAGGTAGTTTTGTAACATAATAATAATTCCAGATGTTTCGACCACCTATGTACAACGCATCAGTGACGGGCGCGGTGTGATGTGATTAACAGACGCATATGCGACCTCGATACACCGACACACTTGTCAAAGACTAGTGACATTGTTTTCAGACTGGACAATCAATTGTAAGAAATTCTAGAACCACAAAATTACTGGTGGTAGGATCTCTTGTGGGTCCGCACGGGTAGGTACCACCGCCCCGTCTATTTCTGCCGTGAAGCAGTAATGCGTTTCGGTTTGAGGGGTGGGGCAGCCGTTGTAACTATACTGAGACCTTAGAACTTATATCTCAAGGTGTGTGGCGCATTTACGTTGTGGATGTCTATGGGCTCCAGTAACCACTTAACATCAGGTGGGCTGTGAGCTCGTCTACACACCTAAGCAATAAAAAAAATATATATATGCTTACTTATGTAATAAGGTTTTGTTTATAGTTGACGTTGACCGACATGGACTTAAACGCTGCCAATAAATGTTTTGGCCAGATGGATGTCACTGATACTTTAACCCTCAAAGATATATTATGTAACTTAACTCATCATCGCCGCTTGTGCAATTTTCAAATTTTGTTAGGTGACATTTGTGTGACCTTGTACACTGTAGTCCATTTTTTTTATTGCCTTTGTAGGCAGACGAGCGTATGGCCCACCTGGTGGTAAGTGGTTACCGTCGCCCATGGACTTCAGCAATGCCAGGAGCAGAGCCAAGCCGCTGCCTACATAACTAACGCTTAGAATGTTCATGGTTTTATAACAAGGTACAGAAGAAAAATTGAAATAAAACGGGTAACGTCTATATATTTAGATTGATCTATGAGTTAAGCAGAAGGCGTGAGAACGGGTCGCATATGTCGAGTACACACTCGTTCTTTTATTGGCGGTGCAAGTCGATTGCGAGCTTTTTAATTACCTTGTATTAATGCGCTTGTTGCGTTACGGACCTTTTTTCTTCAGGGAGAAATCTACATCAACGGCAATAAAAACAACAGAACCCTGATGTTGTGACATAATTTGCTTACTCAATACACGGTACCTCACGCAAGGCCGCATGAAAAACCAACATTCTACCGCGATGTAAGTACATAATGTACTTGCGTAACTAATTCTTTGTCTGAAAACAATGAAGATTTTTGTCTCATGTCTCAAAACTAGGCGGAAACACTTAGGTAATAAATAGAGGTAATTGTTTTACAGCGGATATGTTATTTACTGGTCGTGGAACAGATGGCTGCTGGGGCCAAAAAGTTCTCGATCAGGCCTGGGGAAGCCATGTCCAACATTGGACAGCTGTGGGCTGATGATGCTGATGATGACAATACTATTGTATTGTTGTATCTGTCAAAATTACGGCAAATGGATAATATGAAATGTAGCCGTAAAAAATTTGACTACGTTTTAGAAACTCGGAAAGCTTTATTTAATTAACGATCTTAGAGAGCTTTTATAAAGAACTTTAAGCTCTGTAAATCGCATTAAAGTAAACAGAACAAAGTTTTCTATAAGCTCAGGGACTTCACTAAAACAGTTGCCGTCGAGCCAATCAAAATATACCTCTCATCAATTTGATTTCTCAATATCCAAATTGCATCTCAACAAATAGTAGAGTCCACTCTACCCTAACTCTACGTAAAGGTAGAGACCCGATATCCTTCGGTTTAATTTAATCGTCTTACTTAATCCTTGCAAGCGTCTTTGAGAAAACTTGCCAAGATCTGAACAAGAAAATCCGTTGACAAATTCCTTAGAATATGAAAATAGAACATCAGTTCAGGACACACTGAGACGGTATCACGAATGAAAATAAACAGTAAGTCGGGTGTCTTATTGCACAAGTTAAGCAATACGGTGATTAAGAAAAAGCATACAATACAATAAAATAATCATTCATAATCATCTAATTTGTTTGAGGACAATTTTCACATGCCAAATATGTCAAAACCACAAGGATCAGAATTTCACTGGTTAAAAGAAAATTTTAAGAACTATATGAAGAATTTTACCTAATCGTAACATCACAAGTTTAAAGACTCACAACATCAGACTCACAGACATCACAAGTTTTACTGGTGGTACGACCTCTTGTGAGTCTGCGCTTGTAGGTACCACCGCCCTGCCTATTTCTGCCGTGAAGCAGTAATGCGTTACGGTTTGAAGGGTGGAGCAGCCTTTGTAACTATACTGAGATCTTAGAACTTATATCTCAAGGTGGGTGGCGCATTTACGTTGTAGATGTCCATGGGCTCCAGTAACTACTTAACAACAGGTGGGCTGTGAGTTCGTCTACCCATCTAAGCAATAAAAAAAAAAAGATGCATTCCATTTTACCGTAATTTACAGCATTTTTTTAAAGCTATCAACACTTGCTTGCATTCAGGTTAAGTTAACGTTACGGATAAGTTTAGAGGAGCGGTCAGGGTGGTGGGGGGATGAATTTAATTAATTCCCTTGAATAGTTGGCTTTATGCACGGTCGAGCGGTCACAGGCTACTCCGTGGGGTGGGAAGTGTAAAAATTTTGCAATATGCTCTGCTCTAATAGTTAGTACTTCAAGATTTACTAAGTACAATAACAGGTCCATACCATTTTGTTATTGTATTTCCTGACAACGTATTTTGTCCTTAAGAGTTCCAAAAACTGTTTTCCAGCTAATTCATTTTTAGATATGAGGTAAATTTTCCAGTCTATAAAAAGCTAATTGTTGTTATAGTATTAATAGTAATAGCATATATAAAAAAAAATTGTACATTGTTCTTATATAAACACAATGCTAGTTGTGATTAGGAGCAAAATGAATTTGATTAATGCCAAACCAAAATCTACTAGATGCAATTTCCTGGGGATTGCGAGACACTTTAGTTATTATGAAGCTATAATGCGTTTCGGTTTAAAGGTTTGGGCAGCCGTGTACTGTTAAAAATGAGACCTTAGAACTCATGTCTCAAGATCGGTAGCGGCATTTACGTTGTAGATGTCTATGGGCTCCGGTAACCACTTAACACCAGTTGGACTGTGAGCTCGTCCAACCAACTAAGCAATAAAAAAAAGAATAGTTAAATATCCACTCAGGTAATAAATAATCCGACTCTTCGAACCGGCATAAGTGACAGCTTTGTTAATACAAATATTTCTAATGAAATATGCTCGATCTTACTACCCACTAGAGCGGACTTATGCTAATTTATAGGTAAGTTAGGTATAGGTTTCCCGAAATAAGATCTGGCAGTAGTTGTGATAGCAGTCAAGATGATGACATCAACAATACCATAGGCAAAACTTACTCTGGAGCACAAACTGCGTTGAAAGAATAATACGATTTAGCATTTAGGAAACATCACCGCGAGCGGAATGGTACGTGGTAAAAGATTTTGAAAAAAAAAAAACGAGGTTTCTAGGTAGTAAGTCTATTGATGGTAAAAGCATAAGAAGTGAAGATCAGATGACCGGGACATTTCCTTACCAAATAGAAACGCATGATTTCCTTGGAGTACGAATGGTCAGTCTTGTTCTAACAATAACATAATAAACATTGTAACCAACTAATTTTCCTCAATGCCTAACCACAACTTTATTCATATTACAATGTCCTTAAACTTAAAATTAAAATAGACGTGATTAAGCATACCTATTGAGATCATCGTCTCGACAGGCGCCAGCACAGCACAGCTGGGGCTTTGTTCACAATAGCTATGACCTCATTGTTCTATTTACGTGTACACTTTGGTACACCTTGATTGATTTATACCGCAGCTTGTCATCGTTATTGATAGAAAAATATTTATTTGTAGTTTTGCAATCTTGAAAAAGAGGCGCTTAGCCTGGCTCACATCACAAACCGGGTTGTTTCTGAGAGTTTTATTCTGGATAAAACACAATAATATGTCGCGTCGGCAGCAATTTTATTTATTGTTGTTTACGGCCTACCCGCTATTAAGTCGATACATGAAGTCTGATTCTCAGTTATATTTTATATAAGCAAATAATATATTCTTCAAATGCAAATAAAAAGAATGGTACCCCGTAGTTACTGGTAAGAGCACTCACTCATAGCCAAGCTATAATGTCGCGGTCCGATGTTTATGTGATCTGACACATTTTCTCAAACAGCTTCCACGATGAAGCAATAACATCGTGTGATACAATGAATTTTTGAAAAGGTCATTTGTATTTTCTTAGCTGCTAATAGACTCTTTGTGTCTATGAACGTGATCATTGACATGTCTTGTTTCTAGAGAACTTGAGGGTTACGGTATTCAACAGATCAACGTATAGGCCGGGCGGCTTTAAGTTCGAATTGTATCCGATGTTTCAGCGATGGAAATAGAAGGGTCTGTAACTTTAACGGCCGATTCTCGGGAACATTTTTCGCACTAGCGTTTAGATTGCACTGATTTTTTGTTGCTTCCGAGCAATGGCTTTGTTGAGACCGTCGCTTCACCTTTATCACCGATAATTTAAGCTTTCGTGTTCACTTAATTTAAAACATTAGTAGTACGGGTTTATTTTAATGTAATAAATTAGTTTGAGACCCAGTGCGTGAGCTATTCAAGTGGCAAACACGGCACGAAGTACCGTGTCCGCAGTCCGCGTAACTTCTCCGCAACTTCGCAGTATTTGCGTTCCGTTAGCCCGATGGCCGCTTGTATGTGCTTTTACTGAATCAATTTATTATTGGTCTAGGATAAAATATTTAATTTATTAATCTAATGCTTAATAACCAAAGTTACTTATATAGCGACATAGCCCGTAGGATTATCAGCTAAAGTGGCAGTGGGCAGGCCAGATAGCACGAAGATTGCACGGCCGATGGGGCAGAAGGTCCTCGAGTGGAGACCACGTACTGGCAAGCGCAGTGTGGGACGGCCACCTATGAGATGGACTGACGATCTGATAAGACCGGCCGACACTGCAGATCACTTGGTGAGGCCTATGTTCAGCAATAGACAACAGACAGGCTGAGATGATGATGATGATGATGAACCTAAAGTACTACCTTTTTCTGCTAGGACACAATCACGTTGAAATCGAAATGATTTGAAAGGCAGATTAGAGAGAGTAGCACTTGTAGTAGAAGATGTATTATTCCAATTGAATTCTGATTTTGGCAATGTTCTGGTAGCAGATGTCACAATCTGGTGCAATTACTTCGGCAACTGTACAAAACCCAGTAACTGGAGCTCCTTAATCATTCCAAAGGCTCTTTCTTATACTTTTAAAGACGATTATAAAAAATACAGTGTAATACTAACTAGCGCTAAGTTTTGGTTTTATTCTATCGTATTTGAAGCTGTACTGCCACGATTGTTAATAAGAATGCAAGATGTCTTCTGAAAGTAAAAATTTATCTATTAATGAAATGAGAAAATAAACACTCTCTGGTTCTAGTGTAACCGGCGTCCACAGGCGTTCGTGATCACTTGTTATCTGTGATAGTTGATCAAAATAACTTGAAACATCTACATAATCCAAATAGTCGAAGGTAAATCAAAATTTAAATAATTGGGGAATAATCACACCAAAGTTATCTGGCCCCAAACTAGGATTTGTCAATTATAATTATTTTTATTGTTTAGATGGGTGAAGCTCATGACCCACTCGGTGTTAACTGGTCTTCGGAGTCCATGGGCATCAACTACATCAATGCCGCTACCCACCTTGAAACATGAGTTCTAAGTCTCAGTTTTAAGTTCTAAAATAATGCATTATTTACGAAGGGATGTTTATGAACATGGTATTAATTCCTTATCCAAATAAATACATTATTCATCTCATAATAAACGTAACACGTCATAAAAATAATGGCTATTCGACTTAAAGGTTGAGAATTCATTACATTCACTTTACAGCAGTTTGTTCTTTAGGCTGTGGAGGTGATGAGAGACCAGTATTTGACATTTTTTTACTTTTAAACAAATATGTATGTAATCGAACAAAAACGACCGTCTGGTGTAGTGGTAAGTGACATGGTCACTATACAAAGGGGTTGCGGGTTCGAATCCCGCCAAAGGAAGATATTTGTATAATAAATATAAATGTCTTTTCCAGGGTTATGGATGTATATTAAATATAGGTATGTATGTCTATAATAAAAATCTTACATTTATTTCCGTTATCTGGTACCTGTAACACAAGTTCTTTACGAACTTATCATGGGACCAGTTAACGTGGCGTGATTGTAAGTAAATAAAAAAAATAAAAAATCATTGAATAATTAAATCTAAAATACACGCATATGTAACATTGTCTGTTAATCTGTTAGTTATTGGATTAGTCTGCTCGTGTACGATGTTACAAGCAGTTTACCTAAGACGGAGACTGTTTAAACACCTCGTTTAATGCGCTGGACACTCGACTCGACCCTCGACTTTCGACTTCGGACCTCGTAAACATTTACGTATAGGGTGTTGTTAAATTATAAATTCAAAAATAAATGTGTTTTGAAATATTGAGTAGAACTAACACTATCAAACTATACGTTTCTTATGAAGCAGTCATGCGATCAGGTTTGAGGGGTGGGGCAGTCATTAATTAACAATTACCTAATATTACTGGAACTTAGACCTGATAATGATAATGCATTCACATTGACTCTTGTAACCTTACACCTTGTGTGCTGTGCCCATGTAAAGAGAAAAATGTCTATTCAGATTCGATTATGACTAAAAGCCAAATATTTCAATGGAAATATTTATTGACATTTCTGTGACATGGAAATATTTATTGGTTTGTATAAAACTTGTAAATGGACAATCAAAAATTAACAGAACAATTGTCATCTGATGAGTCTTCACATATATTATTAAATGAATGCTCAATTGGTTTTAAGGGCTTGTCGTATAGCGTGCTTTTTTTCCAATTTTGTTTTTCTTCCTAACGTCAGTCATCCTAAAGTCAACATAAAAGAAATAAAGCTAAAATATAACATTTGCAAAATTTTTACACTTATATATATAATACATTCTGCCACCCATTTGTAAGGTTATCTATATCAATGCGAGATAGTTGCATCATCCTGTAGATAATCAAGAAATACCCTCAAGGGAGGTACACACGTCCTAAACTTACGCAAATAACTCCCTCTCCCCTTCCCTCCCCCCGGAGGTTGAAAACTATTCCTTAATAGGCCATAACTCCTTCTTAGCAGCTTACGTACCAGAATTACTGTCAATTTTGCCACAATAATCTTAGGTTGTTTGCATTTATAACAGTTTTTAAAGTAATCACTGTAATTATAAAATATTTTATAAGCATGTATGTATATTAAATTTGTATTTATGATGTGAAATTTTTCAATACCATTGAATCAGTAAATTCTTCAGTAAGCTGTAAATTATTTGAAATGGTTTCATTATTCTAAACATTTTAGATTAGATATCAAGCTAAATAAAGAATCTTCGAATCTTGATCACTGAAACAACCACGTGTACTGAAGAAAGAGGGACTCACAAAGGCCTTTGTCGTATAACGCGTAGACTACCAAATCTTCTCTACTATAACAGAGGTATTTGTCAAAACGCCGGATGTGGCGTACACGACCATTCCGCGCACGGAACTTCCGGTTACGCGTTGCGTGGGCACGCGACCCGTATTGCGTGTATCCTGTTACCCTTTGGGCTTAAAATAAATAAATAATCTTAGCTAAAACTAGTACTCAATAAGAAATAACGAGATAAAGGACTTTCAACAAATCTATGATTATAGAATGCCGTGGGCAAAGGGAAAATTGGGATTCATTTTTTTATAAATAGATTTCTCAGGGGTCTCTGCACTAAGCGCAGATTGTCCCAGAAGATCTCTATCTGATTTTATAAGATACATATGATTTGTGACCTAAAGTTCGAATTACAAACTAAACAACAACAAAAAATGAACAAGCTTTCAAATAATCATTGCAAAATTTGGTTTTTTCTTTCAGAAGTCTTCCCCTAGTGACGAATAAGATAACAGTGAGCTTAGATTTTTTGCTTAAATGATCTAATAGCCTATTAGATACCATAGCTCAATTATCGCTATTTGTATTGAGACCTGAGGTGCAAATTGTATTAGAAATTGCATTTATTTTATCCTTCAAAGCGGAATTCATTACTTCTTCGCCATTATAAAAGGGTTAGTGGGGGTAAGCAGGGAAATATGTTGAGTATACTATTACTAAAGCCTAATGACGAGATCAAGGAGATTGGGATCATGTAGTCGTCTTTCGATCAATAGTCAAATGAAGGTATTTTAATAACTTGTAACATCTTAGTCAGGATATTTTATGACTATAAAATTTCTGGATCAATATGGCTTTATACTTGTATTGTTATTATAATTAGGATGATGGTAGTGATCTTTAATCGTCGGTAGAAGAAGATATCCGAAGAATTCACCATGCAGATTAGAACACACAGAAGATAGTCTCTAATACTTCTGTGCCATTAAAAATAATAAACACCATATTATTCGGAAATTTCAAACATCAAAACCAGGCTTCCACAAGGATTTCCATCTTAGACCATTTCCTGCATAAGGGTGACACATGCCTAAGGCCAAAATAAATTTAGGCAAAACCAAACCTTAACTACCGTGATTTAAAGTAGGATTTATATTTGGATACCGCAAAGTTGTAATTAGAGTGTCAGTTCAAAAGACAGGTCAAAGGGACGGATGCTGACCGCCCGGCTGGCGCACTTCCGCGTGGTGTCTTACGACGGAAAGACCTGAAGCGACGAAGCGGAGTTTGTTTTGGCGTGTGGGCACCGTTATAAGACTTTTTAGTGTGTTTAGAGTCTACTACTTGTACCGACGATTTGGATATTAAGGAATCCTTTCCAAAAATGATTCTCGTTCGTCGGATACGTAGCACTAGTGGTGATGATCAAGATAATCTCAAAAAAGACAACGTGGATGATAGCAATAATTTTATAAAGCGGAGATGAAGACTGCTTAGTGGTTTGTAATGCAGTTGAAGACTACGTTAAAAATAACGGGATTTTAATCAAAATTGGCGAAGAAGTGGCAATACTATTAAGACTACAATTTTCTGGTAGATACCATCAATCAGACTAAGTCATCGGCCCCTGAAAGATAAATCTTCATAAGTGTATCTAATATAAAAACCCATTCACGATGAAAATACAACTAGTATGACGAAATCAAACCTTAAAATCAAATAGTATTGCAGCTTTTCACTGGTGGTAGGACCTCTTGTGAGTTCGCACGGGTAGGTACCACCACCCTGCCTATTTCTGCCGTGAAGCAGTAATACGATTTAAATGACGGAGCAGCCGTTCTAACTATACTGAGACCTTAGAAATTATATCTCAAGGTGGGTGGCGCACTTACGTTGTAGATATCTATGGGCTCCAGTAACCACTTAACACAAGGTGGGCTGTGAGCTCGTCCACCCATTTAAGCAATAAAAAAAACAGCTATTTTTTAATCAAATTGAGAGTTTGCTCTTACTTCTTAAATAATAAAGCGAAGGTTGGAAGACACTGTGGCTCTTAAGCTCGCCTACTTATAAAATCAGAATAAACAAATACCCTTTCTATTTATGTTGGACAAGTCCCCTCGTTCTGATGACCACTTTAAAACTCCGAGGGTTGATGGAAATATGATTCATCAGACACTCAGGTAGGATTCACGCTTGGCCAGGCAAAGGCAAAGATCAAAGTCGGCTCTTCAATTAACTGTTTAATTGGCTTGACCGCAAAATTGTTGATGGCTTCATAAAATGATGCTTTGTAATTTAATTTTTAATGATTTAAGATCTTTCTATTTATGGAGAGACATTGGGCACGTGACTATGAAATGTACGGTTATTAGATTCTATTACATCTACCAGACTAGGAGATCTGAGTGAAAGCTAATGTTCATCCAGTGATCAAACTTCGACAAAGATTTTGTAGTTTTTTCTTGTAACAATGAAAAATAAAATGAGCTATGTCGCTTTCTTTTTTGACTGGTAATTTCATATCGTCAATAGCGACTAACTAAATCAAAAACAAGAAAACTGGCTCACAAATAGGGGATAATATTATACTGAACTATAATATTTTTGAAGATTCGTATTTGGGAGATCAAAAACTTTTAGTACTTAAGTATTTGTAGAAGAATAGCCCAAAAGAATATTCTACTGGACTTTTTTATTTTGGGGCCATTTTGATATTAATCAGAGGCTAAAAGTGTGCGATCTCCCTAAACAGCTGCACTGGCAAGATCAATGCTTCGCCAAAGCAACCGTCGGCTTGAAATCACGACTCGCTGAGAATATCCTTCGAGAAACTCAGAGCCGATCACCGAGAGTGGATTGAGAGGATCCAAAAGAACAAGTCTAATGCGAGGTGGTTGTTTTCTGTCGCATTGTCTGAATCAAGGAACTCGAGTTTAGTAACACTAACGCCTTGGATGGGACTGGACGTGCCTTTTAATGTACACTCTGTGTATACGTCTCTCATACTACTATTATTCGGTAGGTGGTACAAACTTGGTATCTATTTTAATGCTCTATGGCCGAAAGTAGACGCAATAATTCTCTTCACGCTTTCCAACCAAATGCTTACTTTAGGTAGTACTAATACATGCTGTGACTCGGCGAGGGCTCCAAGTATTCCAATCAATTGAAGTTTTCAGATTTGTAGTAAAGGATAATGACCACGTTTACTAGCAGCTACCAGACGACCAATGAGCCCGTCCGCAGGTCTAAACACACAAAATACTCGAAAGATCATTTTAGATTAAAATATTTAATGTTTGTATTTAAGCGTGATTTTAGTGTCAATTTTGTTAAAGGATGAATAAAAATAAATATTATTCAAAATTTTATAGCACAAGATAGGACAAGCGGAGAAAGCTGCAAATGCCAACTGACGGTTAGTTTTTCGTAAAAAATTACGAATCGAAATTTTATCTCGGATATCCTCAATTGCGTGAAACGAAAGCTAATTACAATAACGACTAACTACGATATTTCAGGGTCATTAAGCTTGCTTTTCAAAAAGTTCTATTATACATGACCAAAAACACGAAGAATTTCATTAACTGGGTTTTCGTAGTACCTCTAGACTAGATAAGATATAACCGTCCTCTCTCTCCCTGTATGGTTTTTCTTTTGCGAAACTTTGATTGGAAAGTGCGTATACAATAAATAATTTGTGCGTGAGTAATATACTAAGATACGGCCATTTTTGCGTTATAGTCGGTGTAGAAAGTGATGGGCTTAATATAGCCGGTGTATTTTTACGAACGTAAGACGAGTGTATGACGGAATGAACCTGTTGGTGTCAAGCTTTAAGAATGTTGACCTTTTTTAAAGCAATTCATTTACTTAATAGAGAATTTAATTTGTGATGATAGAGTAAAACATATTTACACTTTAGATTACTGTAGGCAGCGGCTTGGCTCTGCCCCTGGCATTGCTGACGTCCATGAGCGACGGTAACCACTCACCATCAGGTGCGACGTATGCCTACAAGGTCATTAAAGAAAAAAAAAATTAGGGCTTGTATATTATGAAACCAATATTGAGTCCTAGTGATGTGAAATAGTCATATGTTCCGATTTTTTTATTTTTCCCTACCTAATCGCTTGAAGCCTCGAGGAGGTAGTGGAACATCGTCGGGCTGGTAGACGAGCTCACAGGACTCAGTCTGCAACATGAGGGCTACAATAAGAAGTTTATCGTGCCGCGCCGTTTTCTCCAAGAAGTGTTCTGACACCGTCAGTTGCCTATTAATTTTCATGAAATACCTTTTTAAGTCTCATAGTTTTTTAAATCAGAGGTTTTCTTAAGAGCTCTCGTTTACGAGAATACCGAAAAAAAGCCCAACATGTATCGATGGATCGATTAACCAAAATATACCTTATTTACTTTCTTATTAGATAGTTAAGTGATGTTATGGTTTGTTGTCTTAAGTTTTTAGTTGTATCTAGAGGTACCAAGTCTGGAATTGATAGTTTATTTAAATTAAAGAAGCTCTCAATCAGTAGATACTTAAGAACGAAAACTCGATAAAATTAACGTTGTGTGGTAAAATCTAATTATGAACACTATCGACTTTTCTGCTAAAGCAAGCGACCGAAGTAAGGCCTTCCTTATCTTCTCGGACTATAGAGAACGTAGATTTATTAACACTGTTACGAGGAAGTATCGAGTTGGGATCTTTGTGGTCACGAAATATTGTATCCAAACATTAAGTATTCTTTATACCGAAATATAGTACTGTATGTTATTTTGATAAACATCAAGATGCTTTTAATGTAAACACACTTTAAGCATGGAAAAAGCTATGTGTACCCAAAACTGTCAGGATAAGGAACCAACAACAATTCATAAGCATCCTTGGCGGGTGGTGAGGACAATTTAATATTGATCATTCGATCAATGCCTCTTTTTACAGAGAAGAAATAATGCGTTGATAGCATCCCGATCTTCGATATTTTGGACACGTATCGCGATGGCCAGCAGAGTCTATCGAGAAACTTGTTGTTCAGGGTAGGGTCAACGGTAAGAGATCTCGTGGACGATTCCCCATGCGCTGGACTAATCAGATGAAAGACCTTGCTGAAACCCCACTTTACGAGTGCGTGCGCCAAGCCTCGGTTCGCAAACTATGGAAAACACATGTCAAGGCTTGAATAAACAAGAATTCCACATGACCACGACTACTCTGCCAAGAGCAACCAACTATGATGAGCATCCCCTAATGAGGTTGTAAAAATTCAGATTGACGTATCTACTATATATTTGGGTAATTGTCGCTAACATGTTCTGTAGGCTAGTCTGCTGACCCAGAACAATAAAATAACGCAGTTCACAAATTGAATCATAAAGAATGAAAAAGTGTATTCAAATACATATTGTTACATTTCTATTAACCTGAGGGTCATTTCACTTTGTGCTACCTTTGTCGGGGCGCCGTATGAATTATGCATCATCTCCTACAGGACTATGAGGGCTGTACTTCAGGTGAATAAATCTGGGTAAATATTGTTTAAAATATTCTTACTGAATTTTAATATGCAGCTGGTCTGTTAGTCCTAAGTTTTAATAGCCGAAACAGAAGTATATAGAAGTTACTGGTGGTAGGACCTCTTGTGAGTCCGCGCAGGTGGGTACCACCACCCTGCCTATTTCTGCCGTGAAGCAGTAATGCGTTTCGGTTTGAAGGGTGGGGAAGCAGCCGTTGTAACTATACTTGAGACCTTAGAACTTATATCTTAAGGTGGGTGGCGTATTTACGTTGTGGATGTATATAGGCTCCAGTAACCACTTAACACCAGATGGGCTGTGAGATCGTCCACCCATCTAAGCAATAAATAAAAAAAATTATCCTACAGACCTAATAAAAACTGCAGAATGTATTCATCTGAGAGAGTTATGTAAGTCTGCATAGGTAGATACTGCAAACACTGTACACATTTTTCTTTAGATAAGTTTTTATCTGACGTAGTAAAAGTAGTAAAATTCAGTATCAGCTTGGGTGGCGAACACTTGAAATAGATACCATGATTATAAGCTAGCCTGTCCATCTTTACGGAACATATTAAAATACATAAATATTAAGCTTAGCCCTCAAAACTGATCAGCACAATAATGATTGTTGTCATTCATCAATTTGATTCGCCATTACTACCTAAGTACGTCCCAGTTCACTTTGCATCAGCAGTCTTTTTGGTTGTTGAGTTTTTCGAATTATTTTTCATTTCATCATAACCTGATGATATTAACCATTGTTTTAAATTCATAACAAAGTTTTATGCGTTTTTAAGGTTTACAATTTATTTTACATTCGACTTTCATTGAGACTTTAATAAGGCCTTTGTAGGCAAACGAGCTTACAGTTCACTTGACAGTGAGTGGTTATTGTCGCTCAATGAAATTACCAATGCTAAGGACATTGTCTGACTTTAGCAATGCCAGGGGCAGAGCCAAGCCGCTGCCTACCGTTGAAAGTTGCAGACATTCTAGTAGCCACCATCTGGATATCATTTACATAAAATGAGATTTGTGCACAAATCTGTTGCTAAAATCTTTGATTATATATACGTAAAATATTGTTACTACAGGTAAATCCTTCATTAAACCATGTTATGTTATAATTGAACAAAATATTGCTCGACCAAAGATATATTTTATAAATCTTAAAAGAACTCATTATTTACAGAAACTCTTGAATAACATTTGTCAAACATCATATTCGTGTAAAAAGCGCGATGTTTGTTTATCTCGAATGATTATGTTACAGGAATGAGGTTAACTTTTCGCCAGCAGATGTAACAGTTCAAACAAGACCGTTCCGCGCCGCGAATGTTTACGGAGAACACAAAAATAAACAATTGCAAGGTGATTTTTCTTATTGTTGTTGAAAATAAATAATTTATTTGACTTTTTGTTTACATGTAACATTTAAATTTTCATGCTGCATTTATTGACTTCCGCTGCCTGAAGATCTTAGGTTAGCTGTTACTGTTAATTCAACTGTTATCTATAATAATGTCACTGTCTAATTGTATCACGTAATGTAAAGTAAAGTAAAGTTATGTTAAATATGCACTGTATTTTGAGGAGCTGCTGAAGGGTATTGCTGAAGTCCATGGGCGACGGTAACCACTCACCTTCAGGCGGGCCGCATGCTCGTCTGCCTAAAAGGGCAGTAAAAAAATCCATTCACGCAATTTAGATTTACACCTTAATTTTTAAGGTAAATTATTATCATGAGAAAAAGGGGAACACTGTGGGAAAAAGTAAAAGGTTTTCGTCAGTATCCGTAGATTTCTCAAAATGGATTTTCTTTGTAGTAAGTTCGGACCCTTTTAAATACGAGTCGAGTTTTAAATTGGTTTGCTCATTCACATTAAGGATGTATAATATCTTTAAGCGCTCTTTCAAAATAGCCGATAGCCATAAAACACTTGAAAGTCAAACATAAAAGGAATGTTTACGTAATCGTGCCCTTGGCATTACCTTCAAACGCAAGGTGCCTCGTGTAGGGTCGTAAAGCTACCGTAAACAGTCTGTTCCGCCCGTTGTGGCCACCTGTTAGGGAAAGGGTTGTTTGGATGAGGTGTCTTGTCTTTACAAACACTGCTATTTGTCATTGAATCCCGGTATAAAAACTGCAACCTAATAAACCAGCTTCGTTGATATTGGCAGCAGAGACTAAATAAAGTCAATCAAATATGAAATAGGAATATGGTTGATATCACATAATAAATTTTAAGGCCATAGATTTGAAAAGATAAAATAGTGTTTATCAGTGTACAGCATTTGGGGTTTAAAATCTAAAATTCTACATATTATTTAAGAACACATATAACGATACATCATTTTTTTTCTAACCTTAATAATATGTATTTAAATTACACATCATATATCTACCACTCCGGCTTTTTTGCTATTAAGATTCAATATTAATTACTGTGCCAACGAGGAATGGATCGAAGTCTGCTGAACATAAGAAAGATTCATCAAAATCAGACACACAAACATTAGAGAAAAAACAAAATCGATAGATGCTCTTGAGTATGACAGAAACTTGAAGTGGAAGTGGGCTGGTCATGTAGCAAGACTTAAAGACCAGAGATGGACTGCAAGAATAAGTGCATGGGAAGGGCCACAAGGGAAAAGAAAAAAGGGTCGCCCGATATCAAAATAGGAGGACGATATAAAAGCTGTTGCTGATCTCTGATGGATACAGGTAGCCCAAAAATAGAACCAAATGGAAGGATTGGGAGGAGTTCTTCACCCTGTTTAATGGGTTCCTGCCAAACATTAGTGAAGAAAAATAAAATTATTAATATAAATAAATACCTATTTACTTTGTATTTTAGCAGGAAATAAAAGGCTTTTTATTTTATTTATTATTAATTACTGCGTTTGTAAGGTAAATCTATCAAATTTCTTAAAATACTTGCACCAAGTCTTAAAGTAATTAAACTAGATATTACATACACGTATCTCTATAAATACGCCTATATACGCGATATCTTATGTTGAACAGGGCAAGAAAAACTGTAAACTGAAAAATGAAAAAACTAAGACAAACCTCAAATTGTGTGCAAATAACCGAAGCAGTAAAAATTCTAATAGCATCCATAGTAACTGATTTTCAAGTCGCAGACATAACTAAGTCTACTTTAACGTCGTCATCTGTGACCACGTTAAAAGTAGTATAATCATATTTAATAGCAACCTTTATCTTTTACCACACAGACGTGTATATTTAAAAAAATCCATATTCACCAACCAGGAAATCCAAAGTCTCCGAGCTAAGACCTTACTTAACAAAACCGCGACAGTTTAAAAACTTTAACTTCGCAGTCTAATCCAAGCCAAACAAAAATCACCTCTAAAGTTTCCGAATAAGATAGAAAGTCGCATAACTTATACTAACGGATAGGTGTCAACCAAATCTAAAAGAACTGCCATAAATCTGACGCGGAGTTTTGTAGCGACGAAACTTGTTAAAGGACATTTGCGATTCGTGTCAACGCTTGGCCTGCGCTCCTCCTAAGCCCGTCTGTAGGCAGACTAAGCTGAGATACAATAAACTAATATTTATGGCCAAAACGCACCTTCTACTTGGCTTTTTAAAAGTAAACCTGAATGTTTTATCAAACAGCTTTTCGTTTTCTGAGATTTCGACTAGTTTTAGTAAAAATATTGCATTTATTTAATCTCGGAATTATTTATATTCTTTTACAATTTTATTCAATTACAATTCGAACCTCTATTCGTAAATTGTTCATCTAAAAATCTACTCATCATTATCCTGCCCTTCTCCCAGTCACCTGGGGTCGGCGCAACATGTTTTCTCCTTCCATACTCTTCTATCATATACCATTTCTTCGCTCACTCCCCTCCTACCCATATCGTCTTTCACACAATCCATCCATTTCTTCTTAGGTCTACCTCTTCCTCTAAATCCTTCCACATTCATAGTTAACACTCTCTTAACAACCTCATTTTCATTTCGTCTCATCACATGTCCATACCATCCCAAACGTGCACTCCTCAGCTTCTCTGTCACAGGTGCCACTTTCAGACTTCCTCTAACATATTCATTCCATATTCTATCTACTATGAATCTACTATGAATATTTTATTAAATATTGTTCGCCTAAAAATCAATTCGCCGACATTAGAATGTAATGTGTATCGTTAGAAGTATCGGGAGTGTTCCGGGCGGCTATCGAGTTCACTTAGCGTCCTACATAAATCTTACAGCGTGTAAACGTTACGTAAATGAACGGAGGTGCCTATAGAATGTGCGGACGTAGAGGGGTCAAATGTGTCATGCGAATTGCGAAACATTTTCTAGGTCTTCATGCTTGCATTTTAATTTATAGTTATAAAATTGAGTTATATTCTATGAGATATATAAAAGTGTCCACTATAAGAACTGCGTTACAGCGAGTCCAACTCGTAAACGAACTCAGAGCGCAACCAAAGCCAAAGTGTTCAAATATGTATGACATGAGGCCAGGGATACTCTAGTAATACCATCACCCATTCAGAAAAATACCATTTCTCAGTTGAATTATAGAACCAGATATCATACTCTTCAAAACAGAAATAGCTTTGCAATAGAAATAGATGAGATTTTCGTTGCCTTCAAAGTTGTCCTGTGTTTGACTTATACAACTATATAGTTGCGCGTGTCGATTTATTATCTACTTTGATTTCATAGTAAAGATTGTGTATCAAGGTTAAACGTTACATTTATAATAATACTCTATTTATACTAATACTAAAAATAAATGAATGTTCTGAATGGGAATCTGGTAAATAACTCAATTAAGACAGAAGCACAAGTATATATTATTTCGTGCGTGCAAAGCGTGATTGTTTGAACCGTTTTAAGTGTGAGCTGTTCTGGATTAAATAATCTATGATAAGTTGTTGTGCATTACGGGACATCAGAGTGCTGTTCACGACTCATTACGACGGGCGTTTTGAAAAATGCCCTCGGTACTAAAATAGACATTATGTAAAGTGCCACAATTACGACCGGTGACTTGTGAAAAAGTTTTGCGTTCTCCACGGCGGAGGCGTCTTTTCTTCATCAGGGTTGACTGAGAACGGGTTGAAGATTGTAATGTGTGATTTGTAATAAATATGTTTTAATGTATTTTATGGTTATTCCAGAACGTTTTCTAATAAAACCATGAAGTCCTCAAAATATTGATTAATGTTTATTGATTACGAATCGTTAAATTTCCAATGAACACAGGCAACACAAATTTTACTGGACTGGTAAAAATATCTGTAATTTATTAAAGTTACCTCTATTATTGTTTTTAATGGTAGCTCTATTATCTTTTAAATCGTGTCATATTTCAATAACTGTAGCGGTATCTACCGGAGAATAGAAAAAAAACGTGAATCACGCTAAGGACATTAACTCTGGACATTGACTCAATAAATCTTGTCCATAATATTATACATGTATGTGTTGAAATTACAAACGAAATGACAATTAACAAAGTTTTAATTTGACTACAAATGGTTTTATTTATTTATGCACTATACCAGTTGTTCTAAAATAATATGATAATACCGTACTTAGTACGTGTGCACGAACATCTTCCACGGTGAAGGAATATTGTATAGTAAAAAACAAATATGCAATAAACACAAAAAAAAACTTTAAGGATTTTTGCTCCGATTTTCTCATTTCATGAGCTCCTGATATTTAGGCGCTCTTCGATGTTGGAAATGCCATGACCACTGGTAGACTGGTAGGTCACAATTTTGTATGTAATCTACGAGTATATAGTCGCGAAACTTTGAAACAATTCCAACATCTATGAATAAAACAAGCAAATATAAAAAAAAACATACACAATTTAATTTACAATTTGACCAATTTAGATCATCAGCTCTATTGGATGCGTTTAGTGATTGACTCAAAAATTCAATTGGATAGAAATTGATAAAAAACTACAGGTACACTTAAAATGTTCTGTTTTTTTTTATAAATATTTACTAACAATCACGCCACGTTAACTGCTCGTAAAGAACTTGTGTAACAGGTACCAGATAACGGAAATAAATGTAATATGTTTATTATACACATACATATATTTAATATACATCTATAACCCTGGAAAAGACATTTTTATATTTATCATACAAATATCTTCTGTTGGCGGGATTCGAACCCGCGACCCGCGAATTGTTCTAGAAACGCCACCAGCTTGTCTCACTATAAATGTATTAGAGTCGTATGACTTGTCCAGACGTTTAACTGTGTACATGGACGCCAGGGCTGATACCAACCTACAAGCAATTGCGGGGTAAATAATTAATTTGTTAATCGCATTCAAAATTAATGAATTCATGGATAACGACCATATGTGTGGTAACTCGGTAATGGAACCTTAAGTGGGTCTTTTGAAGGTCTTCGAAGCCGTCATTGGTGCTTTTAATACTTAATTTTTTTATCGCTCCGGGAGGTCAGGTGTGATCATGACCCACTCTCATTTGATCGTACCGCATAACGTGATTTCTAGCCTTCAAACTGGAATGAATGATACGTCGCCCCAGAACGCTGCTACTTACCTATGCGAACTAGCAATTCGCATAAACACGGCTAAAAATATATTTTAAGATAAAAATATACAACTAACATAAAAATAAGCCTTCAACTTTTTTTTTCAATTTTTTTTTATTTTTTTTATTTATGTAGTGCAAAAGGAAGTGGTTTATTTATTTATTTTTTATTGCGTAGATGGTTGGACGAACTCACAGCCCACCTGGTGTTAAGTGGTTACCGAAGCCCATATACATCTACAACGTAAATGCCACCTAAATGTGTTGTGTAAGTCTCATGTATTTTTTTCTTCAGACGCATGAGAAAGAGTTCACAGCCCTATTCAAAGACGTTAAAAGGTGCCGCCACGTAAAGGCGTTTAGCGTTTAGAATTAACATAAGTAATGACGTCATTCCTCAGCGCCCCTACCCTCGATATTACGTCATTTGGCGTGCCCTTTACGGCCGTGAGACACTTAACGGCGGATAAAAAATATAAATTGAAATATGAGGTTGAGTCTCGGTTTTACTCGTTTATAAGTGTTTTATTATACGGTATCTATATATTAATACGTGAAGCAAAAACTTTGTATCCCTTTTTACGAAAATTGCGTGGACGGAGGAGTATGAAATTTTCCACACTTATAGAGAATATAGAGAAGAAGTGCACAATGCTAATATTTTTTAAAAATAATGCATAAAAGATACATTAAATCAATAAAGAAAACATTACACACACTACATACCATGTATTTGACTCACACACGCATGCATAATATTTATTGTCAAACTTTTGTTCTTGACGTCTGTTGTCAAATTGAAAATAGATTAAATATTGTTTGTCTTAGTTAATATTTTTTATAATGTAGTCTTGGCGAAATTTGTGATTATAGAAGTATAAAATACAATCATAATAGTGTACAAACTTACAATTCCAATTAATTATAGTCGAATTTCGACTACTGCGGGACCTCTAGTGCTATGTAAAAAGAGGACATTTCATAATGTCATGCTTATACACATTACTTTTAATTACAACACCACAAGTGAGTAAATGTACATAATTCTGAAGAATCTTCATTGACGGCCTTATCACGTAGAGCGATATCTTCCACGCGACTAAGTGAAAAGAGAAACCATCATATTATAAAAATAAAATTGACTATCTCAATACTGAATATATCAATTTTTATCATGCTGCAAATATGGCACCAATGACTATCTGATATAGAATTAAAAATAAAATGCACAAAAATATGTATATTATACTATATTACGTATAATATTATTATAATACATATGTTTATTGTTCGTTTCATGAGCATTGTAGTAGTATGGATGAACAAGTCCGAATGGCTCACAATAATTATCGCAATTTAATTTATCGTATTTAGCTATATTTATTATTCCTGGTTAAAAATACAGCGGCCAAGCAAACGAACTCTCTACAAGCAACTTATGAAAATACGCATTTTCAAAACACAATTTGAATAATGAAAAAAAAAAAACAAATCAGAATATTTAGCCTTTGCAAGAACGAATTCTCTCCAGCGTTATTTGGCTCTAAAACTTCAATAAAACACTTGTTTTGCATCACAATGTCTGCAGTCTCCATTCCTGTGGTATTGTCGTTTTTAATGTTTTAATTTCGCCAAAAAAATCCATTTGATAGTGTTGGAATATCGCGAATTTGCATTTTAGTTACCCTCTTGGAAACGTTAAGCGGAATCTATTGTTTGTGGAGTACGTGGATCGTGTCGCATTGTCTTTCTAATTGTACTTAGGCTAATGGATACCCTTGTTTCTATGATACAGCTTGTTGAACTATTTTTATATAATACTAGCTGACCCGGCAGACTTCGTAGTGCCTCAATCGATAAATAAAAGACCTAAACTTTTGTATAAAATAAACTTAAAACAAACAAAAGAAATCTGTCCGACGGGAGACACATCAAAGGAAAAACAAAATTGTTATTTTTATTTAATTTCGAGCATTTTAATATTTATCTAATCTTTTAAACCTTCTCTGGACTTCCACAAATAATTCAAGACCAAAATTAGCCAAATCGGTTCAGCCGTTCTCGAGTTTTAGCGAGACTAACGAACAGCAATTCATTTTTATATATAGAATATTTAAGTACAAGTTCAAGAGAAGATAGAACATTGAAAATGACCTGGTAAGTATCCAAATGGAAATTGGATGTTCTTGATTCAGAGTAACAGAACATCATTTGGAATTACTGAAAACGCTTCAACGGCTGTATGGTGTCGGTCTAGAAGAACACCGTCCTATCCACCAAATGGTTTGGAATGGAAATGGAAATGGAACGGAATGGAAATGGAATATGGAAAACTTTTTTTTATAGCTTAGGTGGTTGGACGACCTCACGGCTCATCTGGTGTTAAGTGGTTACTGGAGCCCATATACAACGTAAATGCCAGCACCCACCTCGAGACATGAGTTGTAAAGTCTGAATTTTAACAGTACACCGGTTGCCCCACCCTTCAAACCGAAAAGCATTATTGCTTCACGGCAGAAATAGGCGGGGTGGTAGTACCTACCAATGCGGACTCACAAGATGTGCTACCACCAATAAAAATTATAAAATTAATGAAGTCTTCGTGAAAACAAAGAAATTTGTAAATTGTTTTTTATTTACACTTTCCTAACGTTTTACCTCAAGCAGTTGTAACCCTGCAAGTGCCGACGTCGTGTGCACTCATTGACTATAAATAATAGGTATGGTAAGCCCCGACCACGCCATGAGTTATGGGCTTGTCTGACCCTTGGAGGTGGATGTAAATTATTTATGAAATGTATGCATGTTTTCTTTGTGAGTTGGTAATGCGTTGCTGTTGGCTGGGAAGAAAAGAAGCTAATATTGCTGCTTAAAGCAGTTAATGGCTCACAAATCCATTATCACCACAAAATAGATTCTAAAATTTCCTTTGATACATAACATGCGCCAAATATTATGCTTTCTTTCAACTTCACAATGTGATTTAAATATTTTTGATAAAAGCTAAACCATTCATTGTTAATTATTACTATGTAGAAACAACACTTTTGATACTGTTATTAGTAAGATTTTATAATATTATTTTAATTATTTTTTTGCCCTATATGCAGACGAGCGTACGGCCCACCTGATGGTGAGTGGTTACCGTCGCCCATGGACTTCAGCAATGCCAGGGGCAGAGCCAAGCCACTGCCTACCGATTAATACTCCCCACAAGCCTCTTTTAAAGAAGGACATGTCATAGCGCTCGGAAAACACCGTGGAGGGGAGCTCATTCCATACCCGGATGGATATGCTATGAGGAAACAGAGAGATTGGTATAATGAAATGCAAACGTATCAAAAATAAGTAAACTACTTTTATTTATCTGTAGTCAGATAAATAGACAAGACTGTTTATCTCATTCGACAACAGTAAATTATTAAAACTTTTGTAGCTAGTTTCGGCGTCATTCAGGTAATCTTTATTAATTCAATCATTATCTTAATTGTACGTGAATAGTTCTGATCATGCCTAGTCTCGTCTAGTCTTGTGCATCGTCCAAATGCGGATCTCTGTCACCTGTTACCAGAGTTATTTTTGGATGGTTTTATCCCAAGTGCTCCCACTAAACGAAGACAAAGTGGATTGTGTGTGATCCCGCGAGTTTCGTCGCGTAATGAGTTCGAAGCCGGCCCGGGGTATAAATCTCGCGGTTTTCTGACTACGAATATCCCGGTGTATGGTCTAAGGTATAGAATTGCTGCGTTTTACTAATAAAATATATTATTTATTAAAGAAGTTCATGTTTTGTAGATCAACATAATTAAACATGATGAAACAAGGACAATACAATTAAACATGATGCTTTCGACTTATTTAAAATCTAATCAATATTTTTTTATTGCATAAATTGGTAAACGGTGTCTGGTATTAAGTGGTTAGCGGAGCTTATATACATCGCGACTAAATACCCTAAAATACTACAATAGTATTGTATATACAACGATAAAAAATAATAATTTGAAAACTCACTGCTTTACGGCCGTAGGATAGTGGGATTTCACAAGTAAGAAAGTCAGATTTTCATTTTTATAAAACTAAATTATGAAAACTTTTAAGGAAATTATTAGACTTTATTATTATTTACTAATTTATCACTATCATTATTAGTATTATTTGGTGAAGGAATAACATCGTGTAATAAAAATGAAAACCCGCAGTCGTTGTAACTATACTGAGACCTTAGAACTGATGTTGCAGATGTCTATAAGCTCCAGTAACTACGTAATACCGGGTGGGCTGTGAGATCGTCCACCCATTTAAGCAATAAAAATTTTTCTTAGAAAAGTTTCCCAAAGTACAAACCCATAAGAGCTCCCACAGAAGCTCTTTATTATAAAATTTGTTATCATGATGTCGTTATATTTTAAAATATACAATCCGCTACGTCTCCACTCTTAGACCACTCACGATCCCCGGTGTTATATCCACAGATCGTTATAAATCAAAGCACGTTGCTCCTTATAAACATATTTCGTGTGTCCTTTTTTAAAATTGTTCACGTTGCGAATCCCGCTGCTCGAACGCCATCACATCTGTACCGATATTCCTTCGACCTCATGTCTTTAGGTGGGAAGCGACATTCACGTTATTATGTGTATGGCCTCTATAACTTACTGTGATGTCTATAAGTTCTGGTAATCACTTAGTACTTGACATCTATATATTAATACGTGAAGCAAAAACTTTGTACCCCTTTTTACAAAAATTGCGCGGACGGAGGAGTATGAAATTTCTCACACTTATAGAGAATATCGAGAAGGAGTGTAGAATGTTAATATTTTTTTAAGATTATGCATAAATAATACATTAAATCAATAAAAAAAACCATTACACACACTACCAAGTTTTTGACACACAGGGGCATGCATGTTGTGAAACTTTTCTTATTACTTATAGTCTGTGGTCAACTTGAGAATAGATTAATATTGTTTGTCTTTATTAATATTTGTCTAAAGTGTAATCTTAGCAAAATTTGTGATTAAGGAAGTATAATAAATTGTCTTTGACAACAGAACCCTAATAATGTACAAACTTATAATTTCAATTAAGTTTATAGTCGAATTTCGACTACCGGGCGACTACTAGTAAAAATAATTCCATGTATTGTTTTCTGCTAACATATTTTAAAACAATGAATAGATATTAGGACGCAACAAATACATAAAAGTGACAAATATCATTTTTGTGATTAGTGTGCTTAGTGCGAGTTTTTTAACGTTGTCGATAGCGTAAAAGTTAACTTAAATTTGTATGGAGTTGGAACGTTTGCCTACGTTTGCCGCTAGGGGCGCTGTTTCAACTGCATACAAATTTCAGTTAACTTTTACGCTATCGAGACGTTAAAAAACTCGCACTAAACATACTATAAGGACTAAGCACAAAACTCGCACTAAGCAAATTAAAGTATTAATGAAAGTAATATATTCTTCAAAGTTTCTAAGACCAATTAAGCGAGCGGTTGTCGTCAGGTCCGGTCCGGTTGTAGTCCGCTCAAGTGTTTCCCTGAATATTTCGCCTTCATTATAAATTCCCGGATTAACACGTGCCCCGGAACAAGGGCATGTCCGAATTGGTGTCCAGACAAATACATTTTAATAGTTTTCTTGATTTTACTTTTATAGTAATTTTTGTCTTTTCGTAGTCGCGGTAGATAAAGATGGTTTGTTGCTCAAATTAGCCATAGCTAGTTTATTATCGTATGTACGAGTACTCTATAATCATAATCTTCATATATTTAGATAATCTTCTTGTTTTTTTTTTTATTGCTTAGATGGGTGGACGAGCCCACAGCCTGCCCGGTGTTAAGTGGTATTGGAGCCCATAGACATCTACAAGGTAAATGCGTCACCTTGAGATATAAGTTGTAAGATCTCAGAATAGTTACAACGGCTGCCCTACCCTTCAGACCGAAACGCATTACTCCTTCACGGCAGAAATAGGCAGGGCGGTGGTACCTACCCGCGCGGACTCACAAGAGGTCCTAACACCAGTAAGAGATGATATGTCAAGTTTAAGCAAATTAGAATAAAATTGATATAATATGTACTCTCTATGCACGCATTTCTTCGTTAGCCAATTTTTTTAATGTGAGATAAAGATGATGTTGAAAGTGATTGCTTTCCATACTAGATCACATAAGCAAGATCTGGTTTGCATTACTAGCAATTTAGATTCATTAAAAAGATAACAAGTACATAAATATAATGTCCCTTTGTGTTTTTTCTACGAGATTTAAGTTTTTTTTTAGTTTGAATCTTACTCAGAACTTAATTTAGTTTCAATGCTTAATAATAATTTAGTTTTCAACAAAATCTGCGAATGCTTTGTTGCTAAAGAGATAATATGAGATGTTTATTCACGAGACTGCTGTGTCATACTAGTGAAATCCGATCACGCTTCGCTCCCACTTCGATAAAGCGGCACGACATGAGAATCCTCTCATCGTGGCCGCCGGTAACTACATAGCCGATCCTGCGGACCAAATGGTAAACAGTCGACGTCGCCCAAAACACGTCATCTCGGATCCTCCCGATCCACTAACGGTGCTTTTAGGTACCTCAAGCACCGGTCATCAAGCAAATTAACACACAGACACTGAGTTTCTGGCCGGATCTTCTCAGAGGGTCGCGTTTCCGATCCGGCGGATTCTGCGAAGCACGGCTTTTGCTAGGGTTCGTGTTAGCAACATCGTCAAGTTTGAGCCCCGTGAACTCACATACTAGTTAAGTTATGCTGATATGATCTCTTTAGACCATCAGCTTAGGTAGGGAAAAAAAACGCTTCGCTTTGACTATCTCTTCTTGTATGAAAAACATAGATTTCTTGAAACTACTCGCATGCATTATAACTTAGCACAATTTGAAGGCACTATAAACATTGGCTGAAGTGCCAACAATAAATGTACGAAGATAAAGTATCATCGGATAAATCCATTAGGAATGCATAAAAGAAAAATACTCATACAAAAATTCATATAAGTTTACATACATATCCAATAGCCATAGCCCTAAGTTTACAAAAAGTCTACCTGAGGTTGATTTCGGCGGCACTTCTTGAGACTGTAGCTTTTTTTGGAACGATTTGTGATGAGAATCATTTTATCATTCGACCAGGATGTACTGGCGGTGTTTGAGTAGACGCGACTAAGTCGAAATGGAACGTAACATTTAGCCGCGCACACACAAAGTTGCGGCACGTAATTTGTCAAAACAGCACAAGGCTCCGCAGTAGGCACAATGGCAACAACACCTAAAGTCACAACTTTTCGTCGGATTGTCTTGAATTAAATTAACATTAGGTGAAACTATTCGCAAGGGTCCGACCATTGTTCGACCCTCGGACCCTCGACTCAGCTGGCGTCTTAAGACTGTGGCCGGCGGAATCCTAATTAAAATTACAACATGTAAATTGTCGACGATGTTTGATGTTTGAACAAACGCACAGAATTTGCGCTATCAAAAGTTTCGGCTACCTCGGTGTTGCTTTTGTTGTTTCCACAAAAGAATTGTAAATTTTGTTTGAATTTGCCTTTTAACTAATATTACGCTTGAAAGCTCGACAAATGTTCACGATTGACTTCCACGGTGAAGGAATAACATCGTGTAATAAAAATGAAACCCGCAAAATTATAATTTGCGTAATTATCGGTGGTAGGACCTCTTGTGAGTCCGTGCGGGTAGGTACCACCGCCCTGCCTATTTCTACCGTGAAGCAGTAATGCGTTTCGGTTTGAAGGGTGGGGCAGCAGTTGTAACTATACTTGAGAACTTAGAACTTATATCTCAAGGTGGGTGGCGCATTTACGTCGTAGATGTCTATGGGCTCCAGTAACCACTTAACACCAGGTGGGCTGTGAGCTCGTTAACTCGTCTAAGCAATAAAAATAAAAAAGGTGGGCCGTATGCCCCCTAGGTCCTACCAAGAGGTCCTACCACCAGTAATATAATGATTAGAAAGTAGTTATTCATCTTCAGAATGCCCGGACAACCGAGTTTGTTTTCAAGTAGATTTCTTAAATTGAATTAAATCCAAAACAAATCCCACATCGTCAAGTTTACCTACACGGGTTCGTGAGATCTTAAATTTAACTACAACGGGTCTCCGAGACCCAAACTTGGTACAACTTGTCTCCAACTAACGCAGCTCTGTTCGAACTTCCTGTTAATTTGAAACTTCATTTAAACAAATGATGTTTTCATAATAGAAAAACCTTTTTTGATGCCCCAAGGAACACATTAGCAATGCCAAGATTAAAATTGTGAGATAAGGTTTTGTTGGGTTTTCTGTTGAAAGCTTTCGACGTTTGAATCGCTTCTAAGTGTAATGCTTAGAAGTTACGTTGTACTGGTATTGCCAGAGGAATAGATTAATTTGAAAAATCTCATCATCTGCTGCATTCAATATGAAATCTCGATTGATAACATAATTACAATAAAGTCCCAAGACCCTAGGTCACCGAAAAGGGAAAAGAGATGTATCCTACCCTGTCTTATCCATAGTATAATATTGAGTAAGAGACTATTAACCTTGTACTTACCCTGTTTTGGCCCGGGTAGCAAGGGTCATCTAACAAAACTCTGAATTAATCTTACACAGGATTTGAGACCAAGACAAATATAGCGGCCGGGCTTAATGGTCGGTAATTATTGAATTAAGTCGCCGATGCGTTCCAGTCTTGCTTACTTTAAAGTTTAGCTTCATGCTTGTTATGTTTGTAGAGATCTGGAGTTGTGTAGAGGCTGTAGTAGAAGTATCTCAGTGAATACATTAATTTTGCATACATTGACAACTGTGGTGACGACCGCTAATAATAATAATACCATCTGAATTTATTAACTTACTAGCTGACCCGGCAGACTTCGTATTGCCTCAATAGATAAATAAAAGACCTAAAATTTTGTATAAAATAAACTTAAAACAAACACAAAGAATTCGTCCGACGGGGGACATCAAAGGAAAAACAAAATTGTAATTTTTATTTAATTCCGAGCATTTTCATATTTATCTACCTTTTAAACCTTCTCTGGGCTTCCACAAATAATTCAAGATCAAAATTAGCCAAATCGGTCCAGCCGTTCTTGAGTTTTAGTGAGACTAACGAACATCAATTCATTTTTATATATACAGAAGAAGAAGAAGATGCAAGTTAGAAGTTGTAGTTAATCTGTTAATTTTAAGAAAAATAAATGGGAACTGACCTTCAGCACAGTATTTACATTGAATGCGGTCGAAAAAGACACCATAACGTAGACACTGCGGTATATCTTCTTATTTGTTATATTGTTTACCAAGCGCCGTACCGTTAATACCAACTAAGTTTATACTAAGCCTTGAAAGGAAAATGAAATGCCTTAATGTTTGATTTGAAGTCTCAATACGAAAATTGATTCTTTACCATCGAATAAAGATATGGTGTGTGACGCGACCTTTCGAAATGTTACGTTGAGCTACTGCATACAGCTAAAACTGAATTTAAACATCTTTTTGGGATAAAAAAATAATATACATATAAAAATAAGCAATCTGCCGTGAAGCAGTAAAAGCGTTTCGGTTTGAAGGGTGCGACAGTCGTTGTAACTATACTGAGACCTTAGAACTTATATCTCAAGGTGGGTGGCGCATTTACGTTGTAGATATCTATGGGCTATAGTAACCACTTAACACCAGGTGAGCTGTGAGCTCGTCCACCCATCTAAACAATAAAAATAAAAAAACAAAAAAACAATGAATAAAATGGAAAGTCAAATGATACGTAGCTGAGCTGATTTCTTCAAAAAACTTTACATAGAAAGAAGCAGGTATTCTAATTAGTAGAAATGAACAATACAGCGGATGCTATAATGGTTGAAAAAATATTATCTGAAATAATTCCTCAAAACAGTCCCCTTGGATCCAAACTACCCCAAGCTACTAAACACTTTAAACAAAATTAAGCTTCACAGACACAAAAAATACAATTTCAAAGAACAAGTGTGACAAATGTATAGAAACTAAAATACTTCAATTTCCTATTGGTTGGGTCGTAACATTCTTCCAACGGTCGAACGAGAGTAATGCTATTTCTCTCAAGTCACTTAGCATAAGTGGCTAGTTCACCTGAATACTGAGAGCTATGAATATATTGTCACGGTATTTCGAGCTTACTCAGTTTTTGTTCATCATAATCGGTTGCTCTTGGCAGAGCAGTCGTGGTCATGTGGAATTCTTGCTATGTGGATGATAATTCTTCTACTTCATGTAGAGTTTTTGTTAGTATATTTAAAAACAAAACTTAGAAACAGACATGCGTCTTATTTACACAGTTCTAATGAGCAGAATAGTATTTGAGAATTCTCAGCACTCAGTACAGTGGTGTATGGTCGTTGCTGTAACCTATAGATATGAATGCCACTTCCCGCCATAAAATATGAGATTGAAATCTCAATTGAAATTAATTTTTTTATTGCCCTTGTAGGCAAACAAGCATACGGCCCACCTGATGGTGAGTGGCTACCGTAGTCCATGGACATCAGCCACGGCAGGGGACACCGACAACCGCGCAACGACTGCTCTATGTCGTCGAACCGGAATGAATTACCAGTAGACTTACCAGTATAAAATTCAATTTGTCAAACTCAATTTTATGCAAAAATTAAACGGGTATTCTATAAATTAAAAATAGCATTGACAAATGTCACATCCAATATTTCTACGATCATTGTATTTGTATGAACAACAGCCGTTACATAAATAATAACATATTAGGGGACAAGAAAAGCTCCGTGTTTACCTCACTACATCGCTAATATTACCGATCTAGGAATATTCATAAGGTATCTTGGATACTGTTTATTGTACTGTATCGAGCTACGTCGGTAATAAATTATTGCTGAATATGGATGTTTATATTTTCGGAACGTATTGCTTAGATATTGGGCCTGTGGCACAGACTCGTGTGGTTTCTGCGTGACGTAGGCACGAGAACGGTTAAGTATAGATCGCTATGACCGCAGTATATATGGAAATCAAAATAATGGCTACATATCACATATATGCATGCATAACATAAAGCGTGGCTCGAAAAAAAATGCTGTTTGCCATAACTGGCCTTATGTTTGAGGTGGATGTGAGCATCCACTTTGTCTATGGATTTCGGTAACTGCCCTTACCTGGTAAAAGAGGAGCTTATCTGCCCAATTACATCAATAAAAAATAGTCTATACTACTAATATTATAAAGAGGAAAGATTTGTTTTTTTGTTTGTATTGAATAGGCTCCAAATCTACAGAACCGATTTGAAAAATTCTTTCACTGTTTGGAAGCTACACTATTCTCGAGTGACATAGGCTATAAATCTTTTTTGAAAAAAATTATGGATCCTTACTAAGACTCCAATAATGTGACCCAAGGTGTAAAAAAATACCTAAAATATTCTTTACATCGCGTGCCCTGCGAAAACTATTGATGATAGAATAAAATAATGTACAACGACTTTGTAGAATACATTATTATTTACAGAAAGTGTCGCGACAGCATATATCTGACTATTATAGTTATGTCACGATAAATGTTCTTTTATTTAAAAAAATAAAACAACGTCAAATATCGTTGAAATTTTTGTTAGACTCGAGCGGAGCCGGAGCCGGCCGCTAGTCAGTTAGTTATAAAGAACACAGCGAAAAGTGTACCTACATCTAAGAATATTCGAATATCATAAACCTTGCATCTCTAATAAAACCTACAGCAACGGTCGTAGATTCCACACGAGTAGAACTATGTTGAATATTTTTAATCAATACAAATTAGGTTGAGGAACGATGGAGCCCGAGGCGCCGGCCGGATGTATCCGCGTCCAAAGTGGGCTCAAATATTCTTAGACGGACATCAACATTTTTACACTGGCGTAGACATTGCAGTTCTGAGATAATATTTTTAAACTATAGCGGGCTTTGAGCGCGGCGATTGAATCAAGAAATTCCGTAACGAAAATAACCGGACACCCCCACAACGCAAACTATGTAGCTCGCGTTCAACACATTCACACGTTGCGCTGGTGTAGTGTTTGTGAATAAGCGCGCGGCGTGACGTCGCACTGCATGAGCATCATGAAAAGTCTGCCCATCTCTCTCTCACGCGGTCTAGCTTATGAGTGTGAAGGGGACAGTTAATGTTTTGCTTTTGTTTATGTTTATAAATATAGCGTGGTCTTATTTTTATTATTGTTTTAATATTAAATTATATAAGCATAAGTTGATAAAAATGCTTTGCAATAGCTTTACCGCGGCAGTCCCCGAGTGCCAGACGTCTTTTTTTTTATTGCTTTGATGGGTGCACGAGCTCACGCCCACCTGGTGTTAAGTGGTTCCTGGAGCCCATAGACATCCACAACGTAAATGTGCCACGCACCTTAAGATATAAGTTCTAAGGTCTCAAGTGTAGTTACAACGGCTCCCCCACCCTTCAAACCGAAACGCATTACTGCTTCGCGGTAGAAATAGGCAGGGTGGTGGTACCCACCCGCGCGGACTCACAAGAGGTTCCTACCACCAGTAATTACGCAAATTATAATTTTGCGGGTTTCATTTTTATTACACGATGCTATTTCTTCAGCGTGGAAATCAATCGTGAACATTTGTTGAGTACGATATATATCAATACCGACCATTTCGACACATGAGACCATTGAAATAGAGGCCATCTTAACAGTTTGTTCTTTTTCAGATCTGGGAAAAAGAAATAAAATACCTAGATAATAAGACTAATTAAAGCTTTTAGATAAACATGTCGAGTGACTATTTCCATTCCTACCAACAGCAATTACCCTGTCTATTGTCTACCTCAAAGCCCTCATCAGGTACTCATTGAAATTAGGAGTTCGAGGTCTTGTCTATAGGTGGATAGCGGCATATATTCCATATAAGTAAAAAAGCTACTGACTTTTTGATATTTATGCTTTAATAAATTAGGAAAAGATTTCCATTAAAACGCGGAACGAGGACCACTGTGCAGAAGCCGATGCATACGATACCGAAGTATCTCGGGATAAACTTAACAAGCTTCAGTTATTGATTTATAGAAAGCTCTCGACCCCTCAGGTATCTGCCTATTAAGCTCTGATAACATAGCGTTCGTTTTAGCATTCCTTATTTAGCTTGTAGTTTACTTAAGATTCGCTTATTGTTATATGGTTGGATGGTGTAATTCCGCTTGGTACTGTTCTTAGTAATAGGAGGATAGTATTATTTCAACACTGTTTGATTTCTTGAGATGCACAGTTCTTGAGGTGGGATCTAGTAAGCGCTAACCTATTGCAATATACTGTTTTTTTTTAAGTTTTTAATCAACGAATTTACGTTTATATAAATATAAATATATTTACTAATAAATATATAAATATATTTACTAACAATCACGCCACGTTAACTGGTCCTGTGCTAAGTTCGTAAAGAACTTGTGTTACAGGTACCAGATAACGGAAATACATATATGTAAGATTTTTATTATTCACATACATATATTTAATATACATCCATAACCCTGGAAAAGACATTTTACATTTATCATACAAATATCTTCCCTTGGCGGGATTCGAACCCGCGACCCCCTTGTGTAGTGACGATGTCACTTACCACTACACCAGACGGCCGTTTCACCTGGTGTTAAGTGCTTAACTCATAGAAACCATAATGTGAATGTCGCAACATACCTAGAAACATGAAGCCTGATTCTAAAATCGGTAACAGCTGTCCCACCCTTAAAACCGGAAAGCGTTATCTGCTAATCTACTCACGTCATAAAATAATATAACAATACAGACTGCTATGTCGTTTATATAAATTATTCTAAATAATACTAATGCGAAGTTTGATACTTGAAGTACGTCTACCTTGCACTTAACTGTTGATGGGTACCTATGTGTATGTGTGATAATATATTGACCTGTCAACGTTTGTTCTTTATTATCTGTTTACAGGCGTTTGCTACTCATTTTATGATTGTTTAAAATTAAATTAATAAGTACGGAATTAAAACGTAAAAGTGCTCTTGATTATGTATGTAATAATACCTGTATATAGAGTTAATCATTCGGAAACCTAAACCTAAAAGATAAGACGTCCAGTGCGTTCGTATCGAGCGATGCAACGGTGTTCGAATCCCGCAGTCGAGTACCAATTTTTCTAATGAAATACGTACTTAACAAATGTTCACGATTGACTTCCACGGTGAAGGAATAGCATCGTGTAGTAAAATTATAATTTGCGTAATTACTGGTGGTAGGACCTCCTGTGAGTCCGCACGGGTAGGTACCACCACCTATTTCTGCCGCGAAGCAGTAATGCGTTTCGGTTTGAAGGGTGGGGCAGCCGTTCTAACTATATATACTATAGAACTTATATCCCAAGGTAGGTGGCGGCATTTACGTTGTAGCTGTCTATGGGCTCCAGTAACCACTTAACACCAGGTGGGCTGTGAGCTCGTCCACCCATCTAAGCAATAAAAAAAAACCTAAGAGAATGGCTTAAGACATCCACTGTTGGTGAAAATTAAAGGTATATGTTACAAGCCTATAAATAATAGATTTTCATCAAGATGTTCCACTACACGACGCAGACAACCCGTAAGTGGAGAAATCTTTTTTATAGCGGTCGGCATAGCGGGCTAGTGTGGCCAGCCTCTAAATGGCATTGTTGTGTAAGAGGGTAGTTGAATAAAAAGAATATAAGTAAAGTGCGCTTCCTAAAGTACTGTGTGGTGTGCCGCTTTTGAACATGTCTGATGTATTGTTGTGTGTAGTATTTCGTGACTCGTGAAAGGAAACAGAGATGCAGAAAAAGATATTTATAGTATAAATGCAAACTTAATTTTTAAACAGTTTTAAAAGAATCCTATGCACTCTACTTTTGCTGATGTCTATAAACATCAATGAACCTAAAGTCGGATGGACCGTATGCTCCTTAAATATTTCAAATTGGACGTTATCTAAGATAATTATTTAATATTAAGTCCAGTTTATTGTTGGCTATTAAACATTACGGTGATGTCTGTTGGCATGGTACAGAAGTTTTTTTTCTAGTGTCATTATCCAGGGAAAAAACTGGCTAATAAGTTTGTGCAAACTAAACGTAGCCAACATTCTGCCTAATGAGCTTATGAAATGATGACTCGTGGACACGTACGAGTTAAAAGGGGATTGAAGCTATTTCGTAAATCGTACTTTTGATTTTTGTTCCACGAGCTTTATAGTGGATATCATTGATTTGCTTAACAAAATTGGTAGTTAGAAAATTTGAACTCGGAGAAAGTCGCTTCATATTATACCCACAGCCAACCAATATTTCATCTGTATATTGTATGTGGATGCGACGGTTTCCGAGATAATTACCTTTTTTAAGCCAGAAGCCATCCACAGAGCCAACCTTCGTGTATGTAATAGTTTTGTACAAGGAAGCATAAATCTATTGCTTGTTAATTGAACCACATCTTTCGTTATTCAACATTCTATTCAAAACTTATCTAATCTAAGGTAGTTTGGGCATAGTAAAATCACCCCTTTGTATTATTTTTATATTTTATATTGGAGGACGGAGGTGAACGAGTTGACGGCTCACCTGGTGTTAAGTGGTTACCGGACCCCATAGACAAATGCCACCACCCATCTCGAGACATGAGTTCTCAGGTCTCAGTGTTTATAGTACAACGGCTGCCCCGCGATTCAAGCCAAAACGCAACGGTTTACGGAAGAAATAGGCAAGGTGGTGGTACTTACCCGTGCGGACTTACAAGACGTCCTACCAGTTTCTTTGTTATATTTATTTTATCGATAAATTGTTATACGGTACTTATTTATTTTCAAATAATACAAATTGGCATTGAGAGTTTCGGAAAGAGAAACAGAAGAAATTATTAAATCATGATCTCATGATTATAAATTGATTCAAAATGTTTCTATGCTGTTGGCCAGTAGTAGCCATTATTATACCAAAACAATAATAGCGTATGCAGTCGGATGTGACACGTATGAGCACACACACACACAGCGCACAGCGCACGGCGCTCGGCGGTGTATCGGCGGAAGGACGTCCGCTGATGATAACCGAACTTAAACAGGTTACTGCGCTTTGTGCTAACGATAAAAACGGTTGAAATACATTTGGTTTAACTATGAATTAAATGGCATGTATGAGCGATAGTCATCATATAGGTATTTTTGGAACGAAGTTCCTTATGGGACGAGGACGAGGGGTACCCTAATCGGGAAAAAACGTCTGTAACGTAAGATTTTATGATTTATGTATAGTCTTAGTGTGATGGCTATACAGTGTCTAATGTATAGTATACGTTTTTTTATTGCTTAGATGGGGGAACGAGCTCATAGCCAACCTGGTGTTAAGTGGTTACTAGAGCCCATAGACATCTACAACGTAAATGCGCCACCCACCTCGAGATACCTATAAGTTTTAAGGTCTCAGTATAGTTACAATGGCTGCTCCACCCTTCAAACCGAAACGCATTACTAAAGTATAATTTTGCGGATTTGATTTTTATTACACGATGTTATTCCTTCACCGTGGAAGTCAATCGTGAACATTTGTTGAGTACGTATTTCATTAGAAAAATTGGTACCCGCCAGCGAGATTCGAACACCGGTGCATCGCTCGATACGAATGCACCGGACGTCTTATCCTTTAGGCCATGACGACTTAAAAATTTTGTGCTTTTACTTTATGTCAATACACTAGTAAACTGGAGAAGGTCATCGCGTAATCAGCAGCCACCACTCTCTTTGAGGTTGAGGTCTCAACTGAGCTGGGCTATCCGCTCTTCAAACCAGGACTTATTTTCGCTGAGCAGCAGAAATAGACAAGGTGGTCGTACCTATTTATGTGATCTCACAACATATATACTATTTATAATTGAATCATATACATAATGCTTACAACAAAACACGAGAACAGTGCAATAATGATCTATAATATCTTCACCTCAAAGACGATTTTCAAATAACCCTTCCGTCTAATGGACAAGCATAGTATATCCTCAAATCAAGGGGACCTTTAATAGAGAAACTTGGCCTATAAATGTTGAGATTATTGGCAGCCCCCAGGGATCTTAAGGTGAGATAGACGTGAAAACATTAGCGAAGAGATTGAAAATTAACCTTGCTTGTTTGTTACTGTATGAGTAGGAATTTGACATATATAGCATGAACATTGCAGTTTGGAATTAAGAATTTTAGTATATGAAATACAACATTTTGGGCTTTGGGCTCAGCCGTGTCAAGAGTGGATTTTAATCATAAAGATTTTGTGTAATCTGCATGTACCGTGATGTTTTTTTGTTTACATATTCTGTATGTATGTAAATATACGTTGCATTTTTCTACCGAATGAATGATGTTTGCGCATACTTACAATACAATATTCGTGCGTTGCGACCGTAGATAGTGGACGTCTCCGTGGTTGTTGTGGCATTATCGTTTCATTTAAGTTTAAATTTATTAATTTTAAATTGTGATTGGTCGTTTTCAATTCATCGGTGGCTCCTTGTTCTTCATTAACGTTTTTAACAGCTGACTCCGCCTTTTGGGCGGTGTAACAGAGATAGAAGCTTGGTAAGATACNATGTGCGTATTGTGTTGCTTTTGTTTTTTTGTAATTTGAATTTCTAAATTTCTCTTCTTGTTCACTGTCTACTTATATGTGATTTTGATTGTGGAAACATATTTGGTTATTGTTTTAGCTATTTTTTTTTTAAATATTGTATGTTTTGTATTGTACTGTTTGTTTCCCAAATAAATAAATAAATAAATAAATAAATAAATAAATAAATACTTACGGTTCTACAATTGTCTAGAAACCGATCCGCCATTTTGAATTTTTACATTTTTTCATTCAGTAAGCACACGTAAACAAGACCACAAAGCCAGGAAAGTGAAAACAATAAACAACCCGCCCCATCGAGGTGCATGACTCGTAGTTTCCACCCCTAAACTTGAAGTTCTAACGAATTTATTACCCCCTACTATTGAGATATCGGGGTGGAAAGATCATTCAAATTATGGCGATCTCTTTGAGCCGTAGGATTTGTTATTAATTTAAACTAAATTAAAAATATCCACATCCGCAGCTAGAGATTACAATCTCGTGTCTTATTAGTGCTCAAATATACAATTTAACTAATACTAGTGGTCCCCGCAGTACTCAAAATTCGACTATAATTAATTGAAATTAAAAGTTATGGTTAAACACTGCTATGGTTCTATTATCAAGCATTATTATATTTCTATATTAATACAGATTTCGCCAAAACTACACTGTGAATAAATAGCATTAAAGACAAACAATATTAATCTATTCTCAATTTGACCACAGACTAAAGAATAACAAAAGTTTCACAATAGACAATACACATTCTTATTCTCTATAAGTGTGGGAAATCTCATACTCCTCCGTCCGCGTAATTTTCGTAAAAAGGTGGTACAAAGTTTTTGCTTCACGTACTAATACACTACTTGCGTACTAATATAGATAAAAAATCTAAATTGAAGACCTGCATGTGGAAAACAAGGCACAGTTGCAGTAATCGATATACGCACACCAGTTGACTTATCCTTTAGGACTATACTAATATTCAAGTCAGGATGAGAAAAAAATCATTACATTCTTCTTTAACCATGTCTTGTAGGTAGGCACATGGAGTGTGGGTTTGGTTAGACTGGCACCGCAAGCGTCTTCAAGCGGCCTCGTAAAACTAAAGTTGTTGGACGCTGTAGCCTTCTGGCAGTTTTCAAAGTTTTAGGTTCACGACATTACCCTATGTGAGGTCTAACATACATCTAAATAGCTGTGAAATATCGTTTATTGAGTGTTTTCTGAGGTTTTCGTGTTCATATTTTGAAGCCGTCGCGGCCTAAAGGATAAGACGTCCGATGCATTTGTATCTATTGCGATGCATTGGTATTCAAATCCCAGGCGGGTTACCAATTTTTCTAATGAAATACGTACTCAACAAATGTTCACAATTGACTTTCACGGTGAAGGAATAACATGCTGTAATCAAAATCAAACCCGCAAAATTATAATTTGCGTAATTACTGGTGGTAGGACCTCTTGTGAGTCCGCACGGGTAGGTACCACCACCCCACCTATTTTTGCTGTGAAGCAGTAATGCTTTTGGGTTTGAAGGGTGTGGTAGCCGTTGTAACTATACTGAGACCTTAGAACTTATATCTGAAGGTGGGTGGCGCATTTACGTTGTAGATGTCTATGGGCTCCGGTAACCACTTAACACCAGGTGGGCTGCGAGCTCGTTCACCAATGTAAGCAATAAAAAAAAAACGCTTCAGAATGAGAGCCATATTTCGGGGTTTCTCGTGTCATGGTATCTTCTCCGAATTAAAAAGAGCCCTTAAAAGTGAGCAGTGACTCTCAGTGCCCATGTCTGAGAGTGACATTCATTATTTGAGTCCAAGTGGTTCCTTGCGGCATGTATCCAGTTCCTAATATATAAGGGCCAAAGTGACGCTCTCGTTATGTCATCGGACCGCAACTTGCGTAAAAGAATTAAAGATCATCCCTTGTTAGCTGCATATCGTTCATCGCTAATCCTTTGCCCGTAGAATTAACAAAAACAAGAGCTGTATTGTTGTTTGAGGCGCCTCAACGTTTGACAATAAGCGGTAATTTCTCAAGGAAACAATACAGGAAAAAATACTAAGGAAATGTAACGGATATCTATCGTAATGGTTCCGCAGGATTATTTATACTTCATTTAATAAATAATGATTTTGGATTGGTATAGTTGTTCAACAACCACTCAATGCTCGCCGTTACCATTTCAGTACAAACAAACAAATCTATAGAAATACATAAGTAGGTTTATTAGAGAAGCCCGTACTAATGAGCCAACTTAATGGAAAAGTCATTATCTTTCGTCGAACTAAGCTTCACTAACTATATATAAGTTCATGTCTCATGAAGTGTGACCACAGGAGACCGCAACAACAACTTCTTTATTCTATTACGCTTACCTTGTGTGTTTTTGCTAATAAAAACATGGATTGCAATGTTCACATATATTATACTACTGGCGGTAGGACCTCTTATGAGTCAAGCCGCTGTAACTATACTTGAGATCTTAGAACTTATATCTCAAGGTGGGTGGCGCATTTATGTCGTAGATGTCTATGGGCTCCAGTAACCACTCAACACCAGGTGGGCTGTGAGCTCGTCCACCCATCTAAGCAATAAAAAAATATAAATAAATAAATAATGGATTACCTAGGTTTCGCGTCGAGCTTTTTGACGATTTCGTCGATTACGGTTATCAGGTTCCCTATACCTGTTTCTAGTGCTAACCTGTAGGTGTCCAGTGACAGTGTTAGTATCCTGACAGTGTAAAATTTACCGCAATTTTTATCTATACACAAAAATCGGATAGATACATATATCATAAAACGAAATGACTTGACACGGGATGTAAAATCTGGCAATAAATAAAAAATATTTGATTTTGACTAATCATTTTGAAGACTACATTAACGACAACTTATCATTGGCAGCGTTCGGTGATATATTATCAAACACCTTTGTCAGCATAATTCGCGTGACGCGTTAACTTTATTTCCACAAATCGTCAGTGCACGATCAACAGCCGCGTCACCCGGGTGCATTCATAACTTTAACATTTCATTGCTTTAATTAATATTTTAACAATTAGCGATTTTAAGCAACATAATCTTTAAATAACAAACACACTGCAACCTACAGGAAGTTCTCAAAATTTTCATATCACGATACGAAATAGCTCGTCAACGCAGTTGACCGTTGATGTGACGACCGTTCTTGAAAAATGCTGCGAAAATAATTAGAAAAGTAGTTCCCTGCCTTGGAATTTACTAAAATAGTTACATTATAATCATAATCAGATAAATAGCTCCAGAAGATTGAGAGAACAAACAAACAGACTTTAATTTTCATTTAAAAATACTTTACTCTTTGAATATTAAACTGTGCTCTATCAGACCATGGAATGTAGTCCAGTTCAGGCTTACACGAAGACTTACAAGTTTTGGGGTTGTCAAAATATTTTAATGTGACTCGCTGTGACTAGCCGACTGTATAGTATTACCACCTCATGATACCAGTAGTATTCCGCTTACCGTCCTCGTCGAACCCGTCGCTTGCGACGAAGGGCTCGACGAGCGAATTAACCCATAGACACAGCCCACTGAGTTTCTCACCGGATCTTCTCAGTGTGTCCCGTTTCCGATCCGGTGGTAGATTCTGCGAAGCACTGCTCTTGCTAAGGTCAGTGTTAGCATCACTCCAGTTTGAGCCCCGTGAGCTCACCTACTAGCTAAGGTTACGCTGAAATAGCCTCTCAAGGCTATCAGCTTAGGTAGGAAATAATAATAAAAAAATAGTAGTAATAAACATATTTGGACAACAGCCCACGAGGTTTCTATGTTGTAGTTTTTCCACTAATAAAATTGAACCCTAAAAAGCAATTAGTTATGTTTTGTTTACAGGGACACTAGAGGCGACGATTTTTCACTTTTAATCTCTTGTCTGAGGCCGATTGTCTTGATGACGTCATTCTTATTTTTGCCGCCCACAGCAAGAAAAGAAAGGTTTTATTAGTACAATGCTCACCCCTAACTTTAATTGTTTGTTGTAAGATTAGATTAATTGTTTTAGTGGCTTTATTTTTGTGAGCCGAAGCGAGGCTCGGGATCAGGTTTTCTTTATCCTTATCACGAATATTATTTTTAATTGACTGACGTTATTCATGTCATGTCACCGCCATACAGATTATGATCAGTTTTCGAAACACTCCAGACTCTATGAGCACTGCTGGTAGACGCTCAATGTTCAGTCTTAGACTTTTCACGTGTGTGACACGCAAGGAACCATTAGGCCAGAAGTGTTTACGAAACTTGGATATTTGACATAATAATTTTTCGAGGTGGGCGACAACATTCGTCATTTGAATACCCGAAGGTTGTCACTTAAGATCGAAAGGACCATTAACTTGTCTACCCGTAAAATTCGTTTTGGAACTGCCGAATAATATTCAAGAGAAATAAACAAGGTCATAACAAGCATCTTCTATGAATAATAAATCGTTTTAATACGACAAATATGAATTTAAATGGACCTATTATGGAGCTTCATATTCAAGGCAATGTGTTTTACTTTTTACTGAAAATACATTTTTACGAGCTAACGATGATACCTAACGTTGCGACTCCTTATAGTAAATCTGTGTTGTCTGTGCTAGAGATAACTCTATCAGTTTCCGAACACTCTGGATTTATTATCGTATGATAATATTCGGCGGTGCGTTTAATGACGAAAATATTTTTTGTAAAAAAAATTAATTCCGGTATAGAGAATGTATTACGTTAATTTAGTGATGGTTGGATGTTTCTAAGGCTGTATGCTTGATAACACTAAAACTGTCTTTTTCCACCGCGAAGGAAACATAAGTTCCTAAGTTATAACCATTTATAAGTTATGGTAGCCATTATAAATCATAGTTGAGACTTCAGGGTAATCTTAGATTTTATTAAATCCCACGTTCAACGAACTCATGCTGCTAATTTCTAGTGTAAGCTTAAGCTTCTTTATCATCAGACTACCGACGGCTACAACTGGATACATACCTCTTTTTTGCCTTGGTAAATAGACGATCATACGGCCCACCTGATGTTGAGTGAACACCGTTGCTCATGACCATTAATTAATGGCCAGGACACAACCACGCAGCTGTTTACCGCGAACCCTTCCTCAAGGTTCACCGCAACTATGTTGTGATAGTATACAAGAAATAATTCTGAAAATACTGCAAAACTTGTCTGAACTAAGTTTTTAACCGAAACCTACATTCCAAATGTTCACGATTGACGGTGAAGGAATAACATCGTGTAATAAAAACCCGCAAAATTATAATTTGCGTAATTACTGGTGGTAGGACCTCTTGTGAGTCCGCGCGGGTAGGTACCACCACCCTGCCTATTTCTGCCGTGAAGCAGTAATGCGTTTCGGTATGAAGGGTGGGGCAGCCGTTGTAACTGTACTTGAGACCTTAGAACTTATATCTCAAGGTCGGTGGTGCATTTACATTGTAGATGTATATGGGCTCCAGTAACCACTTAACACCAGGTGGGCTGTGAGCTCGTCCACCCATATAAGCAATAAAAAAAAGTTTTAAAGGTATTAATAAATAAAGTTATCAGTAGGTTAATAATTAGATAAAAGTAAACAAACACTGCATCTCTAAAAGAGATTGAGAAGACACAAAAATTTGCGAGACATTTTAAAGAAATCTTCAATCGGTTTAAATGCCGCAATAAATCCGACGCTCCGACAATATATCCGCACGTCCCCGCACCCACGGATATATCCGACAGACGGCAGGTAACGATTCAATCCGTTTTATTTTACATTTGTGTTTGTAATATAACTTTATAGTCGTGTACTTTGTTGAAGGCATTCATTTAATTTAGCGTGAATGTAAGCCATATTTTTGTAAGTTTTGTTTGTTTTTATTCCATTGCAGGCGGACGATCATACGGCCCACCTAATAGTGAGTAGTTACCGTCGCTCATCATCATCACCATCATCTCAGCATGTCCACTGTCCACTGCTGAACATAGGGCTCTTTAACTGATCTCCAGTGTGGCTGGTCCATTGCCACCAGCACCCGACGTGACCCAGCAATTCTCTTAAAATTGATGGTTCTGGTTTCTAGTTTTTCTACTAGAGTGTAATATAGAAGTAAAAACTTTTTTAGCACCACCGTTGCATAATTTGATACTCGATGATTTTTTTTATTTTTTTTTTATTGCCTTGTATGCAGACGAGCGTACGGTCCACCTGATGGTAAGTGGTTACCGTCGCCCATGGACTTCAGGTATGCCAGGAGCAGAGCCAAGCCGCTGCCTACTGCTTAATACTCTTCACAAGCCTTGTTTGAAGAAGGACATGTCATAGCGCTCGGGAAACACCGTGGAGGGGAGCTCATTCCATAGCCGGATGGTACCTGGCAAAAAAGACCTCTGGAAACGCACTGTAGATGACCGCAGTGGCTCCAGGTAGTATGGATGAACTCTACTCCGGTGGCGGGCGGTGCGATGGTAAAAACGAGACATTGGTATCATCTCGAACAATTCCTCAGAGCACTCCCCATGGAACATGCGGTACAAAATACAGAGGGAACCGAAGTCCCTCCGCAGACCCAGAGGCTCCAAACGATCCGTGAGAATGAGATTATCGACAATCGGAACGGCTCTCTTTTGTATGGAGTCAAATGGAAGAAGCTGGTATTTGGGAGCCCCGGCCCAGAGATGGGAGCAGTACTCCACGCGAGGCCGGACTTGTGCTTTATAGAGCAAAAGTCTTTGTCCAGGCGTGAAGTACAGCTTCGCTCTGTTGAGGACTCCCAGCATTTTGGACGCCAACTTGTATGTATTAGGTTGTATAACTCAAATATGTACTCGAAAACCAACACTAAAAAGAGATGAAGAACGAGAATAGTTCTGAAGGTTTTATACCCACCGCGTGCGGGTTGTACGCTTGTTTTTTTACATTTTTAAATTGGTATTTACTTAAAATAATCTAGTAATACTCTGATGCTTGCAATTTCTACAGATATACAAGAGTCACTTGTAAATTTTCCTCGTTGAAACTGTTGAAATTACCCCATAAATATATGTAAAACGGTTCTGAAGCGGCGTTATGTCGTGCCAATAAATCCACAAAGCAGCAACACTTGCCTTGGTACATTCTATTTCGAATAAGTGTTAACCCGACACATCTTCGTGTGAAGAAAATTAAAGGTTGTAACAGCAGATTGAGATAACAATAGGACTGATAATAAAGTAGGCATTGACACTGCGTCTGTGGTATTCAAGGGCATGCATGGATATTTGTTAAGGAACATAGACGAGATTGTTATCCGCCTGGTCATAGATTACTGAATTGTTAGGACGTAATGTAATAGATTTTGACGAGATCGTGGACACCATGATTACCACCCCCATAGCTACGTCAGATAATTAAAGCCTCAATAATTATATTTTAATAGTACACCCACAATCTCTTCGATTCAGAGCACGTGACTAATTCGGACACATGTGGGTTTATAATACGATCTACCATCAGCCATTACGCAAATCAGTTTTGTGTCATTGTGGCCTAAAGGATAAGACGTCCGGTGCATTCGTATGTAGCGATGCACCGGTGTTCGAATCCCGCAGGCGGGTACCAATTTATCTAATGAAATACGTACTCAACAAATTTTCACGATTGACTTCCGCGGCGAAGGAGTAACATCGTGTAATAAAAATCAAACCCACAAAATTAAATTTGCGTAATCACTGGTGGTAGGACCTCTTGGGAGTCTGCCGGGTAGGTACCACCACGCCGCCTATTTCCGCCGTGAAGCAGTAATGCGTTTCGGTTCGAAGGGTGGGCTAGCCGTTGTAACTACCTATATACTGAGACCTTAGTACTTATATCTGGAGGTGGGTGGCGCATTTGCGTTGTAGATGTCTATGGGCTCCAGTAACCACTTAACACCAGGTGGGCTGTGAGCTCATCCATCATCTAAGAAATAAAAAAAAGCAGGTTTTAATTTAACTACATGATAATATTCCTTCATCGTACTAAATACGTATTTACTTTAAAAAAAAACTGAAAACAGCTATAGAATTTGAATAGTTGCATCACTAGATACGATTTTAGAAGCCTTTTCACCACGGTCGATCCCGGATGCGTTACGTGCAGTGTCAGCTAGCACTAGCAATCACTCATCGATCACACTCTGCTGTCTACAGCGACAAAAAAAATGTAAATTTAACAACCTTGTGCAGGATTTAAGGAGTGGATTTTAAAACGTTTCACATAAAAATTGTTGTTTTTAATTTTATTGTCCGTGGAGATATAAAAATGTCTCGCGTAGGGAGCTGAGCCGGCTCGGTTATGAATTGGCTTTGAGCATTACAAGCCGTCATAGAATATGAACGTACGTCATTAGTTTTCTTTTTAATATTAAGCTACTTTACGAAAAATTGCGTAGAGAAGAGAAGCATTTGACTAGGACATGTATGGAACCGGTAGTGCAAAGCAAAATGGGAAGAGGTCGACCGAAGAAGACATGGATGGAGTGTGTGAATGATGATATGAGAGAAAGAGGAGTGAGTGTTGAGATGACGGCTGACAGAGGAGAATGGAATAGAAAATTTCGCTGTGTCGACCCCACTTAGTGGGATAAGGTAAAGACAAAGAAGAATAAGCTACTTTACGCAGTATTGTAGTCTTAGTTTGACATTACGTAAAATGACCACCGAAGTCAGATCTACACTAAGCTACTCTATGTTCGGTGTCTCATAGGTGACGTTGCAGGGTCGGCAGTTTGCTTGATATAATGCAGGTCGTTATTGCTCACAACCTATTTATTTATAATTGTCTCTGACTTGACCGGCTTAATGTTGCTTTTCATCTTGGATCTAATGGGGCTTTATATCTCTTGTTATGTGTTAGTGCATGTATGTAGCGCGTGTCACCTTGCGCTGAAATATGATAGTATTGTGTTTTAGCTTTCTGACTTTTCATCCGGCCCATCTGATGGCAAGCAGTCACTATCGCTCATGGACATCAGCAATGCTAGGAACATGGCCAAGGTACTGCTTACTATCGAAGATTGTCTTCAAACCTTGTTTGAAGAAGAACATGTCTTTGTGTTGGAGAATTCATTTTAAAGTCGGATGGTATGTGGCAGAAATAATTTCTGAAAATTAGCTGTACATGATGCAGAGATCTTAGTTAGCACGGTTCTCCTGTTCTCTGCTACGATGGCGGACGGTGCAATGGTAAACAAACTATAAACTTTAGAGAAAGCAATTTTTCAGTATTTTGCACTTTCGAAGACGGACTACCATACGGTCCCGGCCGTGAATGATTACCGTTGCTTTTGCCGTTCACCAGTAACCAGTAAAAGTCCAGTTCACCAGTAAAAGACCATTCAAAGGTATCTTCAATTGACTTCTTTATTGCTGTAAAATTAATAGCTAGTTTTAAGTGATTACTGGATCCTATCGACAGGTGTTATCTACCCGTAGTTAATGACGTTTTACACCTTGAAACATGAGTTCGAAAAAGAATGTTAATAGCAACTGTCCTGTTTTTAAAGAGGTATAAACACCCAAAACAGTGGTACTTTACCTGCGGTCGTGTAACATGCCTCACCACTACAACACCTTAAATAAAAAGGTCATAAGTACGAGGTCAAACAAGCTATTTAAGTCTCATATACTCAGTAATGGCCTTTACTGCCTCTCCGAACCTCGGGATGACGCATAGCTTATTGTGTCTTTATTGCGAGTTCATTCTTAGTTGCCAAATTTTATTCTAAATTGCATCTTATTTTTGTATTAAGATGTTTGAGCGAGGTTAATTTTGGTGAAGAGAATTTGAAACAGTTTTAAAATTTTATTGGCACATATGCTTCAAGGAAGTGACGTCAATATCGTGCTTTAAGACAGGATTACACGAAAAATTGAGACCAAATTAGGTAAAGTAACTAAGATGTCTAGTACATTTAACATCAATCCGCCTCCTTCCTGAATCGCATTCTTCATCTCTGAGGACTGTGACCATCTCCTCCCATTATCCTTCTGTGGACGATGTTCCGTCATCTTCCTCTGTTCTTGACGGCGTGTATGGCATCGTAGACTGTGGTATCCAGAGGGGTGCGGATTTGGTTGTACCAGCGCATTGCGGCCACGAGATCCTGTGCCTGCCAATCTTGCCAGTTACTTACCATCCATTTTTCAAGATTGTCACCGTTCTTCCTGGTAATGTGACCGAAGAACTCAAATATCCTTTTGAGGCAGATGATAGAGAGCCTGATTTGGATATTGAGGTGTTTTAATATGGATGCCTTAGTCCGATATGCTTTCCACGGGATTCTTAGCATCTTCCTCCAGCACCACATCTCGAAGACATCAATGTAGTGGCGAGCAACCGAGTGTACTTAATGCAACTTCGTACGGGGAGGCACCACCAGTAGGACGTTTTAAAGTTTTATGCTCAAAAGTTCCACCTGAAATCATAAATTTATATTGGTATTAAACAAATTAATTTGCAACAATTTCATCGGTTGCAAAATTTGATTTGAAATTTACCGATGAAAAGTAATGCGTTTTGGTTTCAACGGTGGGAGTTCATAATAGACGATTCAGCAGTCGTAAAATAGAGACTGACCTCAAATTTCAAGGTGGTTTGCGGAATAAATTCTCGTTTTATTGTGTATGGGCTTCAGAAAAGAAAATATATTATAAGTAATCAGACCTTCACTTAAGTGGGTAAGCAGTTAAGATATTATTATGTTTTGTGCTGTGTGTTCGTATTCACCTGTATTGGTTGATCATAATTGAACGTTCCGAATATGCTTAACATCACTGTTTTGCCATAGAACACTCACTTGGCATGATTTATAGGATAACCCTTGTCCCAATAGGTATATTCTTAACAACAAGCACTCACTTTATACCTTGTTACACATAAATAACTAGTGCACACAATTACGTCTCACAATTGCTTTAAAAATACAATTAGGTAAACATCGAAATACAAATACAAAAGAGGAGACCGATTAATTTTATTGTCCTTAGCTAATTCTATCAAAGACTCGTTCGCTTTAATAGCGCAAAACAAAATAAGACCCTTAAAAACTAATGTACAGCTTTAAGACCGCAAATACCTCTTTGTGACTCCGGGCCTTGCTCTCTAAGAAGACCTGGCTACACGAAATATTCCACGAAAACAAAATACCCATGCAATTTTCGTTCTTACAGCTTAGAGAGAAGCTACATTTTCCAGTAATACGGTACCAAGATTTCGAAGCGAAGCAAGATAGCGAGCAGATTAAAAAGTTGGAATTCGGTCTCGCAGTGTCATTGTAAGTGGAAAATGAGTTAAATAAGGCAATACATTTTAATTAGGGGGGGCAGGATCGGGTCTTTATTCGGGGCGCGATAACTCTCCGTCTTTATTAATTGAATTTCATGTTTAATTAAGTCGAAGAAGACGCACAGATAATCCGACCGCTGATCTTTCCGTTTGTTCTAAGGAAGATGTAATTTAAGTTGCTGTATCTTTAAGAGAAAATTTTTAGGACGCGATTTGTTTTCCTTTTCGAATTAATTGAAATTTTCCATTTGTATTCCATACACTTTATGGTTTAGAGTTGATAAACTGCTTTTCTAAGACGTTTATTCAGTAAAATTGGCAAACTTGAGATATTACAAAATAACTTGCAATAGACACGATAGCAGACGTTAGAACTTCACGACGAAAGTGTTCTTGTTAATACGTCCATCACTCGGCAAAGCTGCAGCAGTGGTGCGATATAGCCCACTGAGTTTCTCGCCGGATCTTCTCAGTGGGTCGCGTTTCCGATCCGGTGGTAGATTCTGCGAAGCACGGCTCTTGCTAGGGTACGTGTTAGCAACGTCGTCAGGTTTGAGCCCCGTGAGCTCACCTAATAGTTAAGGTTACGCTGAAATAGCCTCTCAAGGCTATCAGGTTAGGTAGGAAAAAAAAGTTCGATATGAAGTCGTCGTGGCCTAATAGGTAAGACGCGTGGTGCGTTCGTATTGAGCGACACAACTGTGCCAGTGTTCGAGTCCCGCAGGCGGATACCAATTTTCTAATGAAATACGCACTTAAAAAATGTTCATGAACGACTTCCATGATGAAGGAATAACAACAGGTAAAATTATAATTTTCGTAATTACTGTTAGTAAGGCGTGCTGGGAGCCCGCACGGGAAGGCACGGTATCAGCAGCACATATAGGTAGGGTAGCAAATCTGCTTATATCTGCCATGAAGCAGTAAGGCGTTTCGGTTTGAAGGGGGTGGCAACCGTTGTACTAAAAAACTGAAACTTATAACTATAATTGGCGGCATATACATTGTGGACGTTTATTGGCTCCGGTAACCACTTAACACCAGGTAGGCCGTGAGCTCGTTCACCTTATTTAAGCAAAAAAATACATAAATATATATTCAAAAATATATATGAAGATACACGAATTTTTATTCCGGCAGAATTAACGCGTGTGTAAACGTGGGAAACGCCTAGTGACTCGCGTAACTAGAAGACCAGCAATACCATAGAAAAGCAAATTTGGGTATATATATAAATCTTCAGCAAAATGCTGTACGTTATGATTTTGCCTCATAACTGGCAAATGCAGAACTAAACCTTACACGGCCATAATACACTTTATCAAGATATGAGCAATAATTTATCCAAAGATGTTCTCATGGGCTGTCGCTTGGAGCAATTAGTCCCTCACGATCTTCCGAGGGCCGTTACTGATAAGACGCTCAGACCCTTAATAGTAAAGGGCGTTAATGTACTTGAGACGAGGTGTGCTTGAATCTCTATGAGGACCAACTGCTCATATTTATAACACCAAATGATACGAATGTTATTTCTGTGTCAAGTATGGGAGCAGAAATTGGTACACCATTCAGTGGAATGTTGAGAACGTGGTAAAACAGATAAATACAAATAATCTACGAACTATCTATCTATCTTTCAACCCACATACGTCTACTGCTGGACATAGGCCTTCCCCAAACCTCACCACAACGACCGGTCCTGGACTGGCATTGAGTGTATTCCCGCGAATCTCAATAGACTGTAGGTCTACTTTATGAGACCTTATGTGCATACACAAACTAGTGGTATATAATTTCTCATGAGCTGATACTGAGCTTAAACTGTTTCTACCGTCCTGAATTATGAAAGCTCTTACTACGGAAGCAACGTGGTCTCGAAGACATATTGCAAGATGACTCTGCGTAGATGCCTAAATGTCGATCAACCGTTTTTATTTTAGAAACAAACAAGAAATTTTACGATGTCCTATCGCAAAGGAAGCAATTAAGTGCACACTAAAATTTTAATTAGTACGGTCGCGCGTGTAAATCACGGGCGGGACCGCGCGCAGTTATACGTCAAAAACGATATGTCGCAGGCCGCCGTAAAATGAAATGAAAGCGCGAAGTGTGTTCAGTCAGCTATGCATTGTGAGTTCTGTAGAATTAAACTCAATTTTATTGCTATCAAAGTAAATGATTTAGTCCTTTTTGTTTTAGCGTAAACCTTTCAGTCTCACTATGAGCATCAGTCAAGCTGCTGCCAATCGCTTGGAGTTCTTTTCAAACTCGTTTCATTGTCATAAAAATCGGTGCATAAAGAAAACTGCGCAATAATAATTGCAATCTGTAAAAGTGAAACTCCACTAATTTTATGCCAATTAAGACAGAGCTGATTCAGATATCGGACTTGCTTTACGCATTATTTGTTTGCGAAAAGATCAGAACGGAGGGTTCTTAAAATTTCTACAGAACATTTTCAAAATGAAAGAGAAACTCCTCACGAGTGACATCATTTGGGGCCAAAGGAAACGACTAGTTAAGTAAAATTTTCACTAGATCTTACTTATGAAACTATACTCTTGGTAGGCAGTGGCTCAGTTCTGCCTTTATCATTGCTGATGTCCATGGGTATTGGTGTCCACTTACTATTACGTGGGCCGTGTGCAGCTTTAACTTAGAATTTAGTTGTTTTTTTTAAGTTAATTACAAAACTATATGAATGTAATCACGATTTATAAAAATGCGTAATTACATCGGGTCCCAAAAATTCCGACAAACCATAACTTTTGAAAACTTTCAAAATCACGCTTTTCAACCTTATTTATCAGCATAAAGCGATTGTTGATTTTACATACTAAGTGTAAAACAATTATGAACTTACCTCTCCAGATATAAATGATAGAATCCCTTGAAACTTTAACATTAGAATAACAAATTTACATTTGCTGTCATAGAAGTGATTTGTGAGGTGATTTCATTACAATGCAGAAATGATCATTACCTTCAGAAAGTGACAGTCTCTTGTTCTTTTTGTGAACTAGCTACTACGCCTTTTGAATTTCTTCTTTTCTTCCCCATCCTTCCTCCCTTTTTGTTGAAAATTAGTCCAATATTCGTATCATCAGTTTTGAAAATGACATTTAATTTTTATGTTTTGCAATGTTGACAAATCATTAAAATGGTGTATCAGCTTATTTCTTTCACAAGTCAATTTTACAAAACAAAGATAAGGCTTAAGATGCCAGGTGGACTTTTAAATCCTCCGCCCAACCAAAGCAAACATATATTTTAACAACTGCACATTTAATTTTGTATGTCCGTCAACCTTATTTTATGAGCCAATTAAATTTACAAGTCAATTTTATGTGTAGGATGTTAGTTTTCAATGCGTTCATTGTTTTCTGACTACATAACGCACACATATGTTTCTGTTTTGATTAAATCCCAAACATCTCAGATGAGATAGCCAATTTTATCATGGGTAGTGCCGTGTTCAATCCTAGGACGAATAGCATTATACCTAAGTAAAATATGACATATTGGATTTCCAAACATTTACAATGGAGTGGTTTAGTGGATGGCTGTTGTCATTCTTGGCAATCCCGCATACCCCGAGTGACCTAGTTAGCATTCAGACATTAAGTTGTAGGATACTATTATTACACTCTTGTAGTCTAATTATCTCTAGTTTCTATAAGAAAAAGACAGGAGCTAGGTACCAAATCTCATTTTTAATTGAACCAGTAAAGTGTAACAAAAATGAATGATTCATATCAGGTTCAGGATCAGGAGTCCAATCAGGTATTTACTGTTCACAGATCAAACGGTACTGGAAATTTGCAGTGTGTCTATTTAGTGCTCACGGACACCTGCTGTAAAGTAGACACCGGAGTCCATAGACACTAAGCTTGTTTTGTATAACAAATTTAAAAGTTCGGCTAGTTTTTGATTCCTAAAATGGTCGATTCGCAATTACCAAAATGCAAAGATGCATGTAAAGAGTAGCCAAATAATATTACGAGATTTGTGACTACTATAGTGTTAACATTTAACCTGACTAATAAAGACGATTTATAAGGAATATTACTTATCGTCATAGGAGTCGGCGCGGGTCGCACATACCCCATCTGTCTCGTTATTTACACCCAAACAATTCGGTTGCGATTTGATCGCCAGTCGTGATTTACACTGCACTTACCAATGCCAAAGCGATCTGGAGATATCATGTTATATTTTGTCTGTCCCTGTAATCAGCGGCTATAGAAACGAATGGAGACGAATTTTATATAAGCCTTAAAATAAGAAGTCGTCGTGGCCTAAAAGATAAGACGTCCGGTGCATTCGTGTTGAAGCGATGCACCGGTGTTCGAATCCCGCAGGCGGGTAACAATTTTTCTAATAAAATACGTACTCAACAAATGTTCACGATTGACTTCCACGGTGAAGGAATAGCATCGTGTAATAAAAGTGAAACCCGCAAAATTATAATTTGCGTAATTACTGGTGGTAGGACCTGTTGTGAGTCCGCGCGGGTGGGTACCACCGTCCTGCCTATTTCTGCCGTGAAGCAGTAATGCGTTTCGGTTTGAAGGGTGGGGCAGCCGTTGTAACTGTACTGAGACCTTACAACTTACATCTTAAGGTGGGTGGCGTATTTACGTTGTAGATGTCTATGGGCTCCAGTAACTACTGAACACCAGGTGGACTGTGAGCTCGTCCACCCATCTAAGCAATAAAAAAAACCACACAAAATGGGGTGCTGGTTTTGTGGAAACAATAAGCTATTAAAGAAATTCATATTTAATTTAAACATTTTTCTTATATATATTTTGTAACATACAAAGATAGGCTTATATAGATGAAGGTTGTTACAACCGCTATACACTTATATGTACATCGAGAATGCCAACAGCGTCTATTATGTATAATTATTAATGGGGCTCAGCGGCTAAGAAATCTTTTCTGATCTTCTTCTCACAGAAATAAACAAAATTGAAGCAAGCAGTAAGCAGTATTCATGGTTTTTGGTTTGTAATTTATCTATTTGCATCAATAATACCATATTATTATATGACCTACAAGTTTTTTAAAACCTTACGAAAATATCAGTAATAAGATATCTCCATGACTTTGTCCAAGTATTGTCCAAGAAACTGTCCTCTAGAGAGCAATAGACAGCCTCAGGCGAGGGCGACCACACTTTATCATTCATCCGATCCGATAGTCCACATTGTAGTGCCCATCTTGAGGGTTCATAGCGATACGTAAATGTTTTGAAGAGTTTTTGTCTATAAATTTGTGACGTATTGTTCGATTTACTCTACACGGAAAATTTACCGCATTAGATAAATATAAAGAGAACTAAAATTTCTCTGTTGAGCCAGATGTATCTAATAGATTCGTGAGATTACGGAAACCTTAGTTTTTAGTAAAATGTCTTTAGTTTACCTGTATGATAACTACGCAAGATATGCCGTCAAAAAAAAGTCAACAAAATCTATGAAAATATGTTGAATTAATTTTTAACATTTTATTATTATAATAATACATGTTAATACTCGTAGTTAATAGTAGATTAAGTAGTCTAACTGCTTATATTATTATGCGTATATTGTGTGTAAAATGATGTGCTTATATTATAATTTAGATTGTCTCTCGTTATCATGTTGTTTTGTCCAGTAGTGGTCAGGAATTTTATGTATACACTCAGCACATTTGTCTTGCTTGGTCGTACGCACATGGCTTACCTTACAAGTCAGACTTTTTTACTTGTTGTTACTTATTGTGTATCTTTTTAACATGTAATGTGTACTGTTTGCCCAATAAAAAAAACATAATATATATAAAATATGTAATTCATATATACAGCAATAAATAAATAATGTAAAAAATGAAACACAAATGAATCCAGAAACTCAAGCTAGTACTAGGACAAGGGGCACCGGACACTGCCTCTAATTAACCGTTAACTACCAAGTTTTATTGCCTCACGCACTTTAGGGTTATCGCTAAGTTTGAATTGTTCACATGTAGTTTAGTGGCCGACAAGAATTATAGTTTGGGGACTCGAATTCAGGAATTATGTGCTCGTGTCAATTAGGGTGATTGATATCTATATATATTACATACTTAATTTGTAAATTTCGAAGAATCTACCGCATTCGGTAAGACGCGTTATTTAAATCGAAATCATTTAGTTCAATTTGGCTGTCATTTAACATTACGTTTAATCTACAGTTGAAGATACAGTCTACAATCAGTTCAAATAAAGCTACAGTTTTGAAAAGTACCAATGAGTTGTTGAGGAGAACAGTAGAAAGACGAGAATGTGAAAGATGAGGAAGATCTTTTTGCAAAATCTTCTTCTTCTTCGTCGCATACTGAGGGTCGTGACCACCTTGGTTTAGTTTCTGCACCAGCTTCCTCCAACTTTGTTTGGATTCAACCTGCTTAATGGCGCCCGGGACGTTGGTGTTTGTGGCCTCCTTGACAATGTCCGTCCACCTGGTTGGCGATCCACGTGACCTACAACTATTAGTTTTTCCAAGTTCGTCAGGATTTCGTCAGGCCACGTGTCCGAAGTACTTGAGGAGACGCTGTATACATATTGTAGGTGGACGGGTCTTGACGTTTAGCTCCGAGAGAATTGACACATTTTTGCAAAATATTCATAGCCAAATAAGAAATGAAGTTTTAACATATAAATCAAGACTCGTTCTCATGATGAAGACTGAAACTAACTACGACTTCTATTTAGACTAGGTACATTTTAGTCTTAGACCGTTAGTCATGAACACATCACTATTCAGTCTAAAATGGCAAGGAATTATGCTTTTCAACAACACGTTTAAAAGTCTAGATAGAAATCAAGAATTATAATTATTGTATGCCCTGTTTAATTTTACAAAATACCGGTTACGTCCTTTTGAACATCCAAATATAACAAAGGAAGATCTAACGTAAACTTGCACCTCGAATGTAAATGCAAACAAAATGAAACATCATTCATGAGCTTCACAAAACACCCTCGGATACAACTTTAGCATTATTCAAATAACTATACAAACGAGTTACACCGGCTTCTATGCAAATCGACGCTTCGACAAAATGAACTCTCGACCGAATTTTAATAAAAAAACCCGTGAAATTTCCTCTTTTCCTCCCTCCTAATGAAACGGTAAGGTATTTTCCGCAATTTAATCAAATCATGGACTCTCTTGTATTTTTCTGAGTCATTTATTTTTAATTTCGAACAGCCGACGCTCGGTGTGGCCCGTGCACCCAACGTTAGGGTGTTTCGAGAAAATAATGCGCTATTGAATTTTGTTTGATTGCGATTATTGTTGATTAAACTAAGAGAGACGTTAGATTCTCTATGTTGTGTTCTGTATGTTCGATACGAAGTGCTCTGAGCAATTGTTTTAATTGATCTCTTGCACGATATATTTTTTATTTTTTGACGTGACAACGTCTTACAATTCGATGGAGCCGGCTGCACGCACGAAAAAACATGACTCATGCGGCGTTGCCTCGCTCTGAGGCGTTCCATTTAAGGCTTGAAGTGCAAGCGAGAGCGCGCAACGAGCGACAAAGACGTTGTCACGTTCAACTATCGTCAGTAAACCGACTTTACAGACAATCGATTTTTTTATTGCTTAGATGGGTGGACGAGCTCACAGCCCACCTGGTGTTAAGTGGTTACTGGAGCCCATAGACATCTACAACGTAAATGCGCCACCCACGTTGAGATATAAGTTCTAAGGTCTCAAGTTGAAGCGGCCTGCACAACTCATTCTGGTGCTGCCCAGTGCACATATTTTTTTTTTTTTTTTTTTTTTNGGAACGGAATCGGGAGCGCGACCGAGCTTCATAACGACGGGACGGTGGTCTGAATCTAACTCTGAAACTACTTCGATCGAGTGTAAGCGCAGAGTTACGTTTTTTAATAACGCTATGTCGAGTATATCCGGGCGATGCGCGATATTTAGCGGGTAGTGAGTCGGGATTAGCGGAGTGCACATATTGTTAGGGGGTGGAGCCTATTGCAGAACAGGTTCAGTCAGAAAACGTCAAGGAAACACATCTGCCATTAGAAAATATGCTAAAGCTACAAAATTACATTTCGTAATAAAAGTTTAAGTTTTTTAAGTTGGCTGAAATGTTTTTCACTTCATTGTGAGTGGGTATAGAGTATGTATAACGACGGGTGTAGCTTTTATAAACTATATATACTGTGTTTAGTTATTTAGTTATATTTAGTTATAATAAGTATCTATTTCATGAAAATAATATATATCTTCAATAAAATAAAAATCAAACCCGCAAAATTATAATTTACGTAATTACTGGTGGTAGGACCTTTTGTGAGTCCGCACGAGTAGGTACCACCACCCTGCCAATTTCAGCCGTGAAGCAGTAATGCCTTTCGGTTTGAAGGGTAGGGCAGCCGTTGTAACTATACTGAGACCTTAGAACTCATATCTCAAGGTGGGTGGCGGCATTTACGTTGTAGATGTCTATGGGCTCCAGTAAACACTTAACACCAGGTAGGATGTGAGCTCATTCACACATCTAAGCAATAAAAAAATAAATAATGTTTCCGCCCGGGATCGAACCGGGGGCCTTCTGCGTGTTAGGCAGATGTGATAACCGCTACACCACGGAAACTACAAACACGTTATTCAAAAAGTAAAAGTATTAATATATTTTATTTTTATTACAATCAAATATCCGAAGACCGTTTAAACATACACATGTATTTAATGATGGTGTTTGCGGAGCGTATCGTGGGCCCAAGCGATCATATTATCTGATCTGGGAAATTATTTTAATAATATTATATTTATGAAGGATCCCTTGCAACCTACTTCAATTGTAACCGAAAACTATTTGGTTTCTTAAGCTATCTATGTATGTACATAGTGTATAATATATTAGCATCTATTTACAGCGTTAATTTTTGACTGAATCCATTTCATGAAAGATCTATCCTGCTGATAACAGAATTGTTTTTCTAACTTCGGCTAATGTCCAAAACTGCTTAGGCTACTGATTTTGAAGATAATAGATAATAGATTTTGAGTATTTTTTTATTTTAGAAAATATTATATTTATTTTAGAAAATATCTGTAGGCATATTTAAAAGTTGTCAACATAATCGCATTCAAACAGGGAAGTCATATTAAACAAAGCTATAGCAAAGCGCGGCTTGGCTTAGTTAGTGTGCCAATATATTATTCATAATCAGATCAATTAATAAAATAAAAACAAAAAATCAAGTATATTTTCATCCTCCGTTTGTCAACTAATTTAATTTTTTTTGTTTTTAGTATCCGTAACGAAGAGCGTTATGGATATTAAAAACAAAAAGAGTTTTTGTATCGATTACAAAAAAAAACAAAATTGGATCTATTTCGTCGTTTTTCCACATTTGTAACAAAATATTCAGTAACAAAAAAATTATGAAGCAAATGTAGTACACAAAATGAAATTAATTTGGTAACCTATTGATTAAAATTTATATTTAATGAGCCCGCAATGCAGATAAAAGAAGCCCACGAGGTCGTTGGCCCCTCGCCTCTGCTGATTATCAATTACTTTACATTGCGTGTTCCTTAAAGACACTTCTGAAAACCGCTGCACTTGATTCGTTTGCCAGGATAGTCAATGTATTTGATAAGTCTAGGTACTTATCAGCGGCCTTCGGTTCCTCGATATATACATATTTACAAATTATAGACGTCTTATCATTGATGTAATAATTTTTTTACAATCACTTAATCGATGAATTTACGATCTCTTATTAATTCACAAGCCGCTATCACTGGCGGTAATCTATATTGGATCAACTTTCATTCAACTATTCGGCTTCCTTTTTAACATATTATATTATTAAAAATTTAAATATGCTAGCCACCAGTTTCCGTGGTGTAGCGGTTATCACATCTGCCTAACACGCAGAAGGCCCCCGGTTCGATCCCGGGCGGAAACATTTTCTTTTATTGATTTTGCTCATAGCTTTGAGGACTTAATAGACAAATATATGTGATCGTCGTGAGTAATACACAGTAGTCAATATCCATAGACAAATTAACTTCTTTAAATTATTCTAATATATAAAAAGGCGAGAAAAGAGGGTAGGCGAAGCGTAAGAAAATGAAAATATGCTTGACTTTAAACTATACCTCTCGATAAGTTTTCAACAGAATATTCTATGAGAATCTTCAATGAGAAGACGAGCTTCGGGCCTGCTCAGCATATATATAAAGATATCAAAACGTGATTGTCTGTAACCACTTCGAAATACCAGACGAAAGTCTTAAATGATGTTGAAATTATCTTCGATATTTATCAGTGAAAAAAATAAATTCAGCAAATCAAGAAATCATCATCATTAACAATTACCGATATTAAGACGCGTCATGATCCTTTCTAGACGGCACCTAGGACGGATATAAATGTTTTATTAAGTGAAAGTACTCGTAACAGAGATTTCGATCTAATATGTGTGGGCGGAGAGTGTAAATTAACTTAGAAGCTATTATAGTGTCACTACTGCTATTGGCTTGCTTTCGTTATTTAACAGTAATAGGATACCACCATTTCCTTCAAATACTTTCTTTATAAGCCCTACCTGAGTGGTAGTGTAAGGGCACATTGTGAACCAGTGTGGATCGATAACATCACAGTTCTTCCATCGTTCTCTCCATTCTTTCCATGAAGTATTAGGCTCCGATTACAAGGACAATTTGGGAATTAATCCGATGGAATTTTAGCTTCTGTTTAAGATACAGATATCTAATGTTCCAAAATATTCAATTATATTATAACATAAATTGTAAGTAGTAAGTACTAAACACAGTGAACAAACATAAAGTAGTAACATTAGTAGTATCCCCGTGCGGGCCATACCGTTTCCGTTTACTTGGAACGCGGTAACTCAATTATAAGCGACAGGTCGGGCCGCGATAAATGCGTTTCGGCGGTGCTTCTTGTATTGCACCAGTTATGAGCGGTAGCGGTTAATTAATTTAAAAATATAAACCTTGCTGTTGAACTAGACCGTCACAGTCGTCGATTACACCTCATTTTCCTAGAAATAAATGTTATTATAATAAATTATAGGAATTTAGCAAGATAATACTGTTCATTCTAGCCTTGTCTAGAAATATTCAGGGGATATGAAGGTAATGGGTATCGACCATAGAACCTATGACGATCACGTGTTATTGCTCTATGCATTTTGTCAATGTTTAACGCTTCCCAGAGACCAAATTTCACGCTTCGACCTCATTTTTCAGTTGAGCATTCCAACAATTTGGGGCACCGTCTGAGCGGTGATGACAATTAGTTTAGACGTATAACAGTGTAGGTTCGACTCTCATTTATGCTTCAGCCGAAACACGACCGGCCATGATTTGACGAGAAAACCAGTTAAAATATAGCAAAAATTACTGGTGGTAGGACCTCTTGAGAGTCCGCACGGGTGCGTACCACCACCTTGCCTATTTCTGCCGTAAAGCAGTTATGTGTTTCGGTTTGAAGGGTGAGGCAGCCGTTGTAACTATACTTGAGACCATAGAACTTATATCTCAAGGTGGGTGGCGCATTTACGTTGTAGATGTCTATGGGATTCAGTAACCATTTAGCACCAGGTGGGCTGTGAGCTCGTCCACCTATCTAAGCAATAAAAAAATAAAATAAAACATACGCGCATAGATTCTTTCGTACAGATCGCTCGAATTTTGATAACAATTTATATTTATAATAAATCGCTGTTGCTGCTACCTTACGGCATTCCCCACCGGGCACGCGGTCGGCATAATTCATAGGCACTCACCTATACTTCGCACTCGGTTTAACTCGCTAACATTGATACATGGGCGCCGCAAGCTCCTCCACCTGAAATTCTATTGTTGATTACAATTTCAAGTTCACAAGTTTAGTCAAGAGCACTATTTCATTTGAGGGTAAGTTTCGATGCTCCTGAAGTTGTTTGTTGTAAATGGCTTTTGGGGTCAGGCTCTGTGGTGTCTATAAGAAGTGCTCGTAAGGAAATTTAATTAGATTGTTGATATAAATCATGTTTACACCCGGTTATTTGGTTTTCTCTTTTGGTATTGACGCGGCGAATGCTCATACTAAAAACGACAAATTTCTCAAAAAAGAATGTTCAGCATTGTAGTGAGGTGTCAAAACAACCTTGTTGTCATATACCTTGGTATATAAAATTGACGATTCCAAACGGTACTCAGGGTTGCCGTGGTTCCTACGCGCTCCCGTAACCGATAGACGTCAACTGTTTGTCGATTTTTAGTCGAAATATCAAGACGTGCACATCACAACATGAATGCTGCGCTGAACTTGAAACAAAGAGTGGAAGTCTATTATATTGTGTTGTAACCGCAGTACCAGAGTTAGAAGCACCGACGCAGCTTAATCTCTCGAAAATATTACAGTAATTAAATTACCTATTATTCTCAAAAACTTAACAAACTTATACTGCTTGATATAGATACAATAAATTCGCCATCCAAGATAGGCTTTATTTCCCAAACGTAACAAAAACTATCGAATTCCAAATGAGTCCCGTAAATTTACCTAATCCCGACATTAACCAAACTTTTTCCGACACTCGAAAACAGTCAAACTGCCCCTAATCTCGTACATAACGGTCGGGTAATAAAAACAAATCAATCAATAATCCACGTGGCTCGTTATCATCACGCTAGCGCGGCGGGAGAACGGACAGAGAAGTCGTAAATGAATCGATTAATATCTGCGACGGTCGTAAAGATAGGTGTGTTCGAGAATGAATTTAGCACAGAATAGCAATTACTAATTGTTCTCGCTACTAATTTGGTCCAATAGATTGAGTATGATAGTGCCCTCAGATTGTACCTACCGTGTAGAGACCAGCTTTCTAAAGGTTTTAAAGCTCTATTAAAAATAAAATTTCATTTTCATATCAGATTGAAGTATGAAGTCAATTAGCATCTTACCCATTGAATACTTATATATTAACGTATCCACGGTGTAGATATATTATTATGTTCGGATAACCGTTCTTCTTCAAGTGACCTGTGTATGTTGAATATTAAATAAAGCAAATCACAGCAGAACTGTCAAATTAATTTGATTTTAGGGAACATTCCCAATACACCACCGGTTTGTGACGTTTCTATAGGCGACACAAAAGTCAATCTCTGTTAAGATATTGGCTCTTGTGACGCGTCAGTTCTTTTACTTAACTTTTGATATTTGTTGGATTGTTTTTGCTAGTTGCCGAGGTGCTATTAGATATCTTCAAGGTAATTCTGGGGTGCGCAGAGATGTATTTGTTCAATATTTGTTAATTTCGTTATTTGTACTGATATTCGATATTGTATTGATTTTATCCTTGAAAGGAATCCAAATGAACTTGTTTACCAATAACAGTAATGGAAAAGAAAATTTATAGTGAATCTTAAAATGTTTTGTGAAACCCGTACGAATAGCAGTCCTTCATTATTATACAATCAGAGAGCCCGTATTCTCAAATCCTAGCATAGAAAAAAAAAAGTTCTGAGAAAACAAAAATGTATGTTTCCGCCCGGGATCGAACCGGGGGCCTTCTGCGTGTTAGGCAGATGTGATAACCGCTACACCACGGAAACTATACGTATGATATACACAAACTATAGTATGTTAATATAAGTGATAAAAAAAGTGAAAGTTTATTGATTTATTTACGGCCCTGGACTGATTAAGTATTAAGTTTTTAATTCATACATATGTAATCTGTTATGCAACAAAAAAAATGTATGATGAGTGTAACATAAGCTGATTTCTATAATATATAATTTGCTGGTGTTGACAGATTTGCAGACGGTTTAATTCCGACACGTACTTCACAGCCAGTTTCTCTTAATTTATTAGTTCAACCGTTGTAGGTAGTGTGAAAAATTCAATAATAGAATCCAATTGCGAACTTTTTTTTTCCTACCTAAGCGTAACCTTAACTAGTAGGTGAGCTCACGGGGCTCAAACCGAGAGTGTTGCTAGCACTGGCCCTAGCAAGAGCAGTGCCTTGCAGAATCTACCACCGGATCGGAAACGCGACCCACTGAGAAGATCCGGCGAGAAACTCAGTGGGCTGCTGCGAAATAATAGCTAAAGTTTCCAAGATATGCCACTGTTACAAAAAACGTTGTAAATGATAATACCCGCTTTTCTCATTGCCTGTGAACGTCGGCTGCGGACTGCTTGATGGTAAGTGTTTCGGCAAATGGGTTTCATTTCCTTATTAATTTTCTTTAATAGATCGAGTAAATTAAAATATGCTTGCGTTTTCCATAAAGAGTGTAATAATTGGAATCAGTAAAAACAACAATGACAGACATAAGTGACGCAATGACATTGGTCATGCATAAAAAATATAGAATTATTTATTGAGGTCTAAGGTGTATCGCGTGAACAGTGAGTGAAGATAGTCGCTTATGGAATGCCAGAGCGATAGTCAATCCTCTGCCGTTAAAGATCCTCTGTAAGCCACGCTTCGCACTCAGGAAACCCCCGTTCATCGAGCCGAAATCCTCTCGGACCACTGCAACCGCTACCTTCCCTCGTGTTACAATATCCCAAAACTTCCTTAGAACGTTAATACAATTAGTTGATCGATGCAAAATTACAGTCATCGAGGATTATACGACAGAAATAAAAAGTTGCCTTTATGGCCCCAGTTCTAACGACAGATTGACACTTTTAGAACGGCATGTGTTTTGCAAGGGAGCTTTTACAGCCCTTCAGAATAGCCTTAATAAAAATTTTGTATGGATCTTAATATTCATTAGCGTTGATTTGATTGGTTATTAGGGGATTGCTTCGGTTTGGGTTCATTTCGTTAGTCTGCTTAGGTAATCGAACCACTTAATGTATTTTTTGTTGGTTTTAATTAGCTTACCATCTACTACATTTCTCCACTATGTAATAGATGTTATTATACATATAAACCTTCCTCTTTAATCACTCTATCTACTAAAAAAAACCGCATCAAAATCCGTTGCGTAGTTTTAAAGATTTAAGCATACATAGGGATATAGGGGCAGAGAGAGCGACTTTGTTTTATACTATGTAGTGATTAAATGGCACCTGCAAAAGTTACATTATTTCGTAAGTATTAGTTTGTAACGCGTATTGCGTGTCCACACGGGTGATGACGCAAGCCCGCCTATTCTTGCCGCGAGGCAGTCACTATCTAATGCAATTCAGAGTTCGCCTTCTATAAAATACCCTTATGAACTTGTTAATTATCTACTAGCAGGTGTCAAGTGTCATAAAAAGCTGTCGACGCTGTAAGTGTGTTCGGGGCGCGTCATCGAATTGGTACCCAAAGACGGATTGGAAAGGGGGTCGACAGATTTGTGTCCTACCCGCAATCTCCGGTATGCCAGTGATCATGTCGCATGCTGCCAAAATATAGGAAACACATTAAACCAAAAAACCATTATAATGACCTATCAAACTATATTATTGAAACTGTGTTTAGTTGCGAAATTTTAGAGAAATTTGTTGAATTTCTCAAAGCAATTTCGTCAAAGTAAATAAAGCGAAGATCCTTTGATTGATTCAGCTGTCTTCAACAATACGATAAGCCGATCGACCGCAAGTATTCTCACGTCTGATAGATCTCCAGCCCACTACACCGTTGCTAATGACTAATTACGCTTGTACTATCCCACTTGTACATCCTGCAATTTGTATCACAGATTTCTAAATTGGCCAGAGGATTTTCGCCCTTATTTCAATCGGAGTACGTTCAACGTTGTGTAACACCGGTGAAGATTACAGAAGGTAAGCCTAAATCGTCTTTATACGTTTAAGATAGACACTAAATTGGTACATCAAACAATAATACATAAGGCGTATTGGAGTTGAATAGTAAAAGCAAGCTCATTAGACTCTTAATACTATTGTGGATAGCCACAGTCAAATTTCGATCTTTTGTAGCTGACACTAAAGTAGGTTTTCTTTTGGTGTCTAGGCTGTGACTTAATACCTAAATGAAGTCTAGACTGGGCTTCCTAAGGAAAGCTATCAGCTAGTAATGAGTTGAGTGGTTCAAAATGTCATTATCGTTGTACGCAGCGGGAGACCAAGTGTCTTTTGTAGTAAAATACCAATATAATTGTAAAACAGTATTCAGGTTCGTTAGGTATATTTTCGCTTCGCAAAAGAAGATTTATGAAGTATAAGCCAAGTTAAATTTAATAAAGTATTTCAAAGAAAGGCGTGTTTTGATTGCGATATTTGTACAAAAGAACACATCTTACACTCGCAATTAACATTGCGTCCACACGGAATTGATTGTATACCTGAAAGACTGATCTTGAATTGCTTTTAAAATTGTCACTCATTCATCTTTATTTTATTTTATTTTTTTTCTTGCTTAGGTAGGTGGACGAGCTCACAGCCCACCTGATGTTAAGTGGTTACTGGAGCCCATCGACATCTACAACGTAAATGCGCCACCCACCTTGAGAAATAAGTTCTAAGGTCTCAGTATAGTTACAACAGCTGCCCCACCCTTCAAACCGAGGGCTGAGCCCGTTCATCCGTCTTGGCAATATAAAGACAATAGCTATTGTTATAAACAAATTCGATTGTTGACAATTGACAACAGTCGATTGATCTGAGAGCGAGTTAATCCCATTAAACCATCGATGCAGTTCTAACGCCTGAGACTGTAGTTAACGCGGTTAGTCTGGACTTGGGGACGTGGTACAAGGGCGGTCTTGTAAATTATTGAGTTAAGGATAGAATACACGTATGTAAGTACATATCTGACGAGATTATACACACTAAACCCGTTCAAATGTCTGAGATTTCTAAGTCTTGCCAAAGCAATACTATGTAAACTTCTATAAAAATTAGAATCAAGCTTAGTATAGGTCGCGTATGCCGTATTATTTTTCATTTAAAATGGATACCTTGTGTTTCCTGAATTTGAGTAAGTGCAACAATATTTATCAATATGCTGTGTATATAATTACACAGTGTTCTATGTCAGGAAAACCATAAGCTACCACTGGCCTCCTCTACAGTCTTCCATATTTCCAGATTTTCCAGATTTAGTTTTTTAAATTTTCTTTTTTCACGTCGACGATATTGAGGAATAAAAAGCATTACAGGTGCAAAACATATGCCATAAATTAACAAAAAAAAAAACACCCCACTTGAAAACGGCTTCACCGAATTGTTCAATATTTTTAATTGCTCTAATAAAGCCATTCACAAAAAAGATCGCGTACGAATTTATAACAAGGTAGACAATTACTGAAATATTAGGCATATGTACTTCGCACATGATATGAGGAAGACGAGTACTCTTTAACGCATTTCACATAAAATCGAACCCCAAAAGACAACGTCGATTATAAATCTCTCAACAATACAATTAGATTGACTTCATGTCTCATGGTGGATAACGGCACTCGCGTTATAATATTTCTGGGTTCCTGTAACCGCTTAAAACCGACTGAGCCGTATGTAAGCCTAGTCATCAGATACAGTAAATTGATGTAATAAATGGTTAGCCCCTTGTTTGAAGTATCTTATCCAAGAGCACGATCTATCTCAGCGCCTTTGCACCAATCCCTCAAAATATTAAGCTCAAACTAATTTACATTCCAGTCCAGTCAATGGAAACTCATAGCTGTTTAGTAGCAAGCACATTTTCACTAACATGATTGTGTTGAAGTCAGTTGAACAATACAAATGGCCTGATTGAGATAAGCATGTCATGGATTGCTGTATGTATATAACGTGAAATGTAAGCATATTGTAGAGACGTTATGCTAGAAGTTGTTGGGAAACATTTTGAGTGTGTCCAATGTTATTTTATTATAGGGTTTGTCTCAAGTGAAAGCTTCTTTATCATCGTTGTGATTTATTCTCTATCAAACAAATAATAGCCAAACAGAACACAAGCAAAGAACAGAAACTACTAAATAGATCGTTAGGATTTATTCTGCTAGAGAATGAAATAAAATACTTATAAGCAGAATGGAATCTCATTTTACCGCGTACGAATGTAGATAAATATCTTCTAGCTTAGTTAATGCTGTGTATTTTTCTCAAAGACAGTCTAGTAGATATTTAATAAATCTTTATTACACAAAAATTTTAAATCAGAAATTAACAATATTAAATATATAAACATAAGCTAAAGAATTTTACAAAAGCATTTTCTACCACTAGCTGAGTTAAATAATAGTATTTATAGCAAATTAACAACAAAATAATAACCTAATACTTTTTCTACTTACCTTACTTAATTATTGTTTTTTTTTAACAATTTTCAATAACACAAAAACGAATAATCTAACCCGAGCACATATAATTGATCTGCATCTAAGTTAATACCTACATGTTACGTAGCATCGCGTCGACGAAGTGTGCGCTTTATCCTAAGCCGTCACTGTTATGGGCCATAGAAAAATCTCATACGGCTTAACCGACGCGACGCACACACAAATAACCAGATTTATACTCAAGCGAATCAAAGTATTTACGCTTCAATAAAACCTATTCAGATGTGTTAGTGGCACATGGCTCAGTGAGGCGGTGCGCGCTTCTGTAGTGCGATGTCACAGGTTGATGGCATTTTGTGAGTCCGCATGGGTAAGTACCGCCATCTGACCTGTACTGACACGAAGTAGTCTCGCATTCCAGTGCAAGGAGACGAGCAGATCTGCAGTCAATTAACAGCGGATCGGCTTTGGGAGAATAAATATATCCATCCCGTCGTGGCCTAAAGGATAAGACGTCCGGCGCATTCATGTGTAGTGATGCACCGGTGTTCGAATCCCGCAGGCGGGTACCAATTTTTCTAATGAAATACGTACTCAACAAATGTTCACGATTCACTTCCACGGTGAAGGAATAACATCGTGTAATAAAAATCAAACCCGCAAAATTATAATTTACGTAATCACTGGTTGTAGGACCTCTTGGGAGTCCGCATGGGTAGGTACCACTACCCCGCCTATTTCCGCCGTGAAGCAGTAATGCGTTTCGGTTCGAAGGGTGGGGTAGCCGTTGTAACTATACTGAGACCTTAGAACTTATATCTCAAGGTGGGTGGCGCATTTACGTTGTAGATGTCTATGGGCTCCAGTAACCACTTAACACCAGGTGGGCTGTGAGCTCGCCCACCCATCTAAGCAATAAAAAAAAAAAATCCTTCTATTCAGAGACTCCCTCCAGAGTCTTTCATTTCGCAATGACCGTTTTCTTTGCACCACACTCGGCGAAGAAGGTCCCTCAGATGTCCCATAACGTTGCTTGCTGACATTTATCACATCACTTATAAACTGGACGGTAGTACATAAATGAAAGAGAGTATATTCGATATTGTGTACATGACAGAATTATTATAAATTTTAATACAGAATGAGAATTGTTCAAACATATGGTACACGCAGGTCGGTAGTAGGCGAGGTGAGGCTGTGCTTTCGGCATTGGTGACGATGACTGCATCACATCAGATAAACCTTACATACCGGCAATTAAAAAAATAGCGTTAGTACTATAATATGCGAGCTACGAAACTGTCAATGACACTTATTTGTGATGTTGCGGATCAGTAAAATATCGCAACGCTGCGAATCAGACCTGGAAACTTTACTCCGATCGTATCGAATATTTTTTCTACAAAAACGATTGATACTCAAATAATAAAACATCAATAAACGAACATGAATCTCTAACAACCATTTTTAATGCACCATTAAGGACTCGAATACATTATAAATGGCAGGCTGGTATCCATTTACGATTGTACACTTTCCCGTACCAGATACGGGATTTTTTATAGTCAATTATTATTTTGTATTCTTTCCGGCGTGATCTGTGACTTTCTGTATGTGGCAATTCTATTGGTACAAATGAAGCATAATTAAATTTGGTCAATAACAACCTACTGGGTTTATGGCTGGATCTTCTCAGTGGGTCGCGATTCCGATCCGGTGGTAGAGTTTGCGATATACTGCTCTGGCTAGCACTAGCCCTAGTGTTAGCAAATTCTCTCAGGTTGAGCCCGTGAGCTTGCCTACGCGTCCGTGAGAGGTTGGTGTATCCCTTAGACTACCGCTGAATAGGTAGGGGGAAAAGTAAAAAAGCGCTAAGCGACCATACCACGTACCATAAGTTTTGTACAAATGTCATTAATGGGTGCGACAATATCCAATCCCAACTGTTATTCTACACTGTTGACATTTTAATATCTTATCTCAAAACGTGCATTAGCATGAATAGTTGTGGAATCCTTAGAATCACGAGGCACGTACGTCATAGCTAAAAGAAAAGCGAATTGAAAAATAAAACGACTTAAAATCAAATCCGCATTGTAGGTGATTCAATCCCGAGTTTATTTACTCACACGGCCATTTGCATATAAGTACCAATTCAATTCGTCGCCTCGGTATTCTCAAAGATTAAGGCCGCCCCCTCCTCCCTCGGAGACCATTCCACATAATCCTGATAAATCCTTTTTATACTTATCCACCTTTAAGACCCTAATAAAAGTACAGCGCAGTTTTTTGGCATGATACAATTTGTAGATTTATTTCGCAGTCGATTTCTTTGCTAGGGGTTTTTAATTGTGCGGGAAAGTAATTTTATTAAAGATTTTAAAGTTGAGTAAGCTAACTGTCCGCCCTTCTTTATGACGCTGTGTTTCTTGGGTTGAATTTTTCCAAGCCTGAGCGTGTGAATCTTTTATTTTTGATGGCATTTTAGTTAGCGGTTTTTTAGTATTCTATATTTTTCGATACCGGCTCGCGCGGCCTCCTTTTTTATTAACTATGGAGTTTTGTAAGTTTCTGTGATTTCGATGATTTATTGCACGATCTCACTTTATCAACTTCGGGTACATTCGTGATTACTGCTTATTTATGCACAACACAATGCATGCAAACAAAAAAAATCTAAGCTTTCGATCTACCAGACTCCATTTGATTATCAGAGAAAAAAAAAACAATCGCGTCTCATCTTAATAAACAAATTGAACCCTAAATATATGTGTAATAAATGAAATTCATAGTTGACAAGTCTCATGCGGGCGACGAGAGGCCGACGCGCCCTTACCATCGTGAATACAAACTGCCTGATTACGGGAGCGAGTCGGGGAGAAAAAAAAAAACTCCGGTGGAACTGACAGACGCTTCACTAAAGATTGGCGGAGTAATCTAGTAAAACGTGCTGAGAACAAGGCGCGTTCCTCTGCACTGATTGAGTTACTGCAGCCTTTTTTTCATTTTCTCATACGCCTTGACGTAGCGGCGACTCATGTCGTTGACAGGGTTGCATGCAACCTTTGCATTCATTAATACGCTTTTATTAGCTTCAGACGTATGTATGTTTGTAACGGAATCTTTGAACATGATTTTGACCCCCTTCAAAACGTCGGATTAACTAGAAATTTGGTATACCTATTAAGGAACGATGACAAACCAAAAAAAAAAATTGAAAAAAAAAGAAAAATTCACAAAATTGGAAATCAAATAAAAATGAAAAATAAATTTTCAGGATATTATCAAAATAACCCTTCTACTTATATCTGTTCATAAAATATTTATAGCTACTGATACCATGCACCTCATGCATTTTTACAATAAAATAATTTTTTCTTACACTATGTTTAATTCAAATTTACTAAAATTTATTATCAATTTTTTATTTGGATTTTCTATAAAAGCGTATTTTGTTAGTTTTTTTAAACTATTATTTATTTTATTACTACGAAAAGTTGGACGAGCCCACGGCTGCCGTACCGAACCCAGATTCTAAAGATTTACTTTTCTTTGCGCTCTAAGCATGCAAGATTTCTTAGTATACTTTTATGATCCTGTTGTATGGGATAAAGGTTTTTACAACGAATTAAATTGCTATTATACATCCATTTAAATACGTTTAAAAAGCAGTACACGAAATGTAAGCCGAGTTTGAGTCCAAATGCTTTCATCGTAAGTTTTTGCAAATTGTAATATTTCAAATAACCCACAATTTAACTTTCGTAATGTATGTCAATCTCGTAACTCATATAAAGATGACAATACAATAACATCATTACTTCATGTATACAGCGTAGACAGACTGACCTCTTGTCTAAGTAGTCTCAATATATCGCTAGGTAACGAATTGGAATATATATAAAATTAAAATTATGTGAGTTTGTTTGTGTTGGATTAATTTGCGAGATTATTTAACCGATGCAGTTGAAACATTCCTAAAATGGCAATTCAGAGGATTTTTTGTTGATCTAGATAATTGAATGGGCTCACCACTCACTTGGTGTTAAGTGGCCTTAGATATTAAGTTTACATTGTACAATAGGCTGTCCCAGTCTTCAAACTGAAACGAACGATTTCTTCGCGGCAGATATAGTTAAGATTGCTATACTCACCTATGCGCAATCACTTTACGCTATACCAATAAATATTACACATAAATTGCCCTCAAGATGGAAGTTGTTTGCTAAACCTTTTTTTTAGAGGAAGGATTACTGTTAGCCTTTCTAGTTACACCAGAACCGGTGGATGAGCACGGGCTCAGCCAGGAGTTGTGGGTTTTGGAGGAGAACCAACAGCTCAAGGGCAGCTGCTTTGCAAATGAAGACACCTAAAGCTTCGGTCAAGTACAAGATTACTTAGAAATATAATAACGACTTTCATCCGAAGCCATAGTAGTAGACATAGTTGAATCAAAGAATACCGGGTCTCTCATTCTATTGGCGATACCTACTCCGTTTATCAACATAGCCATCAATGGATAATAGGTGACAAAGAGGCGTATTTCATCTGAGAGCACCAGCGAAGCAGAGTCAGAGAGTTTCAACGGTACCTAATAAGAATATGTCGCACCCTTAAAACATAAATGGCACTATACAAAAAATGCTATTTTTTAGTAAAGTATAGTGCCAAAATGCGTAAGACGAAACGCGCCTAATGCAAAGACCCCTGTAGCTCTAACGCGCTTAATTTTCGCTAGATGTTGCTAGTGTCACTTATGAATTTGTAACAATTTGCACGGTCGGTAATTAATAAACCGGCACTATGCCAGATCGCGACAAGTCACCGGAGGGATCCCTTGTCGAGGTGAGTAAAAAACTGGCACATTTCGTTAAGTGTCACTTATTAAATAAATATACTTTCGAATATTTACAGTGAGTAAGTGCATAAGTGGCAGTTTGAGTTTAACGTCAGTTATTTAATAACTTTAATTAGGATTTTGTTTTCTGTCTTCTACAAGTCAAAGATAAATTGTTTGAATTTTACCATCTCTGAGCTTGCAAGACATAATACTGAATGTTTTTTTCTGGGACGAATCGCAAGGTAACCGTGGAGCAAATGAAATAGGCAGTTATGTCTTGAAATACTTGCAAAGAAATCTTCTTTAGCTGACAAAAACAGATTTGTTTTCTATCCAGATAGCTGCTGCGGCCAGCAGAAAAATCAATGCATAGATGTACATACCGATGATGTGAACTTAACTGGAAAGTAACATCTATAGCACACAAGTTTTAAATCCGTGGACACAGAACGAAGGAGATGCAGCACATTCAACGATTGAGCAACAAATAAAAAGAATACTTAAATCTGGACCCATTTATGTGCCTTCCCAGTACGTAACCGACATCAGAAGTGCAAAAAAACATGGCACACCATTCAAAGTAAACGAAATGGCTTATAACGATTTCATTGACATCAAACAACTGCCCGTTCCTAGACTAAACAAAAGCGTTGAAAGTGAACTTGTAAAGGTGTCTGATATAAAAGTCATCAAAGTGGTGAAAGTTGAAGATGATAAGGTAAAATTTTGTTACAAAACATCCTACGTTGATGATTTCAAAAAACTTAACCTGGGATCTAAAAGAGCCAGTGCAAGGAACCAGAGGACTGAAGAATTGCAACATCTGTATAACCAAAAGTTAGATTTATCCGAAAGAAAGAAGAGTGACGTGAAAAGCCTTTTAGATGCTGGTTTGATACCCAACTTTTACAATTCCTACTTTGACAGAGTTTTGAACTAGGTGGGTAGTGTCCACCCTTTAAAAAAAATGTAGTTGATTAATTATTGTTTGTAAGAAGAGGTTTTTGATAGTTTTTTTTTGTGATCTATTTTACGGATTTTTGTGCGAAAATGTTTTTAAGTTACTGTTACTTTATTAATATTTTTCTCGGTTCTAGAACTTGATGCTTAAAAACCGAATTGCTAAAAGACGACAGGTTCTTACATAATTCAGTTTTAAATTCAGTTTTACAAGATTTTATAGGATGTACCTACATGATGTTGATACAATATTTTTTATAATTACTTACGGTTTTTTGTGAAAAACAATATTTTTAAGTTAAGTACCTACTGTGAGTTATAATAAATAATATTTTTGCTGACTCAGCCTTTAATACGCTTATTTATACATAACTTTTACAGTTCCTACTTTGAAAGACTTTTAACCTTGGTATTTAATTTGGAATACCTCTATTAATTTGTATTTATTAGTAAGTAGTAAGAACAAGATTCTAATATAATGTTAATTATGATAAAATTACGAATTTTATTCAAACACGAATCCTAAGTTTCTGTTTTTTTGACAATAACTTTGTCTAGATTTAGACAGATTTTTTAATATGAATATTTGCGGTAGTTTTGACCTAAAACTGTGAGCGTGTGTCAAATAAATAGTATTCTTTAATATTTCAGTAATTATATTGTTTTATTTGTCACTTTTTTATCATTACAATGTAGGTAAAATAACGACTTAGAGGTCATTAAGCAAAAATTATTGAATAATTATCAAACTATAACCGACACTAAACAAAACTTTTTTTTTAAATGCTTCTCCATTGATAAATAATCAATAATTTTATGGTATGCCACTGGATTCTGAAACAGCATTAGTTAAACTGTTATTTTAAGCCGATCACGAAGCTTTATTTACATTTTTTATGTTCCATATCACCCATACAATACTTAAAAAAACTTAAAACGGCCATACTGTAAAATGAACATTTTCGTATAGTGTCATTTATATTTTAAGGGTGCGATGTGTTTGTTTATGGTAGAGATCGCAGACTATTTATTACTATTAATATTATATACTATTAATACTATTACTACCGCAGGTTATTACTCGGGTATTAAAAGTTGACCAGAGGCTATCCACCAAATGCCTATATAGAGTGCTCCAATATTTTGGTCATATAGCAAGAAAACTCTCTGACAACCTGGAGAGACTCATAGTGACGGGTAAAGTGGATGGAAGATGATCCAGAGGTCAGAGCCGAAAAAGATGGAGTGACTAAGTGTCCGAGTGTCTGGACATGAGACTGAGCCACGCACTTCACTGTGCCACTGACCGACATATGGCTACAAATTACAAAAAAGGTCTCAGGCGGGCGCATCACGATACTCAGCAATGAGCGATCGACTGAAGGAGGATGAGGAGGAGGATTAGGTAAGCTGGAGTAGCAGGAGAGTATTACCTATTTAATCCATATTCAGTATACATGTAGTAACATACATAAAATAAAATAGCAGACAAGCAAAACCATAATAAAATACTTGTCTATACGAAAAAACCAACATGTTTTACATTTACATATATAAAATAAAATAGTTTTTTTGTATGTCCACTATAGGGCGGTCCGCTATTAACTTATGAAAATAAGCTACAATAACACTTTGTTTATTCTGTTTTATTCTCGACGCCCGAATTTGCGATAGAGGAAAGAGCTAGGACGATGGCTCTCAAAGATTTTCAACAAAATTACTATGGTTGTTATTGCTGACGAACGCAGATAAGACCTCTTATAGAACGTATCCAAAACTAGGAAAATTGGAAATTCGTACTTCGTGCTGCTCTCTATTCATCACAACGTACTAGTTTTAAGCAAAGTATTTTATGATAGTCCGCAGCCTGGCTATGCTACTGTCTTGTTTGGTGAACACATAATATTAGGTTATTTGAATATCAGTAGATATACACCAGAATCAGAGATTGAGCTCTGATTTTCATCATTTTCTTTGAAGACGGCTATGCTATCATAGAAGCTATCATAGAGTCTGTGTGCAAAAGTTAGTCTCCGCCTGATATACGTAAGCAACGGGACGGGGGCGTGATTGACATGATATTTAATGGGCGTATGTCGAAACAAGAACTACATATAACTAAAGTCGCCTGCTTTAAAAAGTTAGAGCCGTCGTACTTCACAATGATGACGTAAGGATCTTAATTCCAAATGTATTTACGCATCTTTGGTATAATGGAATAACGAAACTCACGAAGTATACAGGAATGTTTGTAGTGAGTTGTGAAATAAAGATTTTATATAGCCTCAAGTTGTATTGACTGTCGCTTTGTTTCTGTATATTCGTGTACTTTACACATCGTTTATATAATTTAATTAAAAGCCACTTATTTGTAAACAGCGTGAAAACTTTGAAAGCCGCTGTACATTAATATTTTCAAGGAATGCTTTATTTTGAGAGTGTCCCACGTCAGAGCGAACCGCCGGTCATCTAATGGATGTTGTGAAGGTAAACAATAGGGAAAAAATCACGGGTTCATGTTATTATAAGTTATTTTGAAAACCGTTGTAGGTTCAATAAAGGGGTTACTCGAATACATACGTGTGTGCGTGTGTATATTTATGTGTTTTTCATAATTCCAGATGTGCTAGTGTTCTAGGTACAGAACACCCGATGACGCCTTCAAGGAAATGATGTTGTTCAGATAACGATGTTTAGGGACTCGGTTGACCACTTTATTGACAGCTTAATACTACCTTAACACCCTCACCGCCATGCGGTCCGCCAGCGGGTCATATATTTTCGAGTAAGACACGCCACCTACATTTTGCACTAAACGAGATTAGCAGGCCTGCAAGTACCTTAATGCATCGTTTAATAAAAAAATCAAAACCGCAAAATTATAATTTTTGTAATTACTGGTGGTAGTAGGACCTCTTGTGAGTCCGTATGGGTAGGTACCGCCACCCTGCCTGTTTCTGCCGTGAAGCAGTAATGCCTTTCGATTTGAAGGGTGGGACAGCTGTTGTACTGTAAAAACTTGAGACCTTAGAACTCATATCTCAAAATAGGTGGCGGCATTTACGTTGTAAATGATTATGGGCTCCTGTAACTAGTTCGCGACAGGTGGGCCGTGAGCTCGACCACCCACCAAAGCAATAAAAAAAAGTACGTCACTGCTTGAGGAACAATACCACGCTTACTGGCAACCCTGTATGACTCCACATGTATAGCTCTCTCCATCATATCTCAAGATCGAACATTCAGGTTTTTGGCACATATCATGCGGGAAAAACTTCTCACTCTTGGCCAGGCGGAGAGGAAATGAGCCAAAGGCAAGGCACCAACCAGATGGTCGGATACTATAAAGAAGAGGAGGCAGCATCCAACAGGCGGTCCACCTCGCAGCGGATTGATATCCATGGAGACACATTCATACGTGTGGGCGCGATTCTTAGTAATGAAGGAACGACTAAGAAGAAAGATTGATGTCGAAGCCGCCATACTATAAGCTGTATGCGTTACTTTGACGTTTGTCGACGTCGCCCAAAACACGTCATTACGGATCCTCCCGATCCATTAACGGTGCTTTTAGATACCACAAGCACCGGTCAGCGTCCTCGTCGAACCCGTCGCTTGCGACGAAGGGCTCGACAAGCGAATTAACGAGAATTAACAAGCGAAACGAATTAACCCATAGAAACAGCCCACTAAGTTTCTCGCCGGATCTTCTCAGTGGTTCGCGTTTCCGATCCGGTGGTAGATTCGGCGAAGCACTGCTCTTGCTAGGGTCAGTGTTAGCATCACTCCGGTTTGAGCCCCGTGAGCTCACCTACTAGTTAAGGTTACGCTGAAATAGCCTCTCAAGGCTATCAGCTTAGGTAGGAAAAAAAAAGTTGACGTTTGTAGGTTTTTTCAGTATATTAACCAACAATGTTAGTAAATAACAAGATCAAGAATAAAAATAGTACGATTTTGATATATTCATAAAAACAACGTTATAAATCTCGAGTGATACACATTAGTAACTCAGCGGGCTATGAGTTACAAGCAATCGAAGCATAACCGATGCACCCCCCTCGTATATAAACATAACTTAACAACGGAAACGTTCAAAAGTGCCCTCCGCAAAAACCCCGTGAAATCACGACCTCACTAGTCATGGCGCCTTATCGATGGAGTTTTGTCGACGTATCTTTTAGCTTTTTATATCTTAAGTCGACGCGAGTTTTTTTTTTTATGAATGATAGGTTACTGGGTGTAATTTACTAACAGCTGCCCGAGCGCCTCCAAAGGAGACCTAACAACTCAAGGGTAGCTGTTTCACGAATGAATCTACTACCGGATCGGAATCGCGACCCGCTGAGAAGATCCGGCGAGAAACTCTGCGAGCTGATGTATGGGTTAGGTTAGGTTAGATCATGGGGTAAAGTCTGTCGAGAAAAATCCAGTGTGCATCCAGGGTGACTCCCAGATACTTGACCTTTCTGGCCCAGGGAATAGGTTGGCCGAAGAGGGCTATCGGGGGTGGATGTCTTACACATCCTTGCCTATGGTCATCATATCATAGTCCATCTCAAGAATTTGACCAGAAAGATATGTGTCTGGAAAGCCGAAAATAGTGTCAGTGGCGCGTATTTATATGTAACAAAGTGGGTGCATTGGAACTGGATGCTGACCACTTTGATCTTTTTATAATACACACATTCATATATACTTATTTAATTGAGTAATATGAAGTTTGTTAGTAGCTATCGACTAGATTGCCATATGCGACTGATGTATTCGAAGTCGTAGGCTATAAAGCTTTTGTTACTATGCGATTATCGTATAAGTTGCCGTCAAACTTGAGATATGATTTTAAAATAAATAATAGATATCGATACAAATGATTACTGTAAATATCAAATATCTTATTATCGTCAAAATACAACGAATAAAGAAGGATTATTATGCTGTCAGTAATCACTTATCTATAGTTTATAAACTTAATTTTATTGTATGCTGTTGTGTTATTTTTAATTAATATTATACGACGCATGATACCGTATAACTCGTTGAATTCGGCAATGAGTTCGCCGTGCAACCTAACCCATGCAGCAGCCCGCTGAGTTTCTCACCGGATCTTCTCAGCGGGTCGCGATTTCGATCCGGTAGAAGATTCATTCGCGAAGGCTACTCTTGAGTTATTAAGTCTTCTTCGGAGGCGTTCGGGTAGCTGTTAGCAAATCCCACCCCTCCTGGCTGAGCCTTTGCTCGCCCACCTGTCCTGGTGAAACTGGAAAGGCCTCCGGGCCACTAGTAATACTTCAATCATAATTTAAAAAAATACCGTATTCAGTTTCATTACCAAATGTTCCTGGATTAAACAATTGAAACATCGATAATTTTCAAACGTTCCACATCACTATACCCACCTCATAAAACACGTGAAACAATATCTTCAACGCACACCTCCCAAATTTAACTTTAACCCACTCTTCGCTCTTATCCGAAAGGCATAAAGTTCGTTTTAATGAAACCAAACGTAAACACGCATTCGGATTTCGGCTTTTCTTAGGCCGTAAAAGTATATTGTCCGTTTGTAAACGCGTCGAATGTTTGTCATCATTTGCATATAGATGTTTGTGTGTGCTCCTTGATAACAGGTCGTAATGTCCTTGTTTTAAATATGGATATGAGATTTGTGAAATCTCATTGTGTTTAGATTCTTTAAGTGAAGCAGTAATGCATTTCGGTTTGAAGGGTGGGGCAGCCGTTGTAACTATACTTGAGACCTTAGAACTTATATCTCAAGGTGGGTGGCGCATTTACGTTGTAGATGTCTATGGGCTCCATTAACCACTTAACGCCAGTTGCGCTGTGAGCTCGTCCACCCATCTAAGCAATAAAAAAAAAAGTAGTTCAAACTGAGCAGTAAATATGTGAACTGCATAAGACAAAAAACAGTGGTATTCAATGATGCAAATCCCATGTTTACGATTAAACAAACTTAGTACTGGTTGAATTTTGATTGGCGCAACTGTTGGATGGTTTCCGGGACATTTGTACGTTAAAGTCAATACATCCGCGCTTCTGGACTCATAAGTAGGACGTCTTAATTGCTAGGAATAGGGGTACTATAGTAGCCTTTGGGAAGAAAATGCTTCAGGGGAAAAATGAACTGGGCACCCTAACATCACTTGGTGCTTTTCGCAAGAACTTGCGTCTAACGTTCACGAGAACTACAAAAATAGTTCTTTTTTCCTACCTAAGCTGATAGCCTTGAGATGCTATTTCAGCATAACCTTAACTAGTAGGTGAGCTCACGGGGCTCAAACCGGAGTGTTGCTAACACTGACCCTAGCAAGAGCAGTGCTTCGCAGAATCTACCACCGGATCGGAAACGCGTCCCACTAAAAAGATCCGGCGAGAAACTCAGTGGGCTGTGTCTATGGGTCAATTCACTTGTCGAGCCCTTCGTCGCAACGACGGGTTCGACGAGGACGGTGCTTGTGGTACCTAAAAGCACCGTTAATGGATCGGGAGGATCCGTAATGACGTGTTTTGGGCGACTTCGACTGTTTACCATTCGGTCTACAGTATCGGGTATTTAGTTTAAAAATAGTACTTTTAATATAAACATAACAATGAAAAGCAGTAACAGTTGACCAGAACTTGTGCAGCTTCCACTTGGAATGAATCCCTGGTCGTGACATCACGAGTCGTGTCCACTGAACGTAGAGTTACTAACATTTAGAATGAACAAAGAGATTGTTGAAGAAATATCTAAAATTTAGATGACTCCAGTAAACCGAACTATTTAATTAGCAGATATAATATGGAAAACACATTATTTAGAGATTTTAAATACGCTACGATGAAGGCATCTTACAGACGTACTTGCGTTTCAAGGAACAGGGATACAAGTATCTTACTGTACAGACTATTATGACGTTGCTAAACTAATTTATAAGCATGTAGACTGTAGAGTATGTTCAAAGTTTATCAATCTTTTTAGCACGTAAAAGCGCGCTTAATTTTATTTCGATTTAAAAAAAAAACGTGTGGCACTCGGGAACTGCCGCGGTAAAGCTATTGCATAGCATTTATCAACTTATGCAATTATAATTAGACAGTGATAATTTAATATTAAAACAATAATAAAACAAGATCACGCTATATTAAACATTAAAAAGTTGTAAATGTATCTGGGCTCCAGTAACCACTTAACATCAGGTGGGCCGTGAGTTCGTTCACCCATCTATGCAAATAAAAAAGTATAAATTAGTTCAAGAAGTCGGCTTATGTAAAGAACCCAATAACTGGTACAACATTAAAAAAAATCAAATATATAAAACAAAAAAAAAGAAATCAATAATTTCATGATGCGCATGCAGTGTGACGTCACGCCACACGCTTATTCACAAACACTACACAAGCGCATCGTGTGAATGTGTTGAACGCGAGCTACATGATAGGCGGAGTGAGGGGTGTAAGGTTTTTTTCGTTACGGAATTTCATGATTCGGTCGCCGCGCTCAAGGCCCGCGATAAAATCTGTGCAATAGCTTAAAAATGCTGTTAAATATTCCCAAGCACTAAACTACGTCACTGTTTGCTATTTACTAATACTCTTTACTAATGCCAGGTCTGTCTAGTGTCAGTTGGCAAAAATCATTATGACACTGTCTATTATATTAAGCATTGGCTGGTATTGCGGGTGCAATTGGTAATGCTGATATTCTTCAACAACGATGACTGCTTACCATGAAATGAGCCGTGTGTTCATCTGTCTATAAAAGGAAAAAGTAATAATAATAATATGTAATCTAAGGCTAACGAAGATACCATTTCAAAGTCTACTAAGGATTATAATGCTTTATAATCGTGCATCAAATCTACAAAAAGTCGAACACCGTTGAACATAGATGTTGTTTAAAATATGTGTCGATATAATAAATTGCTAATTCTATGCATTACACAATCTGCGCCAATGATTAGGCATAGGTTAGAGGGTGCGGCTCAGTGGCGTGTGAGCTGCGCTTTGCGAACGACAAGTCCACGTTCACATTCCATTACACTCGACATATTTGTATACAACATTTAAAATACAGTATTGTATTAAAATTGCAATTTCGATCATGACCTAGCAGCATCTTGGGTGCCTCTCAATATGCTCTCTACTAGGTCGGCTTTAGGTCAGCTATACGACCTACCTACAATTGGTGGTCCCAAGCTGAGTTTCTCGCCGGATCTTCTCAGTGGGTCGCATTTCCGATCCGGTGGTAGATTCTGCGAAGCACGGCTCTTGCTAGGGCTCGTATTAGCAACGTCGTCAGGTTTGAGCCCCGTGAGTTCACCTACTAGTTAAGGTTACGCCGAAATAGCCTCTCAAGGCTATCAGCTGAGGTAGGAAAAAAAAACTGGCAGTGCGTTAGTATCTTCGTTTACTAACCAAAGTACCAAATGTCTTAAACAAAGATTGCAACCAAGAATGGTAACCAAAATCCATGGTAGTCATAACCAGATCAACGAGTCGATAGGTGTTTTTCTTCATTTTTGACATAACAATAACAGTTACGAACTGAAGACACTTGCCAACAGGGCTTTCTTGATCAAATCAATTTAACGCATCCATCCACTTGGAAGGCGATTCTGACTCCTGTCTGTTCGACTTAATGCATTGTTTGAGTTGTGACGTCACTTCTATTCATGTGGCATTTATTCTCTGTTTTGGCGTGGACAGCTGTGTTTGACACGAAGTGCCTTATGTACATACATATGTTTGAATAGAATATGAATTGTTTGATAAATCTTTTAGTCACTCGAGAAATATTGAATAATCTAAAACTTGTATAATCTTGTACATACAGGCTTCTAGGGTTCAATATTTCTTTAGGGTCCATGTATGATACTTAGATAGGTAGGACAATTGTTTATTTCTATTTTATTATTAGTATTGAGACGTCGAACCCATTTCTCAAAGTCAATTTAGTTAAAATCAAAGCCAAAAGTCAAAGGAACTGTGTTCATGTTTAGTATTATTTATTACTTTTATTTTATCAAATTGGTGGCATAAACTCCGAATATCCATCCTCCGTGTGAAAAATATATTCTAAGAGCCAATGGTATAACTTTATATAACAAATTCGTTAACAAAATCAAAGATTGTCGCCACGGTCACGAACGCCATTGTGAAAGACGTTAAGTGAGTGGTTACAATGTCTTGCTTTATGGTTGATACCATTAGATGGTAGGCGGTAGATACCATTGTCCCTTAAACAACTGAACATGATGCTCTGTAACATTTGAAACTGCATCGTTTTCCGTATATGGCATGCGGACTACAGCTTCTAGAGCACTAAACACTTCAAAGAAAAAACAACATGAAAAATCGTTGAAACCTTCGCTCTCATTACATGTTAAGAAAAATAATGAGTAATGGTTTCTTTCTGTAGAGCGCCCCCTGGCGGCTAATTGTCAGAGGCACGTGTCGACGCACTACTCACTTCCGCCGGAAACTCTCTCCGGGTGACTTATGTGCGTTTCCTTCCGGTGCACCGCCGGCCTTGGCTCACTTCACACTGCAGTTTTTTTGCCACATTCCGTACAAGGTAGTATTTTTACTATGATATTATATTATCAACAAAAGTTACAAGTTGTATTGAAATCGTTTCCTTAACCAAAAAAATGACGCCAACTTTAATTATTAGTAATTATAGCTTGGTATTGACACTAATCTGTATTTCTCAAATCGCCAGTTGAAAGTTTCTATCCCACCAGATTCATGACTATTCATTATGTACATATCTATATCTATACTGACATCGTAATAAAGAACTAACTAGTCAGGTCATAAGTATTGTCACACAGTAAAAACTTTTCTTTTAGAATGCTGGCCACAAAAAAGTTTATTGAATTCGAATTTCGAATTGTTCATGAAAATAAAAAAGGTATACTTTTAGAATTTTAATAATAAAAAAGTGTGTGTGTCCGCTCCGACGCACGACTGGAGTTTACTGGATATAAAAAATTAAACGAAACAATACGAGAAATAGTTCTATATTACGACAACACGATACACTACAGATTATTAACAAATTAACGAGACACAAAACAAACGACTAACAAATATATGAAAATACAATAATGAGAGAAACGCGCGATCAGTACGAGGCTTTGTGGCGGACTGCCGGCGCAGCAGCCCGGCGTCACCTGCGATAACGCGGCCGCGCGTTGGCTCCTGATTGGCGCGCGCACGCATCACGCAATCAGGAGCCAATCAGGCGCATAACGCATTTCGTGTGACATGCTAGTACGATTTTGATTGGCGCGCGCACGCATCACGCAATCAGGAGCCAATCAGGCGCATAACGCATTTCGTGTGACATGCTAGTACGATTTTGGTCCCCATAATTTTCATACCCCGGGCCTATATATGTAAATCGATTCTAAAGGAGTAAACTCCAATAAATAATAATAATGAATGGTTACATAATGAATAAACTTGTTTCAATTATTTTACATTAAACATGTGACAGAATTTATGACCTGATATATGTATTGAATGACGTTACAGTGATGACGTCACACTATCATAAATAAACGGAGGGAACCACGCTCTTGGAGATATAATTTGTACGTTGATGAATACCATAGGCTCGTTAGTATTGTCTAAGGTTTAAGCGTATAGAGTCATGGATATTCTACGTTACGTAGCTGACAGTCAGATACACGTAGCGTAACATCATTTCAAATATCTGCTCGATATTGAATGCTGCATTTCTTCTACCGCCTTTAACATATACTATCTATCTTCTATCTATATATATAAAAATGAATTGCTGTTCGTCAGTCTCGCTAAAACTCGAGAGCGGCTGGACCGATTTGGCTACTTTTGGTCTTGAATTATTTGCGGGAGTCCAGAGAAGGTTTAAAAGGTAGCTAAATATGAAAATGCTCGGAATTAAATAAAAATAATAATTTTGTTTTCCCTTTGATCTGTCCCCCGTCGGACGGATTCTTTTTGTTTGTTTTAAGTTTACTTTATACAAAAGTTTAGGTCTTTTGTTTATCGATTGAGGCACTACGAAGTCTGCCGAGTCCGCTAGTGAGTTAAGTCACCGTTAGCAAACAGGAAAAAGCAAACGTTGTGTACACTCAACCCTGTTGAGAATAATATTTAACAATAAGGCTTCTGATTAGGTCAGTGTAACGTCATTACGTCCCCGTAGGAAAGCCGGGTTAGAAAGTGCGTTATCTTGGTACAACAGTACTCTAGGTCATTGAGGTATCAACCAGGTATTTAATTCTAAATAAGTTTTTTAAGCCCTTACATTACTATTATATAATTAAATGTAAGTTTGGTTGTGTGCTTTAATCAAACTTGTCCAGACTGATCTCTGATTAGCGTTCCACGAAAGCTGTCTCGATCGTAAATCACTCATTCCAAAATTAACCATCCGTTTGTTAGCGATTTTCATCTCTTTGTATATTATACTCCTAATGATTTGAACAGCTGATGCATAGTAGCAATTATTTAAGTTGTATGAAAATGATTTGTGTCTTTAAGTGAAAGGTTGAAATAGTTGTGACGGTGGCCACGAAGCTGTCAACGGAGCTTTTAAGCTGTCATTCGTGTAAGATATATGTAAAGATAGTGTTCACAATATTTGATGTAATATATTATTTAAAATTAGTTACGGATGTTCTGATATGCACTCTGAAGAATTGTTTGAGATTATCGCGTTATTACTTTTACCATCTCACCATCTACCATCTCTATTAACTAGAACCACTCCACTCATGACGCTTATAGAGATCAAATTTTTACCACGTACCGTCAAGCTTCTCGGTATTTACACCATAGCGGGTCAAAATCAAGAAATGAATATTGTATGATTTAAATCTTAAGTATAATATTAAAATTGTTACTCCGGGAACATTCTAATCACATCGCACGGCCCAAACAAGAAACCTAAATATTTAAGTTATCCTACCTCAAACGGTAGACAATCTTTCCGTCCCAAAACACTTCAGGTCTCTAAAGTTTTGGTAAAGTTGGCGACACGTCAAGTCGTCTACAGAGACCTACCTCATTAAAGTCTGAAGATTAGCGCAACTACTAAGTTCTGTACCTCTCTCGTCTGGAGTCTAAGGCAAGACCATTAAGGTTTGATCGCCCAAGAATAACAAAACTTATGTTCAATATTTTTCTGTAATTATAAAGACTTAGCAATAATTGAGAAACTATCACATTCTTGTAGGTGGAAAATGTAGATTATTTATATAAAGGTTTAATTTTTTTACTTTATATACCTCAAATGAATTTGTTTAGTTCGATATCTTAATAACAATATATAACTGTTGCCTCAACCTACGAGCTGGATTCCAACCTGCGCCGCGGTAGAAATAGCCCAACAGCTCACAATACGCCCCACCTGACTATTATCTTCTCTTTAAATCAATTAGAAGTCGTCTTGGCCTAAAGGATAAAGACGTCTGGTGCATTCGTGTTGAGCGATGCACCGGTGTTCGAATCCCGTAGGCGGGTACCAAATTTCCTAATGAAATACGTACTCAACAAATATTCACGATTGACTTCCACGGTGAAGGAATAGCATCGTGTAATAATCGAACCCGCAAAATTATAATTTGCGTAATTGCTGGTGGTAGGACCTCTTGTGAGTCCGCGCAGGTAGATACCACCACCCTGCCTATTTCTGCCGTGTAGCAGTAATGCGTTTCGGTTTGAAGGGTGGGGCAGTCGCTGTACTTGAGACCTTAGAACTTATATCTCAAGGTGGGTGGCGCATTTACGTCGTAGATGTCTATGGGCTCCAGTAACCACTTAAAACCAGGTGAGCTGTGAGCTCGTCCACCCATCTAACCAATAAAAAAAAAATCGAGAATTGCAACGCAAAAGGCAGAAACACCGCCCGGGTGAGTTCACATACCTTACCCTATTAATACACCATTAATGTCACTGAGATACGTGTGAAATTTAACTAATAGTAAAGTTCCGTCCACAGAATACCTTTAGGCACCGCGACAAACCATCTCATTAAACTCAAGCAAAGTAAACCGCGGGTAGTTCACAATCTACGCCGCGGATCCCGCGAGGCGACAGTCGGCTGAGGTGCACGCGGCAACGTAGCGTGTATATAATGTGGATAGCTCTAGCTATTTCAAAAGTCTATCTAGTATATTTAAAAAATAAATAATAGTTAAAAAAAACAAAAAAAAAAAACGCTTTTATAGAAAAACCAATTAAAAAATTGAAAATAAGCTTTAATAAATTTGAATTAAAAATAGTGTAAGAAAAAATGATTTTATTGTAAAAAAAAGCGTGGGGAGCGTATTATGAAAATAGCCCTTCTACTCATATCTGTTCATAAAATATTTATAACTGCTGATACCATGCACCCCACGCTTTTTTCTTTAATTTTCATTTCACTTCACTATTTTTAATACACCTTTTAATTTCACTATTTTTAATACAAATTCGTTAAAATTTATTTTAAATTTTTGGAGTTTACTCCTTAAGAATCGATTTACATATATAGGCCCGGGGTATGAAAATTATGGGGACCAAAATCGTACTAGAGAGTATAGCATGTCACACGAAATGCGTTATGCGCCTGATTGGCTCCTGATTGGCCAATCAGGAGCCAACGCGCGGCCGCGTTATCGCAGGTGACGCCGGGCTGCTGCGCCGGCAGTCCGCCACAAAGCCTCGTACTGATCGCGCGTTTCTCTCATTATTGTATTTTCATATATTTGTTAGTCGTTTGTTTTGTGTCTCGTTAATTTGTTAATAATCTGTAGTGTATCGTGTTGTCGTAATATAGAACTATTTCTCGTATTGTTTCGTTTAATTTACCGACATCGTTTTGCTTGTGGCCGGACGCCGTTCGGGTTCGATTCCTGAACGTATCAACTGTTAGTGGGTTGATACCCGAATATAACCCGCTACAAATCATTTATTAATAAAGCTTATTAAATATAAACAATTCCTTCTATCAGTGAATGGACAACTTATATATTAATTGTAAAAGTGAATTATATAGACTTACTTAATTACCGCATCCACGTGTTCCGCAACTCCCGGATCATTCTCACTAGAATACGTAACTTCCATATTTTACTGTATTCAACTGACACAAATTTATATTTATATCCAGTAAACTCCAGTCGTGCGTCGGAGCGGACACACACACTTTTTTTTTTAGTTGGTTTTTTTGGATTTTAGTTCGATTGGTTATAAAAGCGTATTTTTTTAGTTTTTTTTAAAGTATTATTTATTTTTCATTTTTTAGTTGAATTTCAATTTTTTCATATATTTTTTTAATATTGAATCGTCAACGGTCCGTTTTTCAACGGTCCTTGCCAGTATGCCAAATTTCGAGTTAATACGACGTTTTGGAGGGGGTCAAAATCATGTTCAAAGATTCCGTTACATACTAACATACATACGTCTGAAGCAAATTTAAAAAAAACTAAGCACATATCCACACGTGAGTTCTACGATGAATGAATAAAAATTAGATTTGCAATATTCTTAAATTTACGTAACTGCTTGTTACAAGGCGTATTTTGTTATCAAGGATGTCTAATGGAATGAAAAAAATAAAAAGATGTGTGGTGTCATGGGACACCGGACAGGAACGAATTTCCTTATTATAAAAATATTATTTTTAAGTTATATTCGAGGTATAAAGAAAATAATTATTCGGGTATACATTTTTTATTGATAACAATAAAAAAACTACATTATCAACTTCATTTTATTCACAATGATTTACCAAAAATAAATATAAATAATATACAAAGAAACAGCTATTTATGTGAATAATAATAATGACCGTCAGCATGTAGACTATACATTAGACACTATAGCCATTAATTATACTAAGACTATACATAAATAATAAAAATCTTCTGCTGTTCGTTCCAACAAGGATTACTGCCTGATTTTTTTAATTGCAAACAAAATCTTTGTACGCCGACCAAATGATTTCAATGCTGTTTTTTTGTGGCTCACCAAATTTTATAATTGCTAAACATTTCATTACTTCTCTATTATTATTGTGTGACATTCATATTCATAATATAATACAGGTGTTAGATGCGTTAGTAACTATTGCACTCATTCCATAATTTCAACAGTCTAAGTTGTCCCCATAAAAATTCATAAATGGCAGTAGTATCTCTAAAAATAAAAAGTGTCGTGACAACTTTTCGTAAGAATTTTTTCCGTCTAGCCCCCTTTCACAACGCGCGATAAGGAACTTCGTTCCAATAAACATAAAATCATGCAAAAACACAATTCATATTTAATGTAGGTTAGATGATTTCACTGGTTAGTGCAGGTACAGGGTTTTGGACTCTTCGAATTATGGCTGCCAAGTATGACGCCAGCACACTTACCGACCAGCCTTCTCCAAGAACGGTCCCTCGGTCCTAAGAACTGTCATTCATTTTCGTGGCTAACGTCAAGAGAAGATTTCTAAATTTTTCTAAGACAACAAACGTGATCAGTGTACTCAGTATTTCTCTTAGCTCGATTACCCAAGGTCGACCAATAGGTCCCTACGATGTTTGACGATGGTGTTAATAATTGTGGCTTCTTCGACATATATAAATAATGTATTTTATTTTCAGAAATTCGTATTCATCTCCACGATTAGTTCGACGCTGTGCTTATGACACTGAGACACTGTATCTACACTATAATGTATTAAAACGCACTACTCACGAGTAAGCCATCACCGGCAGACACCCCTAAGCAGCGAGAGACCTGTCTAATATTAAAGTCTCGAAGTCGAACAATGACTCGGTGACTGGCTGACGTCTCGCTACACAATAAATACGTCGCCTACATCGTTAATCAACGACAGAGCTCACCTTGTTGCTGGGTTGTACTATAACAACTTAACTTTGGTTAAAAAAAGATAAGGAGGTACAGCCATCGGCCCCAAAAAGAAAATTATATGTGTTGTGCAACATTATTAAGATGATGGCACAAATGGTCTTGGGTTCAAATCACTCCACATTCAGAAATAAGGCAGATCTAATGATTATTTAGAATGACCTGTTTATTGTTAGAGCTGTTATCCGATGTAGAGTTGTGACTCTATGTGTGACTCTCTGTAGTCAGAAGGTCAATTTTTATAATTACTGTAAATATCTTATTGATTCACGTATTTAAAACTTTTATTAAATTATTGATTTGACATTGGTCTTTGAAAGACAAAAGAAGATCTAAAAGTACATATTATTATTCGCAACACGCTCCGTCAGATTATAGAAACAGAGTTATCATAAACATGCTTGGTCAAAAAGTACAATACTTACTTTCAGCTACAAGGGTCGTCGTATCAAGGTCAATTGTCTAACCAGTCGTTAACTGCAGTCTTACACAGGAGACAAAATGTGAGCAACCTGACCTCCAAAAACAATGCCATCACCTTGACACCGTGCGAGAGGGAAGTCAGGTCGGCGACGGGTGTCGGGCGTTGTCGGGGGGTGTTAGAAAATAATTAATTATGTAAGACTGGCAGGTGAACAATGAATTTAGGGAGTGTTCTGTTCGTGACGGTGCAGGTTTTCTTTTTGTTTTTCGCGTGAGAATTTTTCACCTTTCGAAGATTTGGCCAACATCAGAAAAGAGAACTTCGTAAATTTTTTTTGGAACGAAGTTCCTTATGGTACGATGCGGAGAAGTACCCTAACCGGGAAAAAACGTCCGTAACGTAAAATTTTTTCTTTTAATTTCACTGTTTCTATATAATCACCGTATTATTACTCATATTCTCAAAAGTCGAAATGTCTTTCTAGCTCGCCACTAGACATTAGACTCGCCACACTACAATATTCTACCTTTTCGCGATGAGAATCTTTTTATTTGAGAGGCATTTCCGAATTACATAAAAATAAATTACCTAAAAACTGAACCAGGTTTAGTTACTATTTGTTAGAATTTCAAATTTCTTGGTTCTTAAATTGTAATTATACTTATAAAAGAAAATACTTAAATAACTATTTGCGGTCGGTTGTAATTTTTAGTACCGTTATCGTTGATATAAATAGTTATGTAAATTAGATCAACTTTTATTGAATTATTGTGTATTTTGAAACCCATCACAAATTTAACATACAATGCTCGTAGTTTCCGTGGTGTAGCGGTTATCACATCTGCCTAACACGCAGAAGGCCCCCGGTTCGATCCCGGGCGGAAACATTTTTTTTTATTTTGTATAACTTTAGATAACTACGTTTTTTGCTTAAAGTATTAATTTGTACAGTATGCTTAGTGATACCTTATTGTTTTTGAAACACACTATTTTTGTTCGAAAGACTAAACGTTTAAAAATTCTAAATAAAAAATCTAATAACCTATTATTAAGTTTGGCATTGTAAGTTTGTAAACTATTATGGTTGTATTTTATACTTCTATAATCACAAATTTCGCCAAGACTACACTATAAAATATTAACAAAGACAAACAATATTTAATGTATTCTCAATTTGACAATAGGCGTCAAGAACAAAAGTTTGACAATAAATAGTATGCATGTGTGTGTGCGTCAAATACATGTATGTAGTGTGTGTAATGTTTTCTTTATTGATTTAATGTATCTTTTATGCATTAGTTTACAAAAATATTATCATTGTGCACTTCTTCTCTATATTCTCTATAAGTGTGGGAAATTTCATACTCCTCCGGCCGCGCAATTTTCGTAAAAAGGGATACAAAGTTTTTGCTTCACGTATTAATATATAGATATACAATGCTGTCAAAAGGCATTTCGGAATAATCAAATGCGTGACTACTATTTCAGAATGTTCACGAATGCTCATAATATTTGTTGTCATAAGACGAAACGGGAAACGCAATATGCCCGATTAGACATGACAAAACTTAGACAAAACACTGATCCGACCAGTAGATCCTGAAACATCGATTCCTTAATTACAATCAATGTTTCTATAATATTTTTCTACTTTTTTGAAAAAGCTTAATTTCATTTTTATTTTTTATTTTTATTTCCCTGATTCTGGATAACCAGATGAAGATGAGAATCAGATGTCTGCCAATCAAATGCGTTAGCCATAAACAAAATTGACCGGCGGATTTATTGCCTTACAGTGGAAAAGCAGCATTAATACCGATTCAGTGATTTATCAACACGGACACCAGAACAATAGAGATATCCGCGTGCCGCACGTTACCTGAATATCCGCATTAACTGGTATCCGACAAGACAATGGGACGTCACGGAAACCTGCTCGTTGCGGATTTTACACGCGGATTTACACTTCAAGTGCGCAAACGAAAATGACTCTAATTCGATTGTTTTAATGCACATTTCGGAATATATAGCGTTTGACAGTGAAATGAGCACATTCGTGATACCGTCCAGTTAAGGTTATTAAGTGAATTTATTCGTTACATGGCTGCAGATAAGGTCTAGTTTTCCATATATTTTTTATTAGTATAGGCATTCGATTATCGTATTTGAATTTTAGTGCACTCTTTTTTTAATTTGGCATTCGACAATCAATTTTGTATCTACATAAACTAGTTATTCGGTCGATAATCGAAATTCGATCATAACCACAAGACACATATTTTGTTTCATTTTGTCATTTGTTTTATTTTGTCATTATAAAGGAAATAAAATACAGAAGATAGCATTTTTATTGTAAACTAGTGGTCCCGCAGTAGTCGAAATTCGATTATAATTAATTGAAATTATAAGATTGAATATTATTATGGTTCTATTGTCAGACTATTTATTATATAATACTTCTTTAATCACAGATTTCGCCAAGACTACAATTTAGACAAATATTAACAAAGACAAACAATATTTAGTCTATTTACAATTTGACCATAGACTTTATGCAATAAGAAAAATTTGACAATAAACAAATAGTATGCATGCGTGGGTGTGAAATACATGGTAGTGTGTGTAATGTTTTCTTTATTGATTTAATATAACTTTTATGCATTATTTTAAAAAAATATTAGCATTGTGCACTTCTTCTCTATATTCTCTTTAAGTGTGGGAAATTTCATACTCCTCCGTCCGCGCAATTTTCGTAAAAAGAGGTACAAAGTTTTTGCTTCACGTATTAATATATACCTAGATAAAATACATAAATCGTCAAATTCAGTTTTAAAAAAAAACCTATTTTTTATTCATGTATCTAAATATTATTTTAAACGGATTCTAGCAATATTGTTTCTTTCTTTATTGTGAAACAATAGTATCGTTATAACTTTACAAACAGAGTATGGAAATAGGATTCACTAGTAAATGAGTAATGTTTTCGAGCAAGAGCTGCTTCTTGTATAATTTATTGTACTTCCTTATAGAATAAATAAAATTACCTATTAATGATAAGCTAACATTATGAAAATTAGGATTTTCAATTTTCCAATTAATTACTGATTGTTTAAGATAAAATTATAGTACAAAACATTATAGTAGAAATACTAATTAATATTATACGTGATATAAAAAAAACAATTATCGATTTTAATATAGGAGTTATTATATTTCCATTATAAAATATAGTCCCAGGTGTGCGACGGCGCGGAAGGCCGGACAAGCTGATTTCAGAATATTTCGGATACAAAATGGCAGACTTTCCGCATCCGGTTGACGATTACGCGGTGTTATATGCACATTGTTTGTGGTTTCAATATATTCTGTGAATGCATTTCGAAGTACTAAAAATATTTAATGTTACAAAATATTTTGTGAGCTATGACGATTATACGTAGCCAATTAATTCTGGTAAAGTTATAAGTTAGTATATTTACAACGGCTGCCCGTTCAAACCGAAATGCATTACTGCTTCACGGCAGAAATAGGCAAGATGGTGGTACCTACCCGTGCGAACTCAAAATAGGTCCTACCCCCAGTAATTACGTAAATTATAATTTTGCGGGTTTAATTTTTATGACACGATGTTATTCCTTCACCATGGAAGTCAATCGAGAAAATTAGTTAAGTATGTGTTTCATTAGAAAAATTGGTACCCGCCAGCGGGATTTGAACACCGGTGTATCGCTAGACACGAATGCACCGGACGTCTTATCCTTTAGGCCACGACGACTTCAGACGTTGTTATTTGGCCATTTGCCATCCAATTCATCAGACGGTTAAACGTCGCTTAGCTGACAATGGAGAAAAATAGATCTTATAGTTTTCAAATCAGAAATAAAGAGATCATTAGGAGAACTTAAGTAATCCACATGCTTCTCCAAACAAGGTTTGAAAAGTATGGCCAGCGATAGGCAGCAGCTTGGTTGTCCCCTTACGTCGATAACATTCATGAGCATCAGAGAGCACTAACCATCAGGTAGAACGTATTCTGTTTATAACGGCAACAAAAATACTTTTCTTCAAAAGTTTAAAGATTCTTAAAGGTGATATTTCAGACAGTGTTCAGCATTTTGATTTCGGAAATCGCGTCGAATCTTAGGTTCTATCTTGCTTCTATTGTAATCAATGTAAATAAAAGAGAGAATCTCCTCAATTCTCATTTTAAGTTTCATTTTAAATTTGTTGATTGTCCTCAATAATTGCTTCTCTATTGAACCACATCGGACCGGAGCAAAGTACCTATATATTCGTGCTTTTTGGTACCACCACCCTGAAAGTACTGTGGTTAAGTTACATTACTCGAAAACTTAATATGCAAGCCGCGGAAACCGGGGAGACGATGGTTGCACAAAGCCCACCGCCCTGGAGATAGCTGTCTAAGTCTGTGTTCGGTAGCAGATAACATGATTGTAATGATCCACACAATATCTCAACTTGGACATTTTGATGGATGGAATTTATTAACACCCACATAGCGCTTGGACCAAAATCCAGTATGAGACATGATGCACTCCCCTAACCCTTCTCCGTGAATCGAATTAACCAACACAAAACAGGCATTGACAGGAAAAATCACTCCGTAATAGAAAACAAATGTTGTTTGTTAAATATAATTAGTAGCGCGAGGGTAGAGTATAATTAAGGCTTCTACCTATAACATAGTACCGTGCTTTACTTGTCACTAATTGTATTTCGATTAGAACACCCGGGTTAAATTAGTTTAGTGAACCAAGTGCCGGCTGAATCAGAATCTTATTTTTGTTATAAGGGAATCAGAATCAAGCAATCTAAAAGGAGTTGTGTTAACTGAAGCTGTTTGATTTTTAATCGATAGTAGGTCCGTCGGGAGCCTGCCTATTTCTGCTGCAAAGCAGTTTTTCTAATGAGATACTTACTCAACAAATGTTCACGAATGACTTCCACGGTGAAGGAATAATATCGTGTAATAAAAATCAAACCCGCAAAATTATAATTTTCGTAATTACTGGTGGTAGGACCTCTTGTGAGTCCACGCGGGTGGGTACCACCATCCTGCCTATTTCTGACGTGAAGCAGTAATGCGTTTCGGTTTGAAGGGTGGGGCAGCCGTTGTAACTAACTATACTTGAGACCTTAGAACTCGTATCCCAAGGTGGGTGGCGCATTTACGTTGTGAATGTCTATGGGCTCAAGTAACCACTTAACACCAGGTGGGCTGTGAGCTCGTCCACTCATCTAAGCAATAAAAAAATGTCACGAGTGTCGGTTTGAAGGGTGGGATATACAATTGATACTTCGCCCCCATGTAACAAGGTGGGTAGCGACATGCGAGTTGTGATCATATGGCATGTGGCATACGAGCTTCAAAACACTTTGTACTAGACGACAACTGGTTTATCATATTTTGCCATAAAAAAGTTGTCGATCGAAAAACCAGTTGTCGATATTAGTGAGCAACTATCGATAATAAGCAACCCTCTTCTATCGTGACTAGTTGTGTAGCACGGTAATATCCTGCGTCAGTAATAAGCGACTAGGGCAAGTTTAACTACATCACCTGAGGGCGGGCGGGATGTTTGCACCTCAAACAATACGTCTAGATTGTTATGAACCCATCTCATCAAACGTTATGTGTGCACGTGTACTATTGCCAACGTAAATGTTGCAAATTATAAAATTTTTATTTAGTTCTGGTTAATTGTGAAATGATTGAAACAATACTTAACAGATCTTAGAATTATGTTTTACTTATTATTTATAACCCACTAAAAAATAAAAAGATAATAAAATTGGAGGTGTCGCAACAACCCACAGTAATTCGGTAACGTGTGAACTTATTGTGGTACACTTCATTCACGGTTGTTTGCATAAGAATTAGTGTATTGCGCAAACGAACGCTCCGAGATCGTGGTCAATGAATGATAAAAAAATATGTTATTACAAAGTTAAGTCGTACACTGTGTGCATTACTAATAAAAATCTTACGTTACGGACGTTTTTTCCCGGTTAAGGTACCCCTCCGCATCGTCCCATAAGGAACTTCGTTCCAAAAAGTAGAGCGACACAACGTTGTACCGCCATTTACGTATTGGTCTAAGTAAAAAGTTTTCTTCAGATAGAACGATTGCTTTTGGTCGGGCGAGCAATGATGTGAGGCCAGTGAATTGAGCGCAGAGCTCACTTTGCTCCCAATTTCTAGAGGAAATACTGTGAATTATATGGAAGGTAAGGTAAGGACAAATTGCTAAGCTATGTGTTGTCAAGTATTTTCATTTGTAAAATTATTTACTTTGATTCCATATTATATTTAAGTGCTCATGAGATTAACTCTTTCGCACATTAAAGTAGCCACAGCGCTTTATATTTGAAAAATAAACGCCTCTGAAATTCCAAATAAAAGAAGGAAATTTCGCACGCGACTGTACCGACCTACCTTACTGATATTACATTGATTGTACAAATATATTGTTATGTGTCTACTTTGAAATTGTAATACATCGTAAATTGTGAGAGGTGATGAGACGATAAATTACTCCGAGAGGATTCTTGGGGTTAGCGCTGAACTGATTGGGTACGACAGAAAAACAAGTATTTTTATTAGAAATATAGAATCTATTTTGTGAACTGTGTTTACGCGTTTTGTTTTATATTAATAGACTAAAGCATGTTATAGGTACAGCATTCCATTCTTTTCTCTGATGAAGTCACGTTGTATTTATGGGCAATGAGCCGAATATCAATTCATCAGCAATTTGTATTTTGTAAGTCGCCGTGGCCTAAAGGCTAAGACGTCTGGTGCATTCGTATCTAGTGATGTACCGTTTAGAGGGTGAGGCAGCTGTTGTAACCATATTGAGACCTTAGAACTGATATCTTAAGGTGGGTGGCAGCATTTACGTTATAGATGTCTATGGGCTCCGGTAACCACTTAACACCAGGTGGGCTGTGGCTAGTCCTGCCAACTAAGCAAAAAAAATACATTGAAATTTGGACTTAAGTCTCTCCCCATATTTGTGGGATACCAACCAAGCCAAGCTTAGAGTCATCATTAGCAATGCGACCACCTACCTTGAAGCGCGGGATCACAGTCCAAGCTGTATTGTTTAAAGGCCACCTCACTTTTCATGCGGGAAGTCATGATTGCTTTGTGGTAAAATAGGCAGGTTAGTAGAATATACCCTTACGACTTCACAATACTTCCTAATACAAGTATACCGATCCATAAATTATCTAACGAAGCTTTTTTTCAATTTGTATTGACTTCGAAAGAAGATGATATGGCTTTCGTGATGATAAGTAATAGCCTTTGTTATTGGACATTTGCATTTCTAGGGCCACAATCAAGCATTGACAAAAGGTCCAGACCTCACCTCAAGTCTCTACTGAAAGAGGAAGCTGAGGAAATAGTTTGAAAGTGAATTCATTTCAGAGTTGAATGGTATATTACAAAAATAACTGGAAATGCATTGCGGATGAGCGCAATGGTTCCAAACAGTAAGACGAACTATGCTCAGATTGCCAAGAGGAAATGATAGATCATCGCAATAATTGCTTCGAATTTTCCTCGCAGCTAACTGTAAAAAAATCTATTGTACAATTAGATTCTTTTCAGTGAATCTTTAGGATGTCAGCGAGCTCATTCACGTTGAATATCCCATTATACAAATTACATTACTCGAATTGGACAAGGTAAAATTACCATTACCCTGAATAAACACCATCACACGAGGATCGAAAGTTATTAAAACATCCGGATTCGACATCATGTTAATTACTTAAGCCCGATATTGAATGTAGTGTGTACACGGACAGAAGCGCAAGCATTTAGCGTGTCTTTATCTACAAGACAATTAAATCTGGTGTTTTTATTATGAAGCAACATTGTATTCGGTAAAACCCAAGAATGTACTAATAGAAATATAAAGTTCTAGCCGTACTCGCCCGCTTCGCTGGGCATTTAAAATTAATATTATTATTTATTTTCATGAATATTAGAGAGTCCAACACTCATATAAATATTAGCCTATCCATTAAGTACAAGTATTTTCTACATGGATACTAAGTTTCAAGTCAAGGGGATGCATGGTTCAGTAGTTATAACGGAACATCCGTAAAAACTACTGTAGATTTATACATATATTAGTATAGCCTGTACTATAAGCACTGCTAAAATGACAATCAATGTCTGACCTTATAAAAAGAGGTAAAAGTTAACTTAAAATTAAATTTGTAGTATTGCCATTTCATGTTTTCAAATCTACTGAGCCAAGGTAATCAAGGTTAATCATTTAAAAATAACGCTGTGTCCGTGCTCACTAATATTACTGTGTAATTCTTCGACTGTGTACAAAACCCTTCATTGTTTGCGCGGGCCAGTAAGGCTGAACGATTAATAAATTTAACCCGTGTTTGAGTTACACGATGTGTAGGTAAATGAAACCAAATCGGGTCATCAGCACACGTTGTGCGGATTACGACCTCGCTATTGATAATTAAAGGATATTCTAAACCATTGTTATATTAATTTTAGGGTCAGATTTGTCTGTTTTGGTTTTAATTACAATAGCGGCTATGAGGTTGTTTTATGTCGGTAGGGTAATGAAAAAGTGTTAGAATGATAAAGAACATTATTAAGTCTATACTTTTGTCATAATGTCATATTTATTTCATTTCGTAATACACATATTTTAAGTGAAATTTATATAGTCTTAGATATATGGGTATAGTATAACCAATTGATAGAACAAGCCACCTAATTATAATAGTGATTTCCATCAAAGAAATTTATATCAGCCCGAGCTTCGAGAATTATCCATAGATAGCCGTTCGTTTCTTTGACCAAAAAAAAAAGATTTATTTGAGTGAAAGGAACAAACTGTGTTGAGAATGAAATATTTTATTACGGGCTTTTTTTATTTATTGCTTAGATGGATGGACGAGTTCACAGCCCACCTGGTGTTAAGTGGTTACTGGAGCCCATAGACATCTACAACGTAAATGCGCCACCCACCTCGAGATATAAGTTCTAAGGTCTCAGTATAGTTACAACGGCTACCCCACCCTTCGAACCGAAACGCATTACTACAAGAGGTCCTACCACTAGTAATTACGCACGTTATAATTTTGCGGGTTTGGTTTTTATTACACGATGTTATTCCTTCCCCGTGGAAATCAATCGTGAACATTTGTTGAGTACGTATTTCATTAGAAAAATTGGTACTCGCCTGCGGGATTCGAACACCGGTGCATCGCTATATACGAATGCACCGGACGTCTTATCCTTTAGGCCACGACGACTTTTTATAGTATAAACCGACCTTTTGGAGTTCGGTATACGTTTCCTTATCTATCATTGTGTGTTTGTTGTCCGTACTCACTATGTTAGAGGATATTCTAATTTGCGGCAGCTAATTGTGAAATGTTTTCGTTAGTTATCTATCAACGTCCAACAGACTGCTATGAAAGCTAAATTGTAAACGTTTTTTTTTGTTAAAAGTATTCAATTTAGTATCTCTTCGTTATTTTCTGCAAGCATACTAGGAAAAAAATATTGCAGAAATAATTTTATTGTAATTTTTTTAACTGGTGGGAGTACCTCTTGTGAGTCCGCACGGGTAGGTACCACCGCCCGGCCTATTTCTGCCGTGAAGCAGTAATGCGTTTCGGTTTGAAGGGTGGGGCAGCCGTTGTAACTATACTGAGACCTCAGAATATCAAGGTGGGTGGCGCATTTACGTTGTAGATTATGTCTATGGGCTACAGTAACCACTTAACACCAGGTGGGCTGTGAGCTCGTCCACGCATTAGAGCAATAACAAAAATTCCTAAATATGCTTTCAGTCTTGAACCTGCGACAATTTGCTTAACATGATACTTCTGGTTCGTGACTAAAATTCGTGTTTAGTTATTACATATATATTATAGGTTTAAAATGTTATGGAAACTTAGTATTTAGGAACTCTGACTGTTATACCAAGGTTAAGGACGGCTTTGATTCTTTAGTACATTTTTTGGTCTCGTGTGTATTTGTCTTTTTCGCACTTAAGATGCAGGAAAAAATTGTAGCGTGAAAGATTTTTGGAGTTTACTCCTTTAGAATCGATTTACATATATAGGCCCGGGGTATGAAAATTATGGGGACCAAAATCGTACTAGCATGTCACACGAAATGCGTTATGCGCCTGATTGGCTCCTGATTGCGTGATGCGTGCGCGCGCCAATCAGGAGCCAACGCGCGGCCGCGTTATCGCAGGTGACGCCGGGCTGCTGCGCCGGCAGTCCGCCACAAAGCCTCGTACTGATCGCGCGTTTCTCTCATTATTGTATTTTCATATATTTGTTAGTCGTTTGTTTTGTGTCTCGTTAATTTGTTAATAATCTGTAGTGTATCGTGTTGTCGTAATATAGAACTATTTCTCGTATTGTTTCGTTTCATTTTTTATATCCAGTAAACTCCAGTCGTGCGTCGGAGCGGACACACACACTTTTTTTTTTTTTTTGAAAACAAAGTTATCCTGAATTTTCCAAACTTATCTACTAGCTGAAAATTATTAGTATTTTTTGCCCTTTGTAGGTACTTCTTCTTGTGTCCTATAAAATGAGTGAAAATACATTTTATTTAACAAAACCTTTCACCGCCCGTCCGACTTAATCCGAAATGTAAATGATTATTTAATATTGTTTGGTACGTAAAAATCGAATTGGGGATGTTTTTGACCCTAAGTTATTCCAACGGATTTCATCGCAGGGTTATCCGTGCACCTGGGCCATAGTTATTGTTCCCTTGACAATGTTCGAGAGTCACTTGCTTTGTTGTGTGTAAATCGATTTTGTATTGCCGGGTCAGGAATACTAGCCGCCCAGACGTAGACTGAGGTCTGACTGTATGTGAAGTAAAATAATATGGAATAGTTTTACACACACAGTTTAGTTTTATAATTAACACAAAATTACTGCACGAAGAAGTTTTCTGCCTGTAATTATGTTTATACTGTTACGGTTCCATGTTTTGTAAAAGGATACTAATCGCCAGATAAAAGCGAAGATCTTTGTGCGCTAATTTAAAGTAAGATAACCGCATTTGTAATACCTTGGAGGCGTTAACAAACATTAGGAATTTCACGTGGCTACAATTACATCATAAATGAATTTGTCTTAATATAGAAACTTGACTATCAAAATTAAATAGAACGCAACTAAAATGAGAAATAAGACCCCTAGCGCTGGACCAAATCTCCCAAAATTGCCATAAATGCACATATTAAAGCTCTTACATTCAAATGATCTAAATATGTGAAAAATACCTTCCAATTACGAAACAAAGGGCTAAGGGTGAGACGTGGATAACAATCAGCGTTGGCCATGCGGGTCGGACGAGGAAATTATTAATTTTGGACAATTAAAATTACCTACAGCAATTGAGGCAAAAAGGGCCCCTTTTGTGAAGGGTCTCCACCTTCGGACGCTTACTAATGCGGTACCGCGCGCGTTTTGATAGATGATTCTTCAGTATTTAACGGCTTATTTTTATTTTAGGATCGACTGTAAGTCATTTCATTGTTAGATTTGATAAAGAGTAAAACTGTTTTCAACATTATTAATTATTTTTCAGCGATGCTACTATATGTGTGTGCTTATAATGTGAACCTTGGATACTATTTATATTGTACCAGATAGGAGGACGAGCCCACGGCTCGCAGAATTACCTGCCAATTTATTATATCCTTTAAGCGATATCGTACCACAAAATCTTGGTATGAATCATTCTTAACTTTCAAACGTAAAGAAAGAATATAGAAAAAAAAAACCAAAATGATCACCTAAAACTAGATTTTATCTTAGATTCAGTAAGTTTGAGGTGCGCTGTCTCGTATATTCTGCATTTAATAGAAACAAATACCGTACCATTATCCTAAAGTTAACAGAACGTTACGCTCAGGCAATAATGAGGGTACATTTTTACCTAAACTATCAAGCGCTTGGCTGATGCGGGTAGTTTGTAAAATACCCTTTTCGTGCAGTACTGCGGGCGACACCTTTACAAAGAGCTTTTATTTAATTAACACGTTTTAAGTTACACATGCTGGCGAAAGCTTTTTGTTACTAGTTTAGTTTTGGTTTCGAGGGGATCTTTTTGGTGGAATATTGACTAGTACAACTTCTATTAATCTGAATTAAACTTATTAATCAGTAAGTTCACATTTGCAAGTTGTATTGCTTTAGACGTTAAATGAATGCACCTCAATGAGTTCAAGTAAGCACGCATCAGCTTAATGGACGTACTGTTTTAGAATTCTTCTGAGATATTGATTAAATGACTCAAGATTGATAGTTGCAACATGATGTTGTCAATAAAACTCCGGCACCGATCAGCACTGGAGGGTCGCCAGCTTCCCGTCTAACTTAATAAGACTGAAAGGATGCTTTATTCTTAAAACTTAGACGCACGATATCGCCAGTTTGGATCAGTTTGTTTACAACAATATTAAGTATCCCTAAGAAAACCATTCAAAATCCATCCAACCAACATCAAAAATGCAATTCTCTGGCAAATTATCTTGTAGTAAATGAAATCGCGTGTAGTCATCGAGAAGCGTTTTGTGTGTAAGCTATACTGTTATTATAAATGCGAAATAGACTTTTTTTACACTTTCACGTCTTAACTACTTGTCTTAAAATTCAGCAGACACAGTGCAAGAGGTTTTGAAGTCGTTGTGGCCTAAAGGATAAGACGTCCGGTGCATTCGTATGTAGCGATGCACCGGTGTTTGAATCCCGCAGGCGGGTACCAATTTTTCTAATGAAATACGTATTCAACAAATCTTCACGATTGACTTCCACGGTGAAGGAATAACATCGTGTAATAAACATCAAACCTGCAAAATTATAATTTGCGTAATCACTGGTGGTAGGACCTCTTGGGAGTCCGCACGGGTAGGTACCACCACCCCGCCTATTTCCGCTGTGAAGCAGTAATGCGTTTCGGTTTGAAGGGTGGGGTAGCCGTTGTAACTATACTGAGATCTTAGAACTTATATCTCGAGATGGGTGGCGCACTTACGTTGTAGATGTCTATGGGCTCCAGTAACCACTTAACACCAGGTGGGCTGTGAGCTCGTCCATCCATCTAAGCAATATAAAAAAAAAAGTACTGAAAAGAACAAAAGTTCGATTTCTTAGCGAAGCGTGGATATTTCTGTGTCGATATCGTTAGGGAAAACGCGAACATCAAACTAGATTTTTTGGCTTCTGTGGATACCGTGAATTAAATGTTCAATTAAGGATGGTGATAATTGCATTAACGTTATCCGCAATAAAACGTTGACTTTCGCTACATTCGGAGATATAACGACCGTACCTGGAATGATCACCTAAACTTACGTTCAATTGATGGAGATCTGGGTCAGATGAACAAAGAAAAATGTGGAGTAGTCAAATACATTTTTCAATTAAAGTTTTTTGATATGGTTAGCAAACTCATAACTATGTGGTGTGAAGTCTTTATGAGAATTTCCACGTACCGCGACGGGAATTATTATGTCATTCAATGTTACGAAAGACGTGATAATGATTTAGTAATTGACCACATATAGACAATATTCAAATAGTGTGTGTCCTTTAAGAGTATTATTAAACGGTAGGCAGCGGCTTGGCTCTGCCTCTGTTATTGCTGACGTCCATGAGCGACGGTAACCACTCACCATCAGGTGGGCCGTATGCTCGTCTGCCTCTCCTCCTTGCGTCGGTTTCCTCATTACTGAGGGTCGTGGTCATGGCCTTGAAACAGATTGTTTTTTATAGTGCACCGCCATCTGTTCCTATCTGCAGCTGAGTGCAGAGCATATAAGGCAATAAAAAAAAAAGAAAGGTGCCTGAGGGATTGCTTTTTTAAATATTATACTAGTGTACTGTGATCGCCAACCAGCCCTTACTATTGGTAGGATGCACCTTAATCCCACAGAAGTTCATTGGCACTGGCGTTCAGGGTATGTCTGCGAAGCGTTCTAGCGTTCCAGTTTGTAGGGAGGAAGAGCCGTGGCCCAATACCATTGTGACTTTAAACTCAGGTCGGGGTTGATGGTGGCTCTTGCATTATGTTGTTGTACTCCGCTAATTACTTTATATCAGATAGTCCGTAAGTTCGTTTACCCACTTACGCCGTTAAAAATATATATTTAAAGCTGTTTTTGAATTTTTTTAATGGATGCGAATTACATGTACAGGTAAAATTTTAATAAGACAGTAAATTCACATGCGTAAGATAGATGTCCTATTCCAATTTAGGCTCAAACTTATGTAGCGGTGCGAGGCCCATCGGGATGCCTTTAGATAATTTAAGACAAATTATATTTTGTTAATCAATTGTATTCTAATGTATTTCATCAGCAATCATGAATTTTTGAAAGCGCTTTTAGAGATAAACTCGAACCATTTTGAGCCCTATTAGTACCTAATAATAATGCGAAAATTGGACACAATTGTTGTCAATAAAACGACTCCATGCCACGCCGAATTCCTCGTGCGAGTCCTATTAACTAAATTGTAGCATTGACTCACGCGCCACCTGGCGGCACTCACCTAACAACCAATTGAGCACCATCTGCCAACCGCTACTATATCAGCTTTATTGGTGTCTTCAATTAAATTTAATGTTTTCTGGGTATTTCTATTGCGGAATGTCTCGTGTCATTGTTTTGATATGATATCTTTTTTTTTTCTAGATTAAAACATTTAGTTTTGATGTTCCGGTTAGGAATGAGGACCATAAAAAAACAAAAAGACTTTAGAACTTATATCTCAAGGTCGGTAGCGCATTTATGTTGTAGATGTCTATAGGCTCCAGATAACCACTTCACACCAGGTGGGCTGTGAGCTCGTCCACTCACCTAAGCAAAAAAAAACGCGAAGTTCTTTAGAAAATGTTACAGATGTACTATTGTCTCTGTACCAGCATTCAGACTTTCGCAAATACGTAGAGACTGCGTAGAAGATGATTTTTTCACTATATTCTTGGACAAATGAATACTTGGCTCATCTTAGTGACATGGATGCTGACTACATTCATGTTGACATACAAACCTGAATTGGAGATCTTGAATGTTGCATTCTGTACTGTTAAAAATTCTGAATATTGAATTTTAATACTATGTACGCATCTCATTAAGTATCGCTTTAGAAAAAGGATGGATTAACAGGAAACATCGTCAAACTCATGTATTTTTTCTAACCTGTCCCCTTCGTGGTCATTAAACCTGTCTGGAGAGTTGATTAACGTCAATTGGCCTTCCGATGCGGGCTTCGTGGAATACCCTGTTGACTCGATAGTTAATGTTTTGTTGGTACGTACAATTAGGCAGCGTTTGACCGGAAGACTTGTGGCAGTAGCCATCATAGAACACAAGATATTTGACAGATGCCTGAATATCGCTTACGACATTTTCAAGATAAGCTTGCATCTGCAATTTTTTTTATCTAATATTTAAAAAAAAGCCATGCCCGCTGAGTTTCTTGCCAGTTCTTCTCAGGACGGAGGCTAGTTTTTGTGCGGTTGTTCTTTTTGACTTTCAACAAGTATGTACTTTCATTTATGTTGAATAAAAAAAATTATTTGATTTGATATATACAAGTTCCGATCAACAACATTAGGACCGTCGGTCTATCGAGCAATATCACCCGCTCGGTGAAAGATCTTGCCTTCGTCGTTATCCCTACAGACTTTATTACTATTGACGTATACGCGCACGCAACGTTAACTGTTGCACGCGTACTCGTCTCGACTCCAACGCCGCGTGCATCTTCAAGCTTCGTCCAAAAAGTGAACGGTAAAAATCAGCGCAGCACTTAGTCTGCAATTTCCGTGGGATTAGCGTGTAGGGTGTCCACGCGTCGTAGCCACGGGGGACAGAACAATGGGCCTCACGTGACGCACGGCGCGTGCCTCCGCGGGGAGGGGTAACGCAATATTTGTTCGTTGGCACACGGGTGACACGCGGCTGGCTATTGTATGTCACTGTTGGCAGAGGTTGGCAAGATTTGGGTATCTTCGTTTTTTATTGCTTTTTTATTGACCTTGTAAACAGACCAGCATATGGCCTCCCTGATGGGGAGTGGTTACCGTCGCCCATGGACGTCAGCAATGCCAGGGGCAGAGCCAAGCGACTGCCTATTGTTAACTACTCTCCACAAGGCTCGTTTGAAGAAGGACATGTCATAGCGCTCGGGAAACACTGTGTAGGAGATAAACAGGACTCTCAAATTGACAGGTGGGAAATTAAAATATATGATCCTTAACCTGTGCGGACTCGCAAACGGCCTACCATCGATAATTTCAAAATGTTTTGCAAATTTATTTTATTTATACGATTCAAGCATTGAAGATTTTGCTGTCTTACTCGTAAGTGACTACGAGAGAGAGAGAGAGAGAGAGACAGTAAACACATCAACGTGAACGCCACTACTCGTATATGTGATGATCATATGTCGAAGCCTGCATGCGCAGTCGGTACTTAGTGGTTGCCACTCCCCTAACGTATATTATATTATTAAAGAAATGTAAAATGAATACAAATGGATGTTTAAAATAATTTATTAATGATATTTTTTACAACAATTAACACTAAACAGCCATTGTAGACTTGACTCTAGACTTGCAATTATTAGCATTATTAGAAAAGCTATAAAAACAATTTTTAAACAAATGTTATTGCACACCATAACAACTTTTTTATAAAAAAATTGCATTCAAATATTTTGCACCTTAATTAATAAGTTATTGTTTTAAGGCAAATTTGGCGAAATCTGTTTTAACGGACGTATCGTCAGTTACAAAAATGTTTGTAACCCCTGTTTCAACGATAATCCCTGCACATTGGGGTGCAACGATAAAAAGATAATGCGAATCGCGCGCGCATCACAAAAAGCTCTAATGACGCACCTATAGAAGTCGGCTTATCGCGCCTGCGCACCGAGCTTTAGCTACAAACGAGCTTAATTAGAATACCTTAGGGTAGAACCGTGTGACAAAATAAACTTAACAGTAGGAGGTCTGAGCTTTTATTGGCAAAAGCTCTGAGCAGTCAATGTTCCGTGAATAATGGTTCTTGCAAGCCCTCGCTGTTTTCATGTGATGATATCTGTAAGGAAAACTTTGTTTTATATTTGATCTTTTTGTTTATTTCAGTAGGGCCAATATCCAAATATGATTATCAGTTTATAGCCGAATATGACCTTTAGAAACACTATGACTAAACTATTTCTTAACTCCTGAAATTTACGATTTGATCGCCATCTAATGAACAAGCAGCACGTGTCGTGCAGCTGGGCTTTAAGTCCGATCTGTGGGGCTTTTACTCGGCAAAAGAAATATAGGTTATATTCGCGATCTTTCTGTCCACTTAAATGCTGTAGAGGGCTATCTCAAAGGTCATCGCAAATAGAACTACCCACCTTGAGCCATTTGGACAAAGTCTCAACCTAGAACCAGATGATTTCGCGGGAGACAGAGCTGCAGGACCTGCCTGGCATACCACGAATACTGGTACCAAAATACTTATAATTGAGACTGATTGAAGTTTGTTACTGTAGCCGTGAAAAAAATAAAATAAAATACTACGTAGATGCTAGTAATAAAGTAGTATACTGGGGGCTCATTGACGGACTCTCACACCCCCCTCGCTCTTTACCAACCGGCTCTCATTGTTCCTGCAGCCAATAAATCACAAATACTAGCACATGCCGCATGAGTTCAAATATATTTTTCGTTGTAACCATTGATAATAGTTTATGTTTTCATTTTGTTTCGGCGTCACTTAAGTGCTAAGTAAATACGAAAGCCTATAGAAACATTTCAGATCGTGAATAATATCTAAACATTTACGTAAGTTTGAAAAGGGGTATTAAAACCCGGTCACCGTCCTTGCCGAACCCGTCGCTTGCGACGAAGGGCTCGACGAGCGAATTAACCCATAGACACAGCCCACTGAGTTTCTCGCCGGATCTTCTCAGTGGGTCGCGTTTCCGATCCGGTGGTAGATTCTGCGGAGCATTGCTCTTGCTAGGGCCAGTGTTAGCAACACTTCAGGCTTGAGCCCCGTAAGCTTACCTACATGTTAGGGTGAAGCTGAAATAGTCTCTCAAGGCTATCAGCATAGGTAGGGAAAAAACATTGTATTAAAACGAAAACTGTTCTACCTGACAGATTCGCAGAAGAAATAAGCCCACCAGTGATACTAAATCGCTCGGATCCACTCCAGGCTGTACTAGCAGAAGCGAAGCCCATATTGAACAAGCGCCTGTGGTCCATTCCGTTTTCCGTATCTTCGTCTACCTACAAGGGCAATAAAATAAAAACTTGATGCTTTCAAACCAATAGAGAGAGTCACAACAATGTGTGGCCCGGTATAGACTGCAATTGAACTTATAAATTTATAAGTTCCACTGACGAGACGTGGTACCCTGGTACCTATCTTTAAAATGCACCGTGAATTCTATATATTTATATTAATTTATGGGGTTTTTGTATGGGGTAGAAGCTGAGGGTAGTGCGAAGGTGCGGTCGACTTGTTCATTCCATTGTGTAACGGTCGGATTCCGGTCAGAATAAGCTATTGTTGTCACCCTAACACGTGGACGTCATTGCACGTCAAAAGAGCTGGGACTATAGTGCGCTTGCATCTTTTTTGTATTTGAAAGCTGGGTTTAATGCTATTTGAAGTTGGAACTCAGCTTAATTCAACATAGCTTTGCTAAATTTTTTTTATTGCTTAGATGGGTACACGGGCGCACAGCCCTCCTGGTGTTAAGTGGTTACTGGAGCCCATAGACATCTATAATAGAAAAGCGCCACTCACCTTGAGATATAAGTTCTAAGGTCTCAAATATAGTTACAACGGCTGCCCATCCTTCAAACCGAAACGTATTACTGCTTCACGGCAGAAATAGGCAGGGTGGTGGTAGTACCTACCAGCGCGGAATCACAAGAGGTCTTACTACCAGTATAATGTGTATTATTTGATGTACTTACTCCTTGCTTATCTGGATCGCGACCTGAAACAGATATTGAATTCCGAGTCAAGATACTTTCATTCATCTATTCATGATTATCTATGGATATGGATTGGATGATTTTTTAACTTGGCTATGTAGTGTGAGCCTAGAATAGCATCACCCATCCAGGCCCACCCAACCAGATATACAAGAGAACAAACAGCAGCAATATCTGTGTATCATATGAACGCACCATGATTACAAACTGGCGTTTACTACGTTGCTTGGTCAGCCCATATACCTAGTCAGGTCATAAATTCTGTCACATGTTTAATGTAAAATAATTGAAACAAGTTTATTCATTATGTAACCATTCATATACCAAAATGAACTTAACAAAACATAGATTCTTATGACACTAAAGTTTATTCAAAATAACCTCCGTGATTTTGAATACAGGCCTTCAATCTGCGCGGCCAGTCGTCTATTGCAGCACGAACGAGGTCCATGTCAATATCGGCAGCTGCCTTAATCAAGGATGTCTTGAGTGACTCCAAATTGGGATGAGGCTTTGAGCACGCCTTTTCTCCCAAGTATTGCCATATCTTGTAATCTAACGGATTCAAATCTGGACTGGAGGAGGGCCAGTCTTCGTGCCGGATGAAGTCGATTTCACGCGCCGCCAGCCAGTCTTGTGTGCTCTTCGCTCTATGAGCTGGCGCCGAATCTTGTTGGAATACCCAGTGCCTATTATTGAACATGGTATGAGAAACAGGTTCCACAAGGTTCGTCAGGACTGTNTGGAGGAGGGCCAGTCTTCGTGCCGGATGAAGTCGATTTCACGCGCCGCCAGCCAGTCTTGTGTGCTCTTCGCTCTATGAGCTGGCGCCGAATCTTGTTGGAATACCCAGTGCCTATTATTGAACATGGTATGAGAAACAGGTTCCACAAGGTTCGTCAGGACTGTATTTTGATACACAACTGCATTCGTTTTTACACCTTTATCACAAAACTGTACCTCTGTTAAGCCCCAATAAGAAACTCCCAACCATACCATGAGCGAGGATGGAAAATGACCTCGTTGGACACGCGGAATACAGTTGCTCGCTTCTTCACTACTGTGTGCGTACACCTTATCATTTTGTTTGTTGTAGCTCTCTTCTACGGTTAAAATTTTTTTATCCGAAAAAAGAATTTCCCGATATTTTTTTCCCACGTACCGCTTCGACAAAGCGCGGCATCTCTTCAGTCTCAGGTCCATTAGACGAGCATTTAAACGATGTCCTGTTTTTCTTCGATATGCCCGAAGCCCTAAGTCTTCATTTAACACCCTTTTCACCGTGGTTCTGCTTAACCCCATCTGAAGGGCCAACAGTTTCTGCTTACGTTTGCGATTTCTTTGAATTCGCGCCTTCACAGCTTTTATCACTGCTGGAGTCCTAACAGACCGAGGGCGACCACTTCTTGACCTGTCATCTACACTAGAGTCTTCATTGTATCGTTTGATGGTACGAGAAACGAATCTTTTGGTTATATTCAAATTTTTCAGTATGTTAAAAATTTGAATTGGCGCGTAACCACAACGATGCAACGCAATAACTGCAACACAGTCTTCTTTAAGCGTCCACTCCATATTTAAAAATGAGTAAAATTCTAAAAGTATACATTTTTATTTTCATGAACAATTCTAAATTCGAATTCAATAAACTTTTTTGTGGCCAGCATTCTAAAAGAAAAGTTTTTACTGTGTGACAATACTTATGACCTGACTAGTTATTTAGGAACTTAATGATAGATTATCTGTTTGGCTATTAATAGGGATAACAACAAAATAACAAACACGACTTTTCGCTTCTCAATACAGCTTCAGGTATTAACCTACTACAGCATTCTCATATTTTCAAACTTAGCTCTACTTTCATTGAAGACGTCGTAACCTAAAAAACAAATCGCCCCGAGCATTCGGGTCGAAGGATGCAACTGTGCCGGTGTTAGAATTCCAGAGGCAGATAACAATTTTCCTTCTAATGTAATAGGTACCCAACACGAGTACACGAATTACTTCTATGTTGAACGAATGACATCTTCAATTAATTAAAACATAATTTAAAATCAAACTCGTAAAACTACCTCAATTGAGCAAATATATACATTGTAAATCCCGCCAAGGGAAGATATTTGTATGATAAATATAAAATGTCTTTTCCAGGGTTATGGATGTATTTCAAATATATGTATGTGTATAATAAAAATCTTACATATATTTCCGTTATCTGGTACCTGTAATACAAGTTCTTTACGAACTTAGCACGGGACCAGTTAACGTGGCGTGATTGTTAGTAAATATTTATTATTTATTAAAACTTTAACTTTAAAAACTTTAAATATCAAAATACTGTTTAGTCTTTTTTAAATTGTGCGTTTACCAACGAACTCACACGAAGACGACTCATATTTACAAAGATAATCAGGTTAATGTAAACATAAAGAAAAATTTATCTATACCTACTTCAACAAATGCACCATAAACAACATTGTGTTCTACGTTGGCAGGTTAGGGTGACAATCTAATAAAATGTCCGGCACCCCGCCGGGACTGTCCGATTATGCGTCCATAACATCGTTACCCTACACTGATTAATATTATGACGCATATTTCTAGGACACTCGTGGCCGTTCACTGAAATTGAAAACGTAATGAAATTTCGTTCGTGTTATGAGAACAGCAGTGTTTTATCACACTGTACCCAGCAAGTAATTAAAAGAACGGGCTATTTTTACTGGTGGTAGGAGCTCTTGTGAGTCCGCACGGGTAGGTACCACCGCCCTGCCTATTTCTGCCGTGAAGCAGTAATGCGTTTCGGTTTAAAGGGTAGGGCAGCCGTTGTAACTATACTGAGACCTTAGAACTTATATCTCAAGGTGGGTGGCGCATTTACGTTGTAGATGTCTATGGGCTCCAGTAACCACTTAACACCAGGTTGGCTGTGAGCTCGTCCATCCATCTAAGCAATAAAAAAAAATCTGATCCGTTCGTTCATATTATTGTCTGCAATCCAAAATGGATGTATAATTAATTAACTTGTCACCAAACATGTCGAGAATATCATACTGATCTGATGTTGGAGTACAAAAGTGGACTAGACACTATGATGGTGAATGGTTACCGTCGCTTATGGATGTTAATAATTCCAGAGGTTCAGCTAAGCCACTGTCTACCCCTGAATACCTTCCACAAGCGTCGTTTGAAGAAAGACATGTCATCACGCTCGGGAAACACCGTGGAGGAAGCTCATTCAAGCCGGATGGTACGTGCCAAAAACTATCTCTGGAAACGCACTGTAGACGAATGCAGTGATTCTAGGCAGAATGGATGAACTTATTCCGATGGCAGATAGGGCGATAGTAAAAACGAGGTCATATGATCATATCAAACAAATGATCTTGACGCCTGGACGCCTGGACAAAGACTTTTGCTTTATAAAGCACAAGTCCGGCCTCGCATGGAGTACTGCTCCCATCTCTGGGCCGGGGCTCCCAAATACCAGCTTCTTCCATTTGACTCCATACAGAGGAGGGCCGTTCGGATTGTCGATAATCCCATTCTCTCGGATCGTTTGGAGCCTATGGGTCTGCGGAGGGACTTCGGTTCCCTCTGTATTTTATACCGTATGTTCCATGGGGAGTGCTCTGAGGAATTGTTCGAGATGATACCAGCATCTCGTTTTTACCATCGCACCGCCCGCCACCGGAGTAGAGTTCATCCATACTACCTGGAGCCACTGCGGTCATCCACAGTGCGTTTCCAGAGATCTTTTTTGCCACGTACCATCCGGCTATGGAATGAGCTCCCCTCCACGGTGTTTCCCGAGCGCTATGACATGTCCTTCTTCAAACGAGGCTT